>OV839566.1:25656808-26076432 GCA_929447395.1 Epistrophe grossulariae | reverse complement strand
TATGTCTTCTTGAATTTCTATAATAATTTTTCTTGAAAAACTATTGTTATCATGTAATTTTAACACAAACCCAGTAGCAGATGTAAAGAGTTCATTAAGGCTGTTTTCAACATTGAATTTCTTTACTTCGGGAATTTTACTTTCGCGTGCTTCTGAGCCTTCTTGAAAACTGTCAAGTGGCACAGCCCTTTCAAAAAATATATTCTGATCTGATTGACAAGAGCTAGAACTTGTAAAATTTATTGGTTGTGCTATACTCTGAACGTGTTTTCTATTTAAATGTTTTTTATAACTTCCTAAATTTTGAAAGGATTGCGTGCAGCTGTTTTCCATACACCTAAAAGTGCTATATGTACTTAGATCATGAATTTTTTTTAAATGTTCTATAAACGCGTTCATAGACCATATCTTTTCCTTACAGATGAAACAAATCATTTTATTACTAACTTAACTTTCGATAACTTTAAATAATAACTTGTGAAACTGCTGACGGAGTAGATAAAAGAGCAGATGAGAAAGAAGTCCTAAAAATAAAAAAAATATATAAACTATTTAATTGAAGCGTTACTGCTTTCAATGAAGAAATTTCAATATTTTTGCAAGAAAATCAGAAAAAGCGAAGCTACCTTTTGGCAATAAAATTTACAAAATGTTTATGAAAATGGTTCTAGACAGTGATCCTAGTTTCATTCTTCGGAATAAGAAATATTAAAAAAAAAACAAAAATCAAGATCCTATTCAAATTTTGTTAACCCTTTACCGCATATGTTGTAGTCGAAAGAGAAAAACTAAAACAAAACTTCGAATAGCTATTTTGGATTGTTTTAAGATCGATTATAAAAGAAAGACTTAAAAAGTTAATTTGTTCAAATATTATTCATATTTGACTTCGATTGCGGTAAAGGGTTAATTAAAAAAAAAAAATAAAAGTTTTCAAAATGTTTATGAAAATGATTCTAGACAGTGATCCTAGTTTCATTTATTCGCAAAAACAAAAATCAAGATCCTATTCAAATTTTGTTAACCGGCTTTAATTTTTGTGGCAGACGATGACGGTGATGTCGGTAGTCACGTGGTAGCAGCGTGGTGAAAGAAGAGCACTTGATACATAAAACGTTTTTATTTTTAGAAAAAAAGAACAGAATAAAAGTTTATCTAAATGTTTAAACTATTAAAAATACATTAAGAGTACGCACATAAAGTTCTGGAGACAAGCAACGACGTGATGGTGTCTACGGCGGCGGCGTAGATGCAAAGGCACAAATCTTTCTAAATGCCATCATAAAGTAATTAATAACGTAGGTAGCAGCAAAACAATATTATTACCAATTAAATACTCTTTTTAATAAATTTAAATCGAATTTAAAACTTGCCTTTTATTTGTTCAAATGTTATTCATATTTGACTTTGATTGCGGTAGAGGGTTAATGGAACAAAAGCAAAACGTTTTTAAAATGTTCATAAACATTCTAGACAGTGTTTCTAGTTTCGTTTCTATGAAATTTTCATTTATGTTAGGTATATTAAAAGCAAATGCAATATAAATAATTGCCCAGTTTATATTTTTTGAGAATACTGAGATTTCTGAAAATACAAATTCGTTTCTCAGCTATTTGACAGCAAAAGCTCAGAAATCTCAGAATTCTCAAAATATACTAACTGGCCAAATGATTTCTGATAATACAAATTCGTTTCTCAGCTATTTGTGGCGACAACAGCGAAGGCAGCAATAACGTGGTGAACGAAGAGAACTGTGTATATAGAATGTTTTTTTAGAAGTAATACAAAATGAAAGTTTGTCTTAATTTTTAATACCATTAGATAAGGGTATGTATGCAAAGGCGTAAAGTCATGGTCAATCTATCAAAATTTGTATGGATTTTATGCCTTGGCATGAATAGCCTTATTATAAATAAATTTTAGAAGTATGCAATGCATATGTTCATATGCATATGAAACTGAATCTAAACATAGTAATCCTAGTTTCATTTATTCGCAAATTATGACAAGAAAGCAAAAAGTTTCCAAAATGTTAATGATTTCATTCTTCGGTATATGAAATATTTAAAAAAAAAACCAAAAATCAAGATCCTATTCAAATTTTGTTAACCCTTTACCGCATATGTTGTAGTCGAAAGAGAAAAACTAAAAAAAACTTCGAATAGCTAGTTTGGATTGTTTTAAGATCGATTATAAAAAAAAAGACTTAAAAAGTTAATTTGTTCAAATGTTATTCATATTTGACTTCGATTGCGGTAGAGGGTTGATAAAAAAAAACAAAAAGTTTTCAAAATGTTTATGAAAATGATTCCAGACAGTGATCCTTGTTTCATTTATTCGCAAATTATAATAAGAAAGCAAAAAGTTTTCAAAATGTTAATGTTATTCATAAGTATTGAAAATTTTTCTAAGTCTTAAAATTTTTCTAAGTCTTTTTCCCCAAGAAAAAATATTGAAAATTTTTCTAAGTCTTTTGCCCGAAGAAAAATATTAAAAATTTTTCTAAGTCTTTTTCCCGAAGAAAAAATATTGAAAATTTTTCTAAGTCTTTTGCCCGAAGAAAAATATTGAAAATTTTTCTAAGTCTTTTGCCCGAAGAAAAATATTGAAAATTTTTCTAAGTCTTTTGCCCGAAGAAAAATACTGAAAATTTTTCTAAGTCTTTTTCCCGAAGAAAAATATTGAAAATTTTTCTAAGTCTTTTGCCCGAAGAAAAATATTGAAAATTTTTCTAAGTCTTTTTCCCGAAGAAAAAATATTGAAAATTTTTCTAAGTCCCAAAATGTTTCTAAGTCTTTTTTCCGAAAAAAAATATTGAAAATTTTTTTAAGTCTTTTTCCCGACGAAAAAATAGTGAAAATTTTTCTAAGTCCTAAAATTTTTCTAAGTCTTTTTTCCGAAGAAAAATATTGAAAATTTTTTTAAGTCTTTTTCCCGACGAAAAAATAATGAAAATTTTTCTAAGTTCTAAAATTTTTCTAAGTCTTTTTCCCGAAGAAAAAATATTGAAAATTTTTCTAAGTCTTTTGCCCGAAGAAAAATACTGAAAATTTTTCTAAGTCTTTTTCCCGAAGAAAAAATATTGAAAATTTTTCTAAGTCTTTTGCCCGAAGAAAAATATTGAAAATTTTCTAAGTCTTTTTCCCGAAGAAAAAATATTGAAAATTTTTCTAAGTCCCAAAACGTTTCTAAGTCTTTTTCCCGAAGAAAAAATAAAGTCGTAAAATTTTTCTAAGTCTTTTTCCCGAAGAAAAACATTGAAAATTTTTTTAAGTCTTTTTCCCGAAGAAAAAATACATTTGTATTGAAAATTTTCTGTCTTTTTCCCAAAGAAAAATAGTGAAAATCCCAAATATTTCTAAGTCCCAAAATGTTTCTAAGTCTTTTTCCCGAAGAAACAATTTGAAAAGTCCTAACATTTTTCTAAGTCTTGAGAGGCAAAAAAGTTTTCAAAATGTTAATGATTTCATTCTTCGGTATAT
Organism: Epistrophe grossulariae; assembly: GCA_929447395.1. NCBI lineage: Eukaryota > Metazoa > Arthropoda > Insecta > Diptera > Syrphidae > Epistrophe > Epistrophe grossulariae. Next base: position 26,072,950 of record OV839566.1, on the reverse strand, counting down.
GAAATATTTAAAAAAATACCAAAAATCAAGATCCTATTCAAATTTTGTTAACCCTAAACCGCATACGTTGTAGTCGAAAGAGAAAAACTAAAAAAAAAACTTCGAATAGCTATTTTGGATTGTTTTAAGATCGATTATAAAAAAAAAGACTTAAAAAGTTAATTTGTTCAAATGTTATTCATATTTGACTTCGATTGCAGTAGAGGGTTAATTAAAAAAAAAACAAAAAGTTTTCAAAATGTTTATGAAAATGATTCTAGACAGTGATCCTTGTAAGTCTAATTGCTATTTGACAGCAAAAGCTCAGAAATCTCAGAATTCTCAAAATATAGCAACTGGCTAAATGATAAAGAAGGTACATACCTTGTTTACGAAACTGCCAAGTGGTGGCGGCAAAATAGTGATGGTGACAGGAACGTGATGGCAGCAAGAAGGTGATGGTCAGGAACAACGTTGTGACAGCGGCTTTTAATTTTTGTGCCAACGACAGCAGAGGCAGCAATAACGTGGTGAACGAAAGCACTATGTATATAGAATGTTTTTTTAGAAGTTATACAAAATGAAAGTTTGTCTAAATTTTTAATACCATTAGATAAGGGTATGTATGCAAAGGCGTAAAGTCATGGTCAATCTATCAAAATTTGTATGGATTTTATGCCTTGGCATGAATAGCCTTATTATAAATAAATTTTAGAAGTATGCAATGCATATGTTCATATGCATATGAAACTGAATCTAAACAGTAATCCTAGTTTCATTTATTCGCAAATTATGACAAGAAAGCAAAAACTTTCCAAAATGTTAATGATTTCATTCTTCGGTATATGAAATATTTAAAAAAAAAACCAAAAATCAAGATCCTATTCAAATTTTGTTAACCCTTTACCGCATATGTTGTAGTCGAAAGAGAAAAACTAAAAAAAACTTCGAATAGCTGTTTTGGATTGTTTTAAGATCGATTATAAAAAAAAAGACTTAAAAAGTTAATTTGTTCAAATGTTGTTCATATGTATTTGACTTCGATTGCAGTAGAGGGTTGATTAAAAAAAAAACTAAAAGTTTTCAAAATGTTTATGAAAATGATTCTAGACAGTGATCCTAGTTTCATTCTTCGGTATATGAAAAATTAAAAAAAAAAAGCAAAAAATCAAGATCCTATTCGAATTATGTTAACCCTTTACCGCATATGTTGTATTCGAAAGAGAAAAACTAAAAAAAACTTCGAATAGCTATTTTGGATTGTTTTAAGATCGATTATAAAAAAAAAGACTTAAAAAGTTAATTTGTTCAAATGTTGTTCATATGTATTTGACTTCGATTGCAGTAGAGGGTTGATTAAAAAAAAAACTAAAAGTTTTCAAAATGTTTATGAAAATGATTCTAGACAGTGATCCTAGTTTCATTCTTCGGTATATGAAAAATTAAAAAAAAAAGCAAAAAATCAAGATCCTATTCGAATTATGTTAACCCTTTACCGCATATGTTGTATTCGAAAGAGAAAAACTAAAAAAAACTTCGAATAGCTATTTTGGATTGTTTTAAGATCGATTATAAAAAAAAAGACTTAAAAAGTTAATTTGTTCAAATGTTGTTCATATGTATTTGACTTCGATTGCAGTAGAGGGTTGATTAAAAAAAAAACTAAAAGTTTTCAAAATGTTTATGAAAATGATTCTAGACAGTGATCCTAGTTTCATTCTTCGGTATATGAAAAATTAAAAAAAAAAAGCAAAAAATCAAGATCCTATTCGAATTATGTTAACCCTTTACCGCATATGTTGTATTCGAAAGAGAAAAACTAAAAAAAACTTCGAATAGCTATTTTGGATTGTTTTAAGATCGATTATAAAAAAAAAAGACTTAAAAAGTTAATTTGTTCAAATGTTGTTCATATGTATTTGACTTCGATTGCAGTAGAGGGTTGATTAAAAAAAAAACTAAAAGTTTTCAAAATGTTTATGAAAATGATTCTAGATAGTGATCCTAGTTTCATTCTTCGGTATATGAAAAATTAAAAAAAAAAAGCAAAAAATCAAGATCCTATTCGAATTATGTTAACCCTTTACCGCATATGTTGTATTCGAAAGAGAAAAACTAAAAAAAACTTCAAATAGCTATTTTGGATTGTTTTAAGATCGATTATAAAAAAAAGACTTAAAAAGTTAATTTGTTCAAATGTTGTTCATATGTAGGTATTTGACTTCGATTGCAGTAGAGGGTTAATAAAAAATAAACAAAAAGTTTTCAAAATGTTTATGAAAATGATTCTAGACAGTGATTCTTGTTTCATGAAATATTAAAAAAAAAAACAAAAACCAAGATCCTAGTCAAATTTTGTTAACCATCTACCGCATACGTTGTAGTCGAAAGAGAAAAACTGAAAAAAAAACTTCGAATAGCTATTTTGGATTGTTTTAAGATCGATTATAAAAAAAGACTAAAAAGTTAATTTGTTCAAATGTTGTTCTTAGGTTTTTGACTTCGATTGCGGTAGAGGGTTAATAAAAAAAAAAACAAAAAGTTTTCAATATGTTTATGAAAATGATTCTAGAGTGTTTCTAGTTTCGTTTCTTTGAAATTTTCATTTACGTTAGGTAAATAATAAATAATTGCCCAGTTTATATTTTTTGAGAAATCTAAAATTTCTGATGATACAAATTTGTTTTTTAAGTATTTGAAAGCAAAATCGGGGAAATTCTCAGAAATCTCAGAATTCTCAAAAAATATCAACTGTCCAAATAATAAAGAAGGTACTTACCGAAACTTCCAAGTGGTGGCGGTAAAATGGTGATGGTGACAGATTTTGGCAAGAACGTGATGGCAGCAAGAAGGTGATGGCAGCCAACTCTGGAACAACGTTGTGGCAGCGGCTTTTAATTTGTGTGGCGACGACAGCGGAGGCAGCAAAGACGTGGTGAACGAAGAGCACTGTGTATATAGAATGTTTTTTTAGAAATTATACAAAATGAAAGTTTATATATATATATATTATAAATAAATTTTAGAAGTAGTTAGGTACTTACATAAAGTTCTGGAGCAGCCAATGTCGTGATGACGGCGGCGGCACGGTGGCGGCGGCACGGTGGCGGGGGCACGGTGGCGGCGGCACGGTGGCGGCGGCACGTTGGCGGCGGCACGGTGGCGGCGGCACGATGGAAAACGCAGAACTCTTCTAAATGCCACCAGGAACTACGTTGTGGCAGCGGCTTTAATTTTTGCGGCAGACGACAACGGCGATGTCGGCAGTCACGTGGTAGCAGGGTGGTGAAAGAAGAGCACTAGATACATAAAATGTTATTATTTTTAGAAAAAAAGAACAGAATAAAAGTTTATCTAAATGTTTAAACTATTATAAATATATTAAGAGTACTCACATAAAGTTCTGGAGACAAATAACGAGGTGATGGCGGCAACGACCCCGACGTGATGGCGGCTACGATGTGATGGCGGCGGCGTATAGAGGCAAACGAACAAATCTTCTAAATGCCACCATAAATTCATTAATAACGTAGGCAGCAACAAAACAATATTATTATTAATTAAATAATCTTTTTTAATAAATTTAAATCGAATATAAAACTTACCTTTTATTTCTGTAGTTTTAGGTTCAGGCCTCAGGGTATCTTCTTCACAGTTTCACACTTTAATTTTGAATGGCTATTCTTTTGGCTTGGCGTGCTTTTGCCGGCTACATCATTTAACGAAAGAAATTCTTTCGTTCAACCAATCAAATGAAGTGTTCCCACTTTATTTGACAGTATTGTTATGCATACAAATCGATTTCAAAACAATTTTTTTAGGAAAATTAATCAACTAATACTATTCGTTTTCATTAGAGCAAATGAGGTAATTTGGTTAAAAATTTTCAAATTCGATTCGAAATACGTTTTCACTGGAGCTGGAATGATGTAATTTAATAAATAACAGAAAGTGTTTTCATTGCAAATTTACTACATTACGTTTGACAGCGAATTTTATTTATATTTCGTGCAAATTTGGTTGAAATTACCTCAATTCGAAATGTAAATTTGTATTGGTAATGAGGTTATTTCGAACCGAATTTGGAAATTTTTAACCAAATTACCTCATTTGCTCCAATGAAAACGTAGTATAAGCTTTTATTTGATTATTTTCAACTTTATTTTTATTTGCCTTTAGTTCACACACATACTTGCTTTTAATTTATTGAAGCGAACCGATAATTAACGCAATTTTATCAAAACACCGCGAACAAATGTAAACTTCCAACTTCAAGTTTCAGAAATGTAAAAATTTACTTTGTTTGAAATTTTCTTTCGCTTTTATTGGAAGAAATCACTTTAAAAAGCAACTTTTTTTTAAGAAAAAAGTGTGTTGCAGGGTTTTTTTTTTTTTGTTGGAAGGAAAACAACATTAATATAATATGGATATAATATAATATGGAGACCTCGTTGCAATTCTAAACGTGAAGTTTTATAGGTGACGCTAATCAAGTGTCGGCAAAATTGCTTAGTTCATTTGACAGTTTGCTTTTGTGTGAGCGACAACAAAGAAGCACGAAATTTTGCAAAAGAGTTCTTTATATTTTTCCCGAAGAGGAACAGCGGTACTTATCAAATTTTAATTACACAGAAAGTTTGTAAAACGTGAATATTTCGTAAAAAATGTTAAAATGAGTACTTTAACATTAGGGTGGTTCAGAAATATACTATCTTCTACATTTTCCAGTGGAATTTAAAAAAAAATGTACGTTGTAAATATTTGAAGCAAATAATCGGTGAAGAAAAATTTCAATTAGGATGGCTCAATTTTTTTTTTGTTTTTTTTTCAAATTTTATTTTATTAAGATATGCTATGATGGAATTTTTGTTGAAAAGAGCAGAAAAATGTTTTAACACCAGCCTAATTGAAAAATCTTTTTCCTCGATTATTTACCACGTTGATTTTTTTTTTATTTCCACTGGAAATTGTAGAAGGTGGTATATATTTCTGAACGACCCTAATATGAATGTACCTATTTCAACATTTTTTTTGCAAAATATACACGTTTTACAAGCTTTATCGTTAATTAATAAGAAAAGATATAGGAGCATATTCATAGTTACTGTTTAAGTTGTTTCTAAAAAAATACTGGGTTTATCCTATCTAATTTACATTGGATAAACTCCAGGCTAAGATAAACTAGGGTCTAAAAACGACTATGAATATGCGCCATATAGTTTAATTAATGGCTATTCATTGTCCCAATAAACGTTTATTGATTTTAATTAATGGCATTAATATTTCTAACGAACCGGTTCATTGCCACAATTAACAGAATAATAAAAAGCAATTAATCGTTTATAAAACACAAATACAAATTTTTATGAATGAGTGTTTATAAAAAATAATGAACGTTTATGGAATTTAATTAATGAAATTTATTGTTTTAACGAACACGTTCATTGGCACAATGAACAGATTAATTAAAAATAAAAGCAGATTTTTTTAAATGGGTGTTCATAAAAAATAATAAACATTGATTGATTTTAATAAATGGTATTAATTGTCCTAACGAATAGGTTCATTGCCACAATGAACAGAATAATAAAAACCAATTAATAGTTTATTAAAAATAAATGTAGATTTGTATGAATGGCTTTTCATAAAGAATAATAAATCGTTTATTGCTTTTAATAAATAATATTCATTATTTTAACGAACACGTTCATTGCCATAATGAACAGAATAATAAAAAACTATAAATCTTTTTTTTTTTATAAAAATTGCCATTCATAAAAAATAATAAACGTTTATCAAAGGGCCCAGCCAAGTTCTGGCATTACACCCTTTTTACAGGTACAAACTCAGGCGATTTTCGACCTCCCCTCTAACTTCAGTACCAATAAAGTCAGAAGCTTCAAACTCGGAATATTTGTTAGGCTGGTCAAGCAAAGGAGACTCATCAAATTTTAATCCCCAAGCAAAAGTAGTTCCTGAGATATAGGTCTTAAAAAATCGTAACTGATAATTTTTTTTCACCGATTATTTGCTTAAAATATTTACGTTGATTTGTTTTAAATTCCACTGGAAAATGTAGAAATTAGCATATCTCTGAACGACCCTTATGTGAATGTACCTATTTTAACATTTTTTACAAAATATACTCGTTTTACAAGCTTTCTGTTTTTTTTTCAAAATTTATTTTTACTCGTTACATTTATATGAATTAACACTAATAACATCAAATTTCATTACATTCATACTGCGATGCACAACTCTCCGAAAATGTAAAGGATAAAAAGAGACGTATAGTCTATTCGTCTCTTTTTACCCTTCACATTTTTATAGAGTTGTGCGTGAAAGCATGGGCCATATAAATCCTAACTCAGCATCAGCATACGTATGCTTAACGGAACTTGAACCAAACTCGGAGAGATGACTGAGTTTCTATGGCGCGTTGAATCGAAATAGGATTCAAAAGGATCCGATCGTTATGTCGTTTTCGTTTGGGAGTTTGGAATTACTTCTTTTTGACTTCTATTACTCCAAGATCCTTCAATTGTCTGTTCCGAGTATTGTTTTCGGAGTGTTTTTCTGTTCTCAATTTTATAAAGGAGTAAACCCAGAACACACCAACACAAACAAGATTATTTGTCAAAAGTGGAAAATGCTTAAAGCAGCCATTTTGTAAGATGACAATCTGATGTAGTGTGTGTTTATTTTTTTTAAGACGGTGTTTTCATATTTGATTAGAATCAAAAAATAGTTGAACTGTTCCAAAATCCAATCGAAAACGATATTAGAGAATATAAAATATGAAGAGCACGTTGAAATTTCAAACGTGAAATTTCATAGGGGCGCTTATCAAGTTTCGGCAAAATAGTAAGTTCATTTAACATTATTTATCTATGGATTGTTTATACGAGGAACAAAAGTTTGCAAATGGGAACGAAAAACAGCACAATTTGGAATTTCACGCATTTATCTCTTTTTTTCTTCTCCTGGTGTAGTTTTTTTATTTTTCAATTCAGATTTTGATCAGAAAATAAATTTTTGTGGCAGATGAAATACTTACTAATTCAAATCGATCTTTACTCATACCTATTGTCGGGTGGTTTCCTGTTTTTCTGTTGTAAAACAAATAGGCATTTCCTCGAATGGTAGTTTTATTCCGACGCAATGAAAATTATTTCAATTTAGTTATTTCCTTTCATCAAACAGGTAAATGATATAAAAACCTTGTTCAATTTATTTATGGTTTGATACACTCTCTTTTAAAGTGTGATCACTGCAACACGCAAGTTTAAACTAAAAAATGGCGCAAAATTTACCATTCGTTAAATTTTTATTAACTATACATTGAAATAATAAACTGTTAATTAAAACTACGAACGGTTCATTAAATTAATTAATGGTTTATTAAATTAATTAACACGGTTTATAGAAATACTCTTTCTGTGCATAGTTTCGTCAAGTTTTATCGTCAATTAATAAGTTAACGTATACATTTTAATTAATATATATGATGTTCCTTTGGGCCTTGCAAAGTACTTTTTAGTACTTCGCAGTAGATGATGAATGGAATGCTTTAATTTTTGCCAAAAGAAAAATCTAACCTCAATGTAGACTAAAACTTTGTTGTTTGTAATTGTATTTTATTTTAAATTATAGAAAACATCAACAACAATAATTTACTATTAATTTCTTCTAGTGAAGGTGTCGCTTTCTTGCGTGTATTCATTTTTATGAATGGCTGTTAATAAAAAATAATGAACGTTTATTGATTTTAATAAATGGTACTCATTGTTTTAACGAACACGTTCATTGGCACAATGAACAGATTAATTAAAAATAAGAGCAGATTTTTATTATGTGGTGTTCATAAAAATAATAAACGTTTATTGATTTTAATAAATATTATTCATTTTCCTAACGAACAGAATAATAAAAAGCAATTAATCGTTTATTAAAAACAAATATAGATTTTTATGAATGGCTGTTAATAAAAAATAATAAACGTTTATTGATTTTTATAAATAGTATTCATTATTTTAACGAACACGTTCATTGCCATAATGAACAGAATAATAAAAAAAACTATAAATCGTTTTTTAAAAATAAAAATAGATTTTTATAAATGGCTGTTTATAAAAAATAATTAACGTTTATTGATTTTAGTAAATGGTATTCACTGTTTTAACGAACACGTTCATTTGCACAATGAACAGATTATTAAAAATAAAAGCAGATTTTTATTAATGGGTGTTCATAAAAATAATAAACGTTCATTGATTTTAATAAATATTATTAATTGTCCTAACGAACAGGTTCATTGCCACAATGAACAGAATAATAAAAAGCAATTAATCGTTTAATAAAAACAAATATAGATTTTTATAAATGGTTGTTTATAAAAAATAATAAACGTTTATTGATTTTTATAAATAGTATTCATTATTTTAACGAACACGTTCATTGCCATAATGAACAGAATAATAAAAAAAGCTATAAATCGTTTTTTAAAAATAAAAATAGATTTTTATAAATGGCTGTTTATAAAAAATAATCAACGTTTATTGATTTTAGTAAATGGTATTCATTGTTTTAACGAACACGTTCATTTGCACAATGAACAGATTATTAAAAATAAAAGCAGATTTTTATTAATGGGTGTTCATAAAAATAATAAACGTTCATTGATTTTAATAAATATTATTAATTGTCCTAACGAACAGGTTCATTGCCACAATGAACAGAATAATAAAAAGCAATTAATCGTTTAATAAAAACAAATATAGATTTTTATAAATGGTTTTTTATAAAAAATAATAAACGTTTATTGATTTTTATAAATAGTATTCATTATTTTAACGAACACGTTCAGTGCCATAATGAACAGAATAATAAAAAAAACTATAAATCGTTTTTTAAAAATAAAAATAGATTTTTATAAATGGCTGTTTATAAAAAATAATTAACGTTTATTGATTTTAGTAAATGGTATTCATTGTTTTAACGAACACGTTCATTTGCACAATGAACAGATTATTAAAAATAAAAGCAGATTTTTATTAATGGGTGTTCATAAAAATAATAAACGTTCATTGGTTGTAATAAATATTATTAATTGTCCTAACGAACAGGTTCATTGCCACAATAAACAGAATAATAAAAAGCAATTAATCGTTTAATAAAAACAAATATAGATTTTTATAAATGGTTGTTTATAAAAAATAATAAACGTTTATTGATTTAATAAATAGTATTCATTATTTTAACGAACACGTTCAGTGCCATAATGAACAGAATAATAAAAAAAACTATAAATCGTTTTTTAAAAATAAAAATAGATTTTTATAAATGGCTGTTTATAAAAAATAATTAACGTTTATTGATTTTAGTAAATGGTATTCATTGTTTTAACGAACACGTTCATTTGCACAATGAACAGATTATTAAAAATAAAAGCAGATTTTTATTAATGGGTGTTCATAAAAATAATAAACGTTCATTGGTTTTAATAAATATTATTAATTGTCCTAACGAACAGGTTCATTGCCACAATGAACAGAATAATAAAAAGCAATTAATCGTTTAATAAAAACAAATATAGATTTTTATAAATGGTTGTTTATAAAAAATAATAAACGTTTATTGATTTTTATAAATAGTATTCATTATTTTAACGAACACTTTCATTGCCATAATGAACAGAATAATAAATAAACTATTAGTTGTTTTTTTTTAAATAAAAATTGATTTTTATAAATGGCTGTTTATAAAAAATAATAAACGTTTATTGATTTTAATAAATGGTTTTCATTGTTTTAACGAACACGTTCATTGGCACGATGAACAGATTAATCAAAAATATAAAACAGATTTTTATGAATGGCTGTTCATAAAAGACTATAAACGTTTATTGATTTTAATAAATGAATTCACTGTTTTAATGATCAGAATAATATAATCAAAGAATCGTTAATTAAAAATTAAAAAAAAAAAAAAACGAATGGCTGTTCATAAAAAATAATAAACGTTTATAGATTTTAATAAACGGTGTTCATTGTTTTAACGAACACGTTTATTGGGACAGTGAAAATATTAATAGAATAAATGTATCGTTCATAAAAACGTAGTAATAGATTTTAATAAACGAGAATAATCAACGATGATTAAATCCGACTTTCGTTTTCAATTAAAGGTGCATTGAATCCATGAATGGTATATTGATTCAATGAATAAAAAGTTTACTAACGCCGTTTATTAATTTTACGAACCATTTTTTTTTCAGTGTACGTGTATGACAACCATTTTTCGAAACTATGTACCCCAAAGAGGCGGTGTTTGTAATTAAGGAAAATTTCGGTCTAAGCTGACTTATTAGTTATTACCCCCGATAAGTTATTTATTATTTTTGTACTGCTTTCCTCCTTTCTATAATTTGCCGGTTGACCATCCTCAAACATTTTCTACAACGTTAAAGTGAGGTGAATATTGCAGCCAATTCAATATTTGCCACTTTTTGGCTTGAAAAAAAACTATTTTACTGTGTGGGCAGTATGAATGATGCAATTTTTTGTTGAGTTGAAGAACCCAAGACAAAGCTCGTTTAACTCAAGAAATGCTAACTCCAATATTCCTTTGTAGGTGATTCCCGTCATTTATAATAGTACTTTAAAAAGTTAGCTTAAGTACTCTATAATAGCTGATCGCGCCCCACCCTCTCAGCTGTGATGACGTATTAGAAACCGTTGTTTGTTCAGTAAATCATGAGAAAATATAAGTTGTAGCCAGTGTATTTGCTGGCGTTTAATCCGGCTTCGAATTTAATTTTTGGTATCGAACCAATCTAATTCAAAGCACACCGAATGATTTTCCACCTATCAGCTGTTGAAGTACCACGTCTGTAGATGTTCTTTCTTATATTTTGTTTCCATAAAAAAAATTAAAAATTTTAATCCGGTGACATCATAAAATAAAATTTGGCACTTTATACATTTAAAATTTGGCACTTTGGACATTTAATATACGAACTGTCATCAAAATCGAGGTTTTAATCCATTGACACTTTAGCAAAACTTGACACTTAATGGTTTCACAGAAAGGAGACGAATTATATTCTAATTTTGTGTGATGCGAGCTTTTTCAAACCCTTATCCAACTCAATCTTTCGAAACCAATCCTACATAATTCAACCTATCATAACGTATTCGTGTGACATGTTATATGTGCTAAATGGAAGGAAATTATGGAATTATTTTTTCCAAAGAAAATACCGTCATTCATATTTTTTTTTTTAAAACTTCATGATAAAAAATACGCTTTCCGAAACTGAGCCTTCTAAAATCTGTTTTTAAGGAAATTAATTTTGTAAAATCGAATTTTAGAACAGAATTTGTTTTCTGCACAGGACCAGGATCCCCCAAAAGCCCAATAGGCAATTTTGCCACATCATCGTAAAATAACATTTTTGAAAAAAATTTGATCATGAGTCATGACCCATCTTTATAGGAAAATAAATATGGAATTATGTTTGATTTGAATGAATGAATTATTTCTTTTGGAATTATGTCCCTGATGCCCTTATTAAATGCGAGTCTGAATGCGGAAGCCGGAATCTGAATGGCAATATCAACTGCGAGTTTTATTTCATCCTTTTTTTGTTGTGGGGTTTATTTCCACTTCAAAAAAGGAAATATATCTCATGAGGGTTATTTTATTTAAGAACTAAGGTTATTTCCGCGGGCATTTTTGGCACTATATACCATTAGGAATATTAAAACCTATATATTGGGGTAATATCCCTAACTAAATATTTTTTATAAAGTTGTTCTAATTTTCTTCATCTTTTTTTTATTAAAAGTAACATCTGTTTTTATTTTGCTAGACCTACTGTCATTCAAAAATACTAACTTCCTTAACTGTGCACTATCACAGTTAACTACAGTTATCCCTTTTAAAAACAAACCAATAAAAATGCTAACTCGAGTTAGTCACTTATTGCATGTGCCAGAGCAGAAACCATATACCCGAGAAAAAAAAGCTAATTCTACTACATAACCCCGCATATTGCAAGAAAAGATAACTACTATACCTACAAGCTTGGTATGTATAGGATATGATGATTTTGAGCTTTATAAATCTGGAGGACCCAGGCTATGGGCAGTAAGGGATTTTTAAAATTCATCCGACAAACACTATCGTAATCTACGTGAGAGTTTTAACAATTTATTGTAGACTTTGTGTGGCGGAATATCATGCGGAGATGGAGATGAAGATGGTGGCTTGGCTGGGCCTGCTGGCGCTATGCTTTAACGTCATAGAGCGCGTTGTCCTTTTTCGCATACTGGTTTTTAGCAACAAAAAAAAAAAACAACCGACACCGACACTATGTGATATTTATACGAAAAGAGGACTCTTGCCAAAGGAAAAACCAAAGAATCGGTTAAGAAAAACATACGACCAAAAAATCCTTAAAAAAAAAAAAAAAATACCCTAAAAACTCAACATAATATGTAGGTACAAGGAGAGGGGAAAAATGCTTCATCCGAAGACGAAGACGAACACGAACACGACAAGGAAGTGAAAAATCAAATAACACGGGAAAGCTTGGATCAAGTTTCTTTGATTTTGTTTTCCCTGCGGTCTTATGTATACTTTTTTTTTAATTTTTTTTGTTATCCGTGTCTTATATTTTTGGGATATGTGTGCGCTCTTCCGATCAGGTTCTGTTTCTGTAGCGTTAGTGGTGTGGTGGTATATAGCGGTGATGGCAGTGGTGAAGCTTGAGACTTTGAATGAATTTTGGTCTGGCACAATGATGCTTCAGCTTCAGTCGTCTGTGATATTTTTAGTTTTGTGAATATATGTAGAAGGTACATCCTGAGGGATTAAATATCCTTCTTTCTGTTCTCCCAGAAATTCTGGTATAATATATTTGTTTCCTCAGCTGATGTGATATTGGGTAATGGTATCAAGAAGGAAACAGATATTCTTTTACTGCGAGTGATGGATATCTCGTTGTTACAGGGTACCTATAGGAGAGATATTCATATGCACGATATGTGTAGTAAATTACTAAATTTAAATTTAATAATATTGAGGCATTTCGTTGAAATGTTATATAGAATTTATGTACAACGCAAGCACGAAGCACAAAGTTATATAGGAGTCCTTCTCTTTAGAGGATATATTGTGTGGGTTATTTGCCTGCTCCGATTACATTACCTTAGTCTCACTCTCCCTATATATAGGTATCTTTGGAGGGAACCTTTTGCTTTGGTAAGTGTTATTTCTACCGTTCAAATGGCTGTTTCATGTGTGAATAATAACAAGTGGATCCTTGGGAGCAATATATGTATGTAGGTACAGTGAGATGAAAAAAAAAGAGGGATAACTAGAAGTTGTTTGTTGTTGTTTTTTTTTTGGAACTTCGGTTAATGAATTGAGCTGTGATTTTCAAGATGTGTGAGCAATATTATTTTTCATTTCTTTTTTTAAATGCGGGGATTTCGAGTGGTTTTGTAAATGGGTGAAGAGCTTTTCAATTTAAGTAGGTATAGTCAATTTAGTCATATTAGAACAGCCAAGATAAAAAATGGGGAGTATATCACAAAAACTTGTATCAGGCTAGACTTTGCACTTATCTTCTAGGAAATAACATAAAAATGTTCTGTACGTACCAAATTTGAAGCTCAAATTTCAGGCTACAAACGCACGCGAAAGAATGATATATTTTGTGGATGAAATCATTGAAAGAATACAGTCATTCGACTTCACATTTAAGACTTCGACTTCTGACTATGCCATTTAAAAGATTGCAATGAATTGTTTTCTCTTTATATAGGTAAAATTGTAAATCATAGTAAAATCGGGCCATTTTCATATAATAAAATAATTAAAGTGTTGAAATTTGAACACTAAGGGCCAGTTTCACAGTGAAGTAAGTGTCACTTAAGTGCCGAATATGGAAAACTAATTCCCAATTTCACAGTGTAAACTTATCGGTATAAGTGACACTTAAGTCTCCGATGTTGGCCACTTAAGTTCCACTTACTCAGGTAGTAAAACTGCGGCTTAAGTGCCAACAAGGGAAAATTAAGTGCCACTTATTTTGTTAAGTGTGCGCTGTGAAACTGGCCCTAAGTGAATTAAATTAAATCAAAATCAAAATTTTTAAAAACTAATAATTTTATAACAATTTCTCCTAGCCCCATACACTTAAAACGAAGAATGTGGGGTGCATGCCATAGATAATAGTACGGAGTGTACATGCATCGTAAATAGTACCGTGCATGCGCGACACGTCTCTAGCTTATAGGGAAGTAAGTTTAAAATCTATTGCATAATTTGTACCGAACACACAGACATAGAGAAAAATGTAAAAAAACAAAGTTCTAGTCTGCTTAAGAAAAATAAGTAGATCCTACTTTCTGCTCACTTACTCCTATGCCTTATTTTAAAAGAGTGATATTGTTTACTTGGATTTCGCATTAACGGTAAACAGTTAAAGGTTTATTGTATTCAAAATTTTCTAGAAGAGTGGTTAGTGGAAGTCAATTGTATTTCAAGTGAAAAAAAAATTAAAATGCGAAAATTTTTAATTAAACCGTCTGAAAAGTAAGTAAAAAAGATTTGATTTTTAAAGCGATCGATTGATATTAAAAACAAAAAAAGAATCCAGCTTGATGTATTATTTAATATTTTTTCAAAAGAAATGACAAATAAAGATGAAATATTTATTCCATCTCCAGAAATGATTCGCTTTTATTTACAGTTTAAATTTGTTGATGGTAAATTTGAAAAACTATGAAATTTATTTTAAAACTGTATCTACCCAAAATTGGTACATAATATTCAATTAAAGAATTATATATTTTCTTTATATGAATGTACTTATTTTATATTTACGGCTGTGCTTTAATAAACTGATTCCAAATAATTGTGATTTAATTTTTCTTCAAAAGAAAATGATAAGAGTTTAAGTTAACTTAATTTACTTAAGGTACCTACATTATTTCTTTTGTATCTAAATTTAAAAAAATAAAAACTAAATTTGTTTCTCTCTTTATTTAAAATAATTCTACCACGGAATTTGAATCTACCATTTTTTTTATCGTTATATCTACCACTTTTTTTTAAATAGGAAGTGACAACACTGAACGTAACCTAATTGTATTGGTTGCAAAAAAAAAATGGTACACGTAATTTGTAAGACATCAAATTCTCTACAATTAATTCAAAAGAACTTTGTATTTCAAGGAGTTATTGTGCTATAAAGCGCGAAGAAAGTGAACATTTTACAAAATACGGAATTTTTCTCTTTTTCTGGAGCTTCATAGTGTCGTTGGTATTAGTTGTATAAAATACTGTAAAGTTCATATTTGTATAAGAAATTTTGTTTTCTACAAGTAGCTACACCAGGTAGTACACCAGAAAATAGTGCAAAAGACTGAAAAAGTGGCAATTTTCTGTGTTTTTTCAAGATGGTGAAGGGGGTACAGGGGGCGTGGTTGTAGAAATTTGTTATTTTCATCTACCAACCATACTTAACAACATATCAAAAATTAAGAATTACCCAGCCTTTTTATGGGTAAAACTTCAGTATTGATAGTGCAATAACTTATTACGAGAACAAAGTACAAAGTAAATAAAAAATGAATGAAAACGGACAGGAACGTTTACTAGAAAGAAAATCCATATTTTGAATCTTGGTTTAAATTTGTGTTGAATTAGTTTGATTTTGAATTTGTTTACAAAATAAACCTCGGGTTACTTAAAATGCATTTCGTTCTGAAATATGCGACTGAAATATGGCCCTTCATTTATATTTGTATAATTTGATATATGTGTTTGTAAAAAAAAAAAAACCTCAGAATAAAAAGCCTTTAAAATACATTTCGTTTTCGAATTGCATAAAAAGGGTCCTTTTACCCCCCCCCCCCCAACCCTTTTTTATTTTCTTGTCAAATTTCTCAAAATTCATTAAGTTTTTGGGTTATAAAGAAAAAACCTTTTAAAAGAGTATTCTTTCCCCTTTTGCCACTGTTTTACGATGATAGATCAGTTTTCAAAGCGCGCGCTATTTTTCCAGTAATATTTGTCTAAATACACAGGCCTACAGTATTTTTGGTGCCGCAAAAAATTGAAAACTGTTTCTATGTTTACCTATCTAGTTACCCTGGTTTTAACTCCATACTTATTTTTTTGATCCTACGCGTGTATAGTTTTTGAGATACAACATATTATGTGCAAATAATACAAATTTAGCGATTTTTTAAAAGTTTATTGCGTTATTCTACATGAAGAAAGCTTCTTTTCACAGATTTTCGTTCATGAGTGTCCTTAACACACTCTGGCGGGATACACCAGCAGTAATCAGCCATCATTACATCATCCCATCGACTTTGATACCTATCTTTCATGACCTTTAAGGTCTGGTGGAACCGTTCTCTTTGTTCCTCGCTATACCTATGAGTCAAAATTTTTGGAAATTCTTTCCAAATGACTGAAGAGGTATAGAATTTTAATTCTCGTATTAAAAAAGTCTTCGTAATTGATTTTCTTAAAAGTTGTTTACTATATTGCAGATTCTAAATCATTCATTGAAACGAATTTGTCATCTTAAATCAAAAGTCTTATCTGTGGTCCATCAAAAATACCAGCCTTAACCTTTTCTGTACTCAAACTTCGAAATACATATAGATAAAACAAGAGCCAGTTTTAACTAATGCTTTTACATATCGTTCATCAAACCTAATCTTATGTGCAATGGAGGCAAAATTATTTTTTTCTCTCGAAACTATAGATGTGATGTGGGTTCAAGACGCTGTGTTTGCGAATAGTTAAAGATTCCCTCACGGGACAGTTTTGCTTCATCCAGTGGTCGCATTTGCTTTTGTCCCATTACCAATTGAAACATGAAACATGTAAATTTGGTGAAGATATTTTGTTGTCCCAGTAAAAAGTTTACCATTTTTAAATCCACGCATATAACACACTGATGATCATGATATATCAGTTATTGTAAAACAAGAGAGAGAACATGATACTCCTTCTTTATTTGCGTGGAATGAACTTGTAGAATGGCACCATATTTACTTCCATTTCGTTCGTCGTTCGGTCGTTTTTTCACTGTGAATTCACAAAATGAGTTTGGATCATTCAAACATCTGCTCTTTTAAGAAATAATATCAAAAACTTTAATTTAAATCGTTTAAAAATAGACGAAATGACCTAAATGACAAGAAAGTTCGGCCACATATTCGAAAAAAAATGTAACCGAGGGTTAAAAAAAAACTGTACGTAGCTTTATCTTGAAAATACCGCTGTTCCTATTCAGCGACAGCGGACAAATAAAAATGATAACTTCATTAATGGCGGCACCACAATTTTTTTTTTATTTTGGAGGTCTGTGTTATTAATGAAATTCAATCGCAACATTTTTAATCCCAAAAAGCCAAAAAAAGTTATTAGGTTATAATTAGACAATTTTGTTGTTTTTCTGGCAATTTTTAGGCGATTGGCTTGGCAGCAGTATAGCAGATTTCTACAGATTGAAAATCTGTATGACTTGCATTGTGTGATGTAGAATAGGTACCAATCCTTGCTGTTAGTTAAACGAAAATATTAATTTCAATAATTGGTTGGGAAGGTTTTTTCAACAAAAAAGAGAACTTATCTGTTCCATTCATTTCTCTGGAGTCAGAAAAATCTCAAGATTTTTAAAAAAGGATCAAAATAGCCACTTTTTTAAATGGTCGTGCCATAGTCGCATGAGGCAAAAAAGGGGGTCAAAATGCGACAAAAGTCGCATAGCGCCAACACTGTACCCCCCCACTGTACAGGTGTAAGTAGTGATTTTTTTTTCATCAGGGGAATGCCAACTATCGTTTTGGCTAGGTTTCCAGACTTCTCATATATAGTGGATAAATTTTCGGATTTTTTTGCAACTTCAAAAATTTATAGTAAATCATTCCCCCACGGTTGAGCCTGTTATAGCAGTTGGTTTCCTGTTATGACCACCACACCTTAATTACACGAAAAATATAAAATCATGACTAGGTACGCAAATATAACAAAATTTAATGACGCCAGCTCCCGGAATATTATGATAAGTTGAGGAATCACAATAGAATTACTTTAAGAAATATGAATTACAGTTATAGAGATCGTGTTATTAATTAAAACAACTCTTATAATTTATAAATACACGGACACTATATTTTGAAATATTTAAAAAAAAAATTTGTTTTTTTCAAGGCTAAAATAATATTGAAGAAGTAATTTCCTTATCACCTCTCTGAAGTGTTAATTGATCCGACAATTCAACATTTCCCAACTTGAACTTTCTCTCCTAGAATCTAGATATGTACTTAAATAAATTTACTTCTATATACACCTTGTCTGCCTTGTGGATTGTTGCTCAGCCTACTAACCTGGTTTAAATGTGGACACCTAATCTAAATATCGATCGACTGACGTCAACGACTGTTCTCATTTTTCAAGCCATTTACTTGGCGCATAAATGGCAAATTAGATTCCAAGAACGAACGAGCACAAGGAAAGCTTGAAAAATTCATGAAAACTCTTCTATACATTTATACAATGCTCGGGTGGGAGATGCTGCTGTTGACGAAGGCCCAGGACCTGATCCCTGCACTTACCTACACAAAGTGGGTACTTACATCCGTATATACATAGATTGTACTGTTTTTTTTTTTTTTTTCTGTGTTATGTTCTCAATGATAAGCTTATTAAAGTACCTTTGCCGTTACTCATACATAATGGAAGGATACAACAGGAAGACGACTTCCTTCCTTCGCATGCTTCCTTTCCATCTACACTACGACACTGTTGTTTCCCGCTGCTGTTTTGTTTTATGGTACGGATACTCCTCTCCCCGCATATCAGACTGTGGTGGTAGTGATGCTGTGCAACCGTGTCCTCCTTGTAGATGGAGAATTATTATTGTCCTTAAAAAAGTGCTCTGTTCAGACTCACCCTCTTTGGCCCAGTATGCTGCACTTCGATACGGTCCCGACTCCCGAGTTCCGACATTGCAAACCACTCTGACTCCCCCGCCACGCAGAGTCACACAGAACTTACCAGGTAGATGGCTGGTTGCCGTGTTGTTGTGTCTTTCCTGCATCTCAGAGATTTCCAGAAATTCATCTGCTGACAGAATTGGAATGGGTGAGCATTTGTTAAAGAAATTTTAAATAAAATATAGAATGGACGAGGGGCTCCCGTCCTGCTGCATGCGACAACAACAACGACGACGCACGGTGGGAGTGATGGAAAATTTAAATCGAGGAAAATGCGAGGACGTAACGTTGCGTTACTGCCTTTTGTGTCTTTTGCAAAATTAATGGTAAAAATATGTTGTTCGCAATGGCTTATATCATTTCTTCAGGATTTTCATATAATATATGTACCTATCTAGTTATGTACATACAGTTTGGATGCGGGGAGCTTAAATAGAACCATACCCAGCTGATATTTTGGCAGAAAGGTAATAATAATACCTAACATTTTGTGCGCAGAAAATAACGAAAATATTAGTTAACATTGACATGAAAGGAAGAGCAACAAACAAAAAAATTGGCAAGAAGAGCTCGTATGATTTTTTGGCTGCGTATATTATACTCTTTGGCAACTGAAGTACCCATATTCATATCTATGGCCGGGAAATTGGTGTGGTGTAGTTCCTCTTTGAAATGACAACATTGTTGTGTTATTCGCGTTTATAGTATGTATGTCCTGGTTCCTTGTTGAGATTTTTATAGAGAGATACTTTAAGAGGAAAATGCATTACCTTGGGTTTTATTTTTTCGTAATGTTTTTTAGAGCATATTATAATATGAGCGAGGGTTGTGTTTGGCAAAGACACAAAATTTTACTGGAGTACTGATGCAGTTCGATGAACATATACTCACATTCTTTTGTTGAGAGGAGTAAATAATAGCTGAAGTAGGAATCTAATATTGTTATTGTAAATAAAGTTATCCATATGAAACTGTAAAATAAACAGAGAATCGTAAGACGAGACATTGTATGTGTGGAAGATCCTCAGTTTAGGGTGGTCCCTCTTTGCCAGTTTAAACGTTGTTTATAAACGGTGGCGACAAGACTTATTGGTATCAGGTAGGTATATATAGAATATACAAGCAGATAGTCTTGTTTTCCGGGGTGGTTCAGTATTTTTAGCTCGTTATCGAAGTGTTCTTTTAAAGTAAAGTTAAAAAAATTTGGTAAACCCGTTTCTAGATTTAGTACCTACCTTAGTGCCGTAGCTACTCTGTTTTGTTAGGGGGGGGGCAGAGATATTTTACAAATTTAACGTCTATTTCTAAAAAAATTATTGTTATTCGCCAGCACATTCGGAAGTACCTTCAGATAACCTGAACAGAATGAACACAGATACCTATACACTCATTGACACTCATATGGACTGCTAGTAACCAACTTCACTCGTCTTCCAGTTTACAGAAGCGCTCTTGGTTCTTGGTGGTCATGCCATGAAACTCGCCATTACGAGCAGCCAAATATACACTATTATTGATGTACCATACATATATTGTAAGGTAATAATGCACTATATTGCCAAAAAAATCAATGGGAAAGATCAGAAAAGGTGAATTCGATCAACATTTTTAAAAATTGTTCAAATTGTTGGCCAATAAACCGAAAAAAACTAAAACAAAGATGTCTTATATTCAATTTAAATTAAAAAACAGCTTTTTCGAATGCCATCTACTGTCGGTTCTTCTTAAATATTTGAATTTTAACGATTTTTGTTGGTGTTTGATGTCTATTTAGTAACGAATTTTGCCGCTCAGTCCCAAAAGCGCTGAGATTTCTTGGAACATTTTTCTTACAAAAAATGTATGGAAGTGACAAGTAACTAGCAGTACATATTATATAATACGTCAATGCCTACACTCGAATACAACCATGCGGCCTCAACGTATTATAGCATGTCGACTGAGAGACTAAATATAATTTATCTTTTCTGGCATTCGAGAACAAGCGACTTGATTTGTTTGACCTGGACATGGTTATTTTAAGATTCAGTGCACTAAAAAATCGCAAAGTGCAATTATTTAAAAAAGAATAAATAAATGTTATTGTAAGAAAAAAAAAAAACATAAAAATTGTGAGCGCAGTTCACATTATCTTAATTTTTATTGTCTTTTAATTTGTGTCCTTTTTTTCTAGTATAGTATACCTACTAGTGGGGCAAAATGGAAATGCCTGGGGGGGGGGCAATGAAAGAGCCTGAAGGGGCAATGCAAACGCCAGGGGGGGCTTAGCCCCCCCTAGCCCCTACGTTGCTACGGCGCTGACCTACCTATATACAATTTGGAGGGGTCAAGGGTAAATGGAAAAGTTTTTCAAGAAAAAACAGAGAAGTTTTTCGACCTCATATTGCTTGTATCCCTAAGTTTGAGCACTATATCTTTGGCAATAAGAGAGAGTAGCTTATTATGTTAATGAATTGTGTCTGCCCATTTAAAGTTTCAAATTGAAAAAATCACAAAACAACTGTTTTATCACTTCCTGATAACTTTTCAAGACCTACGCTGCCAAATTATAGCTTACAATGTGAAATAAAATCAATTGAGGCTATTCAAATGTTACAAACAAAAAAATGATCGTTTTAGTGACTGCAAACAAACAAGCACAGAAACTTTAGTTAACTTTAAGGAATTTGTTAAAAAATTGCCTTAATCTCAGAAACCGTTCTCTTACCTTGCTTTTAAATAATATAAATGTTCTTATGTACAAATCAAAGAAATATCAAAAACAGTTGAATGTAAGAAAAATAAAGTGTGACGCAGTGGCGTAGCGTAGGTTTTTGCCGCCCGAAGCAGAGCTGCCCCCACCATTTTTTTTTTTCTGACACCATTAATTTTTTGCTGTTTAAAAAAAATCATTAAAAATACTTAACTAAGTATTTCTGATTGCCATTTTTCTTCAATTAAATGAAGAATCACAAATTTGGGTCAAAGCTTTTTTTTAACTTACATATTTATAAACATTAACAATATTTTTTTAACTTAGACATACATACTTTATAACAAACAGCCCATACAAATTTAAGTATCCAAAAGTGGTTTTATCTTTCAAAAACATTTCGCATGTGTTTTGCAGTTCAATAAAAGGTGTTAAACATACCACAATTAATCTTGGATGAGATCGAAACTTATCATTATTTATAACAATTATTTATTTCAAAAATCCAACAGTAAAATACTAAGAAGTAACTACACAAATTGACATGTTACTGAGCAAAACAGTATTACCTTCTATTATTTTTTTCAGAACTATTTTTGATTAGAATTTCTCGAAGGATCCGCCGTTCCTAGTTTTCAACCAGCAACAAGTTATTATAGGTTAGTTTTATGTGGTTGTCAGCAGAAACGCTAGACACACTTAGACCAGGGGGTTGGCCCATTGTGATACCACAGGAATCTAGGAAGCTTTCTTCCTACTCATTGAACCATTTAGAACCTCTTATATGAAGCGCGCGAGACTACTAATGTCATGATTTAACAGATGACTATAAGGATCATTGTAGTAGAATTCTCCTAGATGGAGCCTACGTCTTTGGGATAGAGCAGGACATGTACAGAGAAGGTGAGGAATCGATTCTTCCTCTTCTTCATCCATACAACTTCTGCAGAAGTCGTTAGAAAATACTCCAAGCCTCGTTGATGCCTATTAGACAGTGTGACACCTAAGACGGAGCTAATGTGCAGTCTGCTTAGAGATATTAAGTTTCTACAGCGCTTCAGACCCAGCATAGGCCAGATCTGTTTTGTGGCCTTACATGTATCAATGTTATTCGACCTAGGATTTGTTTCGGAGTGCTGAGTTCGGAGTACAGGGTGCGGAATGTGGAGTTGCGGAGAGTGGAGTTGCGGAGAGTGGAGTTGCGGAGTGCGGAGTTGCGGAGTGCGAATTTGCGGAGTGCAGAAAGCGGAGTGCAGAGTGCGGAGTGCAGAGTGCGGAATGCAGAGTGCGGAGTTGCGGATGGCGGAGTGCGGAGTTACACCGCAACACTCTGCCATCCGCACTCCGCAACTCCGCACTCCGCAACTCCGCACTCTGCAACTCCGCATTCCGCAACTCCGCATATCCGCACTCCTCAACTCCGCACTCCACAACCCCGCACTCCACAACCCCGCAGTCCGCAACTCTGCACTCCACAAATATTAAGCTAAAACATAAATTTGTCTTTATTTAAACATAGAAACGGGTCTTCTAGAAACCGTAAATAAAAAGTTATGATACAAATACTGCAAAGGGGTTTGTTGATTTTTTTTTTTTCGGAATTCAATTTTTATAAATTTTGGTCCTTTTATATTTTGAAAAAATTATTTAAAATTTTCGGACATTAATACATCTCGTGTAGGTACTTTCAAATTAAAAGAGTATTAAAACTTTTTGGGGTCCCAATTGCTATCATTGGAATTCTCCTTCGAGACCTTCTGATACATTGTCTCTCTGGGCTCAGTTGGAATGATCCACATAGTAATTGTCATCTAGTTTTTTTTTATATTGTCATGGTGCATTGCATGAGATTATTTATTCAAATCTAAATTAAGTCAGTTTTAGGGGGGACAAATGCGTATCTAACTAGTAATCTTTGTGACCTTTTAACTTATATAGGTACCTATAGTTTAAATATTATCAAAAATTAAATCGTTGACACTATATTATTATACGTATAGTAATGATTAAAAAAAGTTAATTATTTTATTATCTTGCAGATAGAGGTACCTATATCTGCCATCGGAATCACTCAGATATATACATGTTCAATACATAGTATATGCATGCAGGTACATATTCAATTAAAATCGAATGAATGTGGTTGAGATCAACTGGTTTTCACGTTAAATCTTTTTAAAGCTCATTGCACAAAAAAGTTCATATTATTTATGTATATTTTTATATATAACTATTAAAGGTAGATATAAAAACTATTAGTACAAATAATTATACTATGTAAGTGCCTAACTGATGTAAGTACATTGTACATATGTAGCTATCATGTCATTAGATACTATGATTAAGCTATTCCTATTTTTCCTAAAGAGGCTTAGTAAAAAAAAATTAAACTATACGAATAAACTATTCACTTCATAGTTTTATGTTATCATGGAAAATAAATTCAATCAAATATTGTTCTTCTTTTTTTTATTATTAATCTTTATTTAAAGGTAAATAATTATAATTTTTAATTAAATATTTCTATTAAAACAATTTCAAAAAAATTGTGAGAATGTCAGAAAGTGCAAAAAAAAATTGTTTTTTATTTTTTTGCAAGAAAAAAAAAATTGTTTTTTATTTTTTTTTGCAAGAACAGTTAATGTTTATTATTCCGCATAATTCCGGTCTGAAACTACATTCATATTATTTTGTAGAGTGTTCCCTTTAAGGTAAACCAAAAATTTCTTGCGCGTTTTGTGGCAGCCATACAATTTCTTTCGCTTTTCCAGAATGACTCCATATGTGTCGAAAATGGAAATTTTTGATACATATTCTATATTTATTAAAATAGGCCATTTTTTTTGGGAACCTTTTCATAGTTGGTACAATAGGATATTCCCAAAACGCATCGTCTATAAGTTTTTTGTATTTTATATTTGGTATTATTGAACACCTGTCAGAATAGTTTGAAATTTAAAAAAAATCGACCCATATAGCAGGATTCTTCTAAGGCTTTTATCGGCCGTAATCCTACTGAAAATTTGTATTTGTAATGCATGTAGAATCAGAATACAATTACGGATTTTCCAAAAAAGACATGCCTAATATTTTTTTTTAACAAACATCCCAAAATTGTGTTTTTTCCTATGGGCTAATAGTGGAAATTTGTAAAAATAACGAAGAATTTTTTAATCCATTCAGCATACTTGACATTGTCGCATGGAAATATCATCAAAACCAAGCCAATCATGCTATCCTTGTCAAACGTATTTATAAGAAAGTGAACGCCCCTAATAGTACCTTTAGTGGTCAAGGAAAAGTAGAGAATAAATTGCCAAACTAAAAAAAAATTCGATAAAACTGGAAAGATTTATTTTTATTTCTTAAACATTACCCAAAAAATTACTTTCCTAAATTCGGACCGGTGCATTTACATGTACACTGCCGCTCATCTGAATAGGTTCAAACTTTTGTTAACCTTATTGTTAGCCTCTCTTCATATATATTGCAATGACACATCTTTGTTATATATAAGTAATGAAAGAGCATCATTATACGCTTAGTTTGAGAGACAAAATGTTGTCTTAAAACTTACCGTTATTCTGAAACGCCAGCTTGAACAAATGTATCCGTAGAAGCGAACATATTTTTTGGCTCAACTGAATAGGTTCAACAGCAAAAACTTTAGTTTACGTTGAGCTGCGTCGGTCAATTTTACTCAAAATTTTGTCTGTCAATAAATTTAATTGTGTTTTACGTCGAAAATAGGCCGCGGAAAATTTTTAAGCGAGGAAGAAAACGGCAAAATAAAAGCATTTCGAGAATTAGGCCTAAACCAGCTAAAAAATTAACAGAAGTCAAAATGAAGTATAAGCAGTTATTTGCGAAACGTCGAAAAGTATAGACAAAATATGAAATATGAAAGTTATACGGCCACATTAAGAGCCCATAGACGTGCAATCATCAGAACAGCTTTAAAATCTCATGATTCCACGTCAAAAATCAAGATAAAAAGCGGTGTAACGGTGTGTTTCTTTTTTCCGGATAAAAAATAGAGAAGACAGAAAAGGCAAAATATCTATCTAGAATATTCGAAATGAAATAAATAAAGAACCAGATTTTATTGGAAAGATTGTCCTGCTATCAGCTGTTTCTTTATATGTCAAAAAATTGTTTTTTTTTTTCAAATTTTTGTGTGTTATCAAATTCGTCTTGATGGGCTTCATAAAGCCAATAAAAGAAACACAAAAACAGTGTGCCAAATATTTCGAATATTCGGAATAAATAAAGAAACACACCTAAATGACTTTTTTTATTTTTTTAGTATCGTATACTAACTCCAAATGTCAAACTGACAGTTACAAATTTGAAAATGGTATGTTTGTTTACTTTTTCGCATGAACTCTCACTGTTTAAGGCCTGTTCAGCTCGACTTTATGAACAAAATATTTGTGATCCTAGGGGAGTTTTTCTTTTTTAGTTCAGAGCAGAGCCTGAACTGTCAAAAAAAAATCGTGTTTCTTTTTTAGCTCAGAGCATTCAGAGGTTCAATTTTGTGTTTCTTTTTTCGCTCAGAATAAATTGATAGAGCAGACGCGATTGAATAGCTGAACACAAAGAAAATGACAACTGTGAACAAATGAAAAATTGACAGCTGGTGAAACATGATTAATCTGAACTTTCAGAGCAGAGAACGCTCAGTTCAGAGATCGCTCAGAGTATGTTCGTAGTGTTCAGACTCTGTTCAGAGCTCTACTCTGAACTAAAAAATAAAAACGGCCTAATTAAAAAAATGTTTAAAACTAAAAACATTTTAGTCAAAATTTTTTAAGTTGGAAAATTTTTTAAGCAGTATCATGTTTAGGTACTGCTTAATAATTTTTCCTGTTGAAAATTTGCGCCATTTTTATTATCATTAAACTTCTTTTGTTATATTCTATCTTTTCGTAGTTAATAAAACAATTTTGATGATCCTCTATAGAAAACCTTATATAGAATTTGGATACAAAAACATATTTGGTTCGAATTTGCACAAATATTTTAGAAATTTGTTGAAAAAAAGTTACCAAACAGACATACCTATTATTGAAGCTGAGCAATTACACATAGTTCTTGATCATAAAATTAATAATTAATTGCATCTATTAGATACCTACATACATATACATATATGTACTTACTTTTGTTGATTGTTGCTACCCTTTATTTTTGTTGTAACGATAATTAATAAATTCGTATCACAACAAATTTACATTGCCTATCTTTAACTTTGCATCTGTAAATTGAATGAGTCAGTTCTATACTTGCATAGGTACAATGTGGTGCAGTTTAAGTATCTATTAGCAAACTAGGTGTTTGCGTAGAATGTTAAAGTGAAAAAAACTGTCAACTTCTTTTGCAAACACATCAGTTCAATTCGAGACCTCACCCAGTTTATTTATTATTAGTTACAATACAATGACTAGAGCGTAAGTGTTCTTTACTTAATAAAAAAAAAATATCCAGAATTTAGTGAACCGTGTTTTAGTTGGAAATGTGCACTTCTTCTTCTTCTGGCAGCTGTACCACTTATATCAGCCCAAGTTCCAGGTCTTGGAAGGTGTCCATCTAACGTCCAAGTACAAAACAATTTTCAACTCCCTGACGTAAGTTAACCTTAGAAATTGATCAAGTTATGCATCTTCAAATCAATATGACGTACCTATATAAACCTTATACACCCTTATTAAGTTCCTCGGACAATGGTATGAATACGAACGTTATCCGTTCGTCTTCGAGGCGGGAGGAAAATGCACTTACGCAAGATATGCATCCTTGCCAAATGGAACTGTGTCTGTGTATAATTTCAACATTAATTCTATGTGAGTTTATTATACCTATATATGTATACCTATATACCTTACCTAAATAGGGATATTCTAATCTCGCATGCAAAGATATCCCCAATCTCAGTTTCATGAATTTCATCTTTTTTCCTCTCACTCAAGAACAAACAGAAAATCAGACATATCAGGAACGGCTAAGGTGGTGGCCCCTGCAAAGCTACTTGTACGGTTCTCTGGAATGTCAGGTGAGTAATTTTGTCATTAATTACTCGAATTGAATCTGCAGAACGGATTGAGAGGGCAAATTTGTGGGGGGGAAATTCATTAAATTTTAGATTTTGTGAGTGGATCCAATTACTGGGTTCTCGGAACTGATTATACAAGCTACGCAGTTGTCTATTCCTGCACGGACTTCTACAGCATCTTCAATACAAGTGAGTTGTTGTGTATATGTATATCTATGTATCTTGTTTAGTAAATTTAATCGTAACAATCTTATTGTGCATTGTGTATAATTAAGTAATTATTTTATATTTAACTATCTATGTTTTTCTTGTTCTTGTTCTTGTTCTTATTCTTTTAATTTGTTTTTCTTATTTAAATGGAAGAAGTCAAAGGGTTGTTTTCTGAAGTGTTAATTATTTATATATTTTAGCTCAGATTATTCTCGAACACGGATTGGAATATTATTTTTGCTAATGACATCATTTCAAATGTCTGAGAGTCTTTATGTCTTATCTAAAAAGCACGTAGATAGATAGATGTATTAGTATTGTATATATCTACAATTTATTATCTTTCATAGTTCTATAGAATTCTATAAGCTTAAGAATAAATAGATATTTACCTACATATTTAGTGAATCTTTACGATAAAATTCTTAACAAAAGATACGAAACAAAAACTGTTGGATATATTAATTAATTAGATACTACTAATACTATTGATATAAATAAGTATAGAGAATAGAAGGAAATATTTTTAAGCTTGCAATTTATTAAAAATTTTACAGTAAGGTGCCAGTTATAGCTTTCACTGAAAACGATCATTAAAAATTTTAATTGTTAATTTTGAGGCACTTAAAAAGTGAAATCAGTGATTATTTTAATGCAAATAAAAAGCTGATAACTCAGTTATTATTTCTAGTCAAAAAAATATTTCAGCCTATCGCAGGAAATGAATTTCTTTATTTCAATGATTGAACTACTTTATCATTGATCATTGAAATTTTAGAAATCGTTTTATGTGAAAGGTAGGGCCAAAATGAAATAGTTTTTTGACTAGAAATAATAATCGAGTCATCAGCTTTTTATTGGCATCAAAATAATCACTGATATCGCTTTTTTAGGGCCTCAAAAACGAAAATTCAAATTTTCAATGATGAGTTTCAATGAAAGCTAAGCTATAACTGGCCCCTAAGAAATTCAGTGCCTCAAAACTTAAAAACAAAAATTCCAATGATGTTTTCAATGATAGCTATAACTTTCATTGAAAACGATTATTGACAAATTTAATTGCCAATTTTAAGGCTTTGAGAAAGGAAAATCAGTGTTTACTTAGATGCCAAAATGAAGGTTATGACTCAATTATTATATTTAGCCCAAAAAAATTTTCATTTTGGCCCAAGATTCTGCATAAAATAACTTTTATTTTTTTAATGATTGAACTACCTTACCAAAGGTCATTGAAATTTTTAAAACTTCATATTTTATTTTTAAATTAATTTTTGTTGCAATAATTAATAATTAAGGCATCAATTGATATTTAAGTGTCATTTTATGTGACATGTTGGTCGAAATGAATTTGTTTTTTTAGCTAGAAATAATAATTGAGTCAAGCTTTATATAAGCATCAAAATAATAACTGACTTTTGAATTTAAAAATGTCTCACAATTAACAATTAAAATGATCGTTTTCTATGAAAACTAACGGGTGATTTTTTAGCTGGTTTGGTTTTGGCAACACTGGTTTTGACAGCTGACGTGTGTTTAGTACCTTGTGTCACTGTCAAACAGCTTCAGTTTGGTTTGCAATTTAACCATGGATCGTCTTACAAATGAACAACGCTTGCAAATTATTGAATTTTACTATCAAAATTCGTGCTCGGTTCGAAATGTTCATCGCGCGCTGCTTCCATTTTATGATGAGGCTCATTTTTGGTTGAATGGGTACGTAAATAAGCACAATTGCCGCATTTGGAGTGAAGAAGCATTGCAACAGCTACCAATGCATCCCGAAAAAGCCACTGTTTGGTGCGGTTTATGGGCCGGCGGCATTATTGGGCCATATTTCTTCAAAGATGATGCGAATCGCAGCGTTACTGTCAATGGTGAACGCTACCGAGCGATGATAACAAACTTTTGTTTGCCCGAAATGGAAGTTCTTGACTTGCATGATATGTGGTTTCAACAAGACGGTGCCACATGCCACACAGCACGCGAAACAATGGCGCAATTGCGAGGCGAGTTTGGTGAACAGTTAATTTCACGTTTCGGGCCGGTCAATTGGCCACCTAGATCGTGCGATTTGACACCATTAGACTATTTTTTGTGGGGGTATGTCAAGGCTAATGTCTATAGGGACAAGCCCGCTTCGATTGACGCACTGGAAGCCAACATCCATGCATTCATTCGTGAGATACCGGCCGATATGTGTGAAAGAGTATGCCAAAATTGGACTCAGCGGATGGGCTACCTGAGACGCAGCCGCGGTCAACATTTGCATGAAATTATCTTTAAACATTAAATTGCAAGGTTCAAACTATCGATTCAAATAAATATTTCATTCATTTTTTCGAATTTTTTGTGTTTTTTTTTTAAAAAAGTTCTAAACCTCTTAAAAAATCACCCGTTATATAACTAATACCTTTGTACATACACATGTATATCATATTTACATAGTTTACATATTTGGGTGAAGCCATATTGTTAAATATTTAAAGATAATTAATTATATTAAAACCGGGTTAAGATTATATATAATAATAAAACATATAATTTCTTTTTTTCTTCTTTTTAATTTCAGAAGTTATTTGGGTCTTAACTCGAGAACGTAAACCGAGTGATTTGGTTATATCACAAGCAAGACAAATTATAGACGACAATAAACTATCGAAGAGATTTCTTTTAAAAACGAATCAAGATAATTGTCCTGAAAGTTAATAGCTATGTACAGAAAATAATAAAGATATTAAAAATATTATGTATTAACCCCAATTAGATACCTATATTTACCCCAATTACATAATCTGTGATGAATGAGCTGCGGAGGGAATAAGTTTCAAAATTGAGTCTGACTCCCTCGTCAGCTCATTCATCGCATTAGGTAATTTGCGACTTACATAGAGTGTAATCCAGCTAAGTCCATTTTTATTTTTATCTATGTAAATTTTTTTTTCTAAAAATGCTTTAAAAATAGAAAAATCTTTCTGTCTTCTGAATTTTGAATAAGATGTTACCCTTGTATGCAGGGCCGGCCTCAGCCAAACTTGCGCCCTGTGCAAGATTTGTATGTAAGCTCCACTTTTTATATTTGCACACATACATACACATGGCAAATTAGTAGTACATGTTTGTTTGCGCAAGATCAGATTACAATGGTGTTAGGCAATAACGCCCAAGGAAATAACTCCCAAATCGATTTTGAAATATTACCCAATTTTTTTTATCGCCCAAAAAGAAATGTAAATAGTATTGCCGAAATTTATATTTTTACAAATCTTAAGTTGGAAATATCGCCAAATATTTTCAATGTAAATTGAAAATAAATTGAAAAATTTACATTTTCAATGTAAATTGTTTTTGTAAAATTTGGGCGTTATTTCTTCAATTTTGGGCGATATTTCCAAACATTTTTTTAATTTGGGCGTTCTTTCCGAAATTTTGGGCAATATTTCCAAAGTGAAATTTCAATGATAAGATAATCTTAAAAAAAATCGCGGCGCATATACACATATACATATTTCCAATTCTGGGCGTTATTTCCCATTTGACTTTTAAAATTTTTATTTTGGGCGTTCTTTCCTTTGAAAAAAATTTAAAAATTGGAAATAACGCCCAAATCGAGCAAAAAAAAACAACAACAATTATTGTTCCGATTTTATTTGGGCGATATTTCCAAATCGATTTGGGCGTTACTGCCTAACTTATTATTATTATTTATTGTATTATTCATACATGAATGTCAGTTTATTAGACTTGACCATTCTTTATTCCGTCAATTTCATTGAATTTCTGAACAACAACAACAACTTAAAGGTGCTACCACCAATGGTATACGAATTAATTTATAATTCGTTTTAATTAATTTCCAGCCAAATAATTTATTATGAGATTTCCAGCCAAATAATTAATTAAAACGAATTATAAATTAATTCGTATACCATTGGTGGTAGCACCTTTAAGTTGTTGTTGTTGTTCAGAAATTCAATGAAATTGACGGAATAAAGAATGGTCAAGTCTAATAAACTGACATTCATATGTATGAATAATACAATAAATAATAATAATAACTTAATAGTCTGGTCTGTTGCCGATCTTCCAACCTCTCCCCCTTTGATACGTACTACGAATTGTAGTCTATTGAAATAAGGTATGGAGAAAAATGGAGGCGGAACAAGATAGCATACTTGAAGGCGCTTAGAAAAATGCTGATGCTCCAAATGCATTTGATAAACAAACGATACACATCTCGACCTGTGACGTCAGTGGTCTAAGGTAGTGGAATGCGTAGTGCATACGACTTCTAAGACTGAGCAAATCTGATATGCGTGGGTTCGAATCTCATGGTGTGCAGAAAGTTTTTCATAATAAAATTGGATTAAAGCTCGGCACCACTAATAAGGAGACTGATGATAGGGCTTGGCACCCCTTGAAATAGTTACTGCCTAACGCCAATTACATTTTCTTGCTCTTGGTAATGCACCCCCAGAATTTTGCGTCCTGTGCATTTGCACATCTTGCACATATGGTTGGTCCGGCCCTGCTTGTATGTAATATGTACAATGTACATAATATGAATATTGAAGTTTACATATTTAAATATTGCGAATTGGTTATCTAATTCGCAGTTTTTCGCTTTTGGTCGACAATAATTTGAGCTAACAGAGCTTCAAAAACAGCTAACAGGCATTTTTTTGGGAAATAAAATATTGTTTCAAAAAAACATGTATTTTTGTAAAAAAATAATTTAACTATTTATTTTCTTTTTTGAAACTATGAAAAACTTACATTTCCTAAATTTTATTTGTAAGAAAATTAAAAAAAAAATTCTTTAATATTAGCTAGCTATTGTAATAAATAAAACAAAAAACACTTTCCTGTATGAGTTTTTGTGGTATAAATCGAGCTACAAAAACATTTCGCCAGATCCCGCTGAAAAATTACTATGATATTTTAGCCCAACTATTTATTAAATCACTATGCAAAACCGCAGCTAAATCCTAGTGCTAAAATGTTGGTCTTAAAAGAATGTCCAGTTTATTATGGAACCTTGGCCAAGAGTGTAAACGAAGAAATTTGGTATCAACAATTATTGTTGATTAATTACATATTGTTTGGAAAAATAACTGAAATCTTTCTTCTTATTTCAATTAGAGTATGTTTTGTTATTATATTTATCGTACAAAAATGCACCCACTTTCACGCCCCTTTTTATTTAAATGGCAATTGTTAAAAAATGGACTTAAAATATTGTAAACAAACTATATCCTGATTGTTATATTGAACATTAAATTTTTACAATCCGCTATTTTAAATGCAATGTCATCGGAGTATTTATTAATATGGATAGATACAACTATATGTAGGTATACATAAAAACACTTCCAATCTACTA
The DNA here is from genome assembly GCA_929447395.1 of Epistrophe grossulariae. Classification (NCBI taxonomy): domain Eukaryota; kingdom Metazoa; phylum Arthropoda; class Insecta; order Diptera; family Syrphidae; genus Epistrophe; species Epistrophe grossulariae. The sequence goes on along the minus strand of OV839566.1, from coordinate 26,039,606 downwards.
AAAGCCAAATACTAGTCACAAACTTTCGACCCCAACACTCCCCAAAATTCCCGAAAAAGATTTATGTAATATGCTGACTATATCATCGGATCCACTCATTTAATCTTTAAGGCACGTGAGATCTCAAAAAGAGCTGAAAAAGAGTTATTGCCCCGAACTGATTTTGCCAATGATTTTTTTTTTTCTGAAAATTAAAATCTATAATAACATAATTTAAAAAAGACTTTTCTATTTTATTTTATAAAAAAAATGTATTTATTAAAATTTTGGTCCATTTACTTTTTTTATACACTGTTTCATATTAAATTAGTCACTGAAAGATTTTATAAGATATGTCGATGAGTCACAAAATTAAAAAAAATACTTTTAAGATACATACTTCCTAAAAACATCAAAAATTGGTTCGTTAACTTTATACATCTACTGTTATCAACAATTTTATTTTGAAACAAAATTCGCAAAATTTTAAATGTTTTTTAAAGTTTTGCTTTAATTTTGTCTCTGTTTATCCCATTTTCTTAGAAAATCTTATTTCAGCTTATGATTAAGAAACACCCTGTGAAGAAATTTCATTAAAAACTATTAATATTTTATAGACTTGGAAATATTTTAAGCAATGGCAATGAGCCAAGCGATTTATTTCTTCAATTACTAGATCTGTTTGGAAACGAGAAATTTCTTGCGAATTTGCAGTTCAATTTTGTCAAATTTGTAAAAAAAAAGTTACCAAACAGGCATTTTGTCAACGGAGCCTGCAGTATTCAACAGACTTCAAATATTATTCACATCTTAAATAAGCGATCACATAAGAAATTCGTGTTTTTTCTGCACATACATAATTTGTTTTTGGAAAGAATCAAAGAAGTTCAAAAAAATGTTTCGTTCTTCTCGCATAATTTTTAAAAGTTTTAATTTGTGTTGCGGTACCAGTTTTTCTTAAATTATGGTCAAAATATAATTACCTCGCAGTTTTAATTAAAATTATAATAAGAACAAAAACAATCTTCAATCTATAAACAAGATTTTGAAAGAAAAATAATTTTCGAAAACAATTAATCAAAAACCATACAAATTTCTTAACGAATTTATTTCAAATTTCAATGACTGGTTTTTAGCGCCATCTATGATCAAGCACAAAGCTCTGTCGGTAACATAGGGCATACCAGCATCAAAGAAGGTATGGCAGGTTACAAATGTCAAAGTCAGCTGTTAAATCAACTATCATGCGTGATGAATTATTTTTTTTTTTAATTTTCAAGTTTGTTGTGAATATTTTTTGTAAACAAAAATTGTTTAATTAAAATGAGCTTAACTCCCTCGAAATCCGACACAAGTTATTCAACCCTAACACCTGTAAGATGTAAGAGAATCTATTATTATTAATACACGAAAAATATAAAACAAGAGTTTCTTTTCAAGTTCTCGATAGTCCCAAACAAAAATTGCAAAATGACCAACTTTTGAGCTGCAAAACTCGTCTTGATACAATTACTAAGACCTTATTGGATAATTTTACTAAATGGCAAACTGCCCAGAAACGTGGACAATCCTTGTGCAATTCGATTGAAGCAATAAAAACAAAATGCCTCGAAAATCAATCCCCTGGCAATTTATTGTTTACCGAAGAATTGCAACCTCTCTGCGATAAACTAGCCATAATTTTCAGTGTGTTCGAAAATATTGTCAAGAATACAAAGGAAGCATTAAGGCAAATTACTGCTTTAGCTAAACTACAAGGTACCAATGCCGAAGTATTCTATAGAACTTGGTTCATAGAGGATTTTATAGATTTTACGAAAACAATCGTGGAACGATATGAAGCAGAATGTGCTGTAAAGAAATTTGTGACAGGTAGGAATTTTTTTTATATATATTACGCTTCGAAGGTGAAAAATTTATTTATTGATTTTTTCAGAGGAAATTGCTCATTGCCAAGATAGATGTGACTTGGTTCGTGTATCCAGCCTGTGGGAGTATCCTTGTCATGTAGATGAAAGTGTAAAAGTTTTGTTTTTATTCTTTGCTGAGGAATTAAAAGTGAAATAAAAGATTAAAAAAAATTAAAATTGAAATAAAAACTGATAAGGGTTCATAGTTTTGTATTCTTAAAATTATCGTATTACCTAGGTACTCAACTTTTTGAAATCTCATAAAGTAGGTACGTCTTCGTACTTTATGGATAATATATTTGGGAACTGCTGCGTAAATTGTATGGAATTATATAAAGAAATCCCAATTTATAACAATTTTTTTTATAAAGTAATTGATTATGCGCTCCGCGAGGTCATGGCCCTCTCCCGGTTGGTTTCTGACACCCTCTGTTTTTTTTTTTTTTGCATAATATGCACATCCACTAAATGGAATTAAATTGTTATAAATTGGCATTTCTATAGAAGTCTAGTGAAGTTTCGTTCAAAATTTATATCGAATTGATTTGGACGAAACTATTTTTTTTATTTTCAATTAGCGTTTCCGAAAGCTTTTAATTAATCATGACTTGTAAGGCTAGTAAATCGGACAAAAAACTTGTCATTTTGTGGAAAATGATACCAGGGTCCAGGACATGTTAAAAAATGTAGGTAGGTATATTGAGATTAAAAGTATTCAAACGTGTAGTAGCTGTCAATCTTACTGCGTATTATTTAAAGGGTCAAGGTGCAAACAGTGAGACAATGCATTTTTTTGTTTCCCTCATATCTAAACCACAGCCAGACGAAGCAATGCAAAGCATGCAAAAGTATAGATGTTTTAAATTTGTATCGCTTCATTGTCTTGCGACAGACTTTGTCTGGCTCTGGTTAAGATTTTGGGGAAACAAAAAATGCCTGCCTCACTTGTTCACTTTTCAGTCGAACCGTTAGACTTTCTCCAATCATACAGGTCATGGATGTGTTACTTTTAGTTCATTCACTGAAGAAAAATTTATAAATTTATGAAAAACTTGTTATACAAATAAAAAGTGATTCGGAATTGGCTGCGTGTCCCGGTAATTCTAGTCATTCATATAATAAGAAGGATAGGGTTGACGTATAAACAAAAAAATGGTTTTGGTTTTATCCTAACGGTTTAACACATTGAAGACTTAACATGTCAAATAACAAAAACTATGTACGAAAACGTTGTAAACTAAGGTTTTTACATCCATCAAAAAGAATCTAGTCAAATCATATATGTATGTACATACATATGTAGTATTTAGTATTACAAACTACACATGTTAAAAACTATCCGTCAAACCGTATAGTTACAGTTTGTTTTAATTAAGAAATCGTGTACCTATATCAACCTACCTACTACTATTTATTTCAAATTGCAAACCCTACGTTGTATTTTAATTATGTGACCATCAGGTAACGACAGAATGGCACACCCTCTGGCAACCTACCAAATAAACTTTGAATTTCGAAATACAAAGGTGCTAAACATACACCATCAGGACCTTCCAATATGTTCAACTTTTGCATAAATTCATTTTAATCAGCCCAAGGGTTTTGTTTAATGATATATTATTTTGCGCAGAACCACTAATTCATCAGCCAATTAGTTCTAACTCTGACAAAGAGAGTGCTGCTAAGCCTTCGTATAGGTCGCATACAATATACATAATATACTGTAATCCGCTCCCCCCAATGTTGAGTTTAATTTCCAATTGATGTCCAGTGTCCACTGCCAGTCACAAACATCGCTCATTTATTTTGTCATAGAAATTTTCAATTACAGGACTCGATCTAAAACCAAAGAGGATAATGAAAAGCAATTGCCATTCAAGTTGACCGAAAATGAATGACATTAAGAGTATTACTGTAATATCGGTTCCTGTTGGGTTTTAACGGCAGATTTGTGTGTTTGCGAAGTGTGAGTGTAAACTTGAGGCATTAATTTGGTGAATGGTGAAGTGAGTTTAGGTCTATAAATATAGTAAATCCTGTTATCTGTTATATGAAATGTTGCATGCTAAGTACAGTTTGTTCATCGAAATTCGAAATGATTGCTTTTAAGCCAATATAACCATGGAAAATCGTTTAATTGGGATTGAGAACATAAGGACCTGAGGTAATATCGAACGTCCGTCCGTCCGTTCGTGCGTCTATCCATCGGAACGTTCTATGATTTTCAAATTGTAGCTTCAATGTGGTTGGTTATCTGTTCAAGCAATTAGCTATATACACAGTAAATCAGTTCGGAAATGAGTAGAGTATAGAGGTATTCCAGGGGAAAAAGTATATTCGTAGCCAAAGGTACCATGTACCAACCCATATACATATGTATGTATAGGAGTTGTAGGAGTTTAATTGAAAAATAACACTGGGGACGGAGCAAAAGAACAAAGAAATGATGTTATTAATGATTTAATGTAGGATTCGTGGCTTGTGGCAAAGTAAGTAGATATAAAGAACATTGAGAGTAAGTACATAGGTATTGCGGAAAACAAATATTTCGATAAAATTAATTGATTCTGCTTAATTTGAAGGTACAGGCATGATTTGATTTGGCAAAAAAATGAGAAAAAGCCAAGGAGATAAGTACATATTATAAGGTTTGGTAGTTTAAATAATGAATACCTACCAAAGAATTTGATTTTATAAAAATAAATAGATAACCGGGTTAGTAAACAATTTTTGATGTTAACATAATTTGCCCTTAACAAACAACGTTTCTTGATAAGCTTAAATACTTGTGTACTTAAGGAAGTATAGGAAGACGATGAACCTACTTATTATGTACCTATAATTTAGATGTACATATTTTTATGTTTTATTTAATAGAAAAAACTAATTAACCAAAAATATACAAAATTAATTAGGTTTATACTGGGTTCATAATTACAATCTTTAAATTTAAGAATCTTTTGAAAAAAAGGGAATTATTTATTTTATGAGAGTTATGAGGTTGGGCTTTCTACAGGTGAAATATCGTTTGTAAATTATGCGTTTTATTTTCTCAAAAATGTATAATGTCTTTGCGTAGAAGGGATAGTAGTAGCAACAACAGTGATTCTGAAGCGGTTTTCATCGTACAAATAAAGTTTATCGTCCGCGTATTAATTAAAGTTTGAACAATTATTAAAATTTTAATAACCGATTTCGACTCATTAATTTTGAGGCAGAAAAAATAATAAGCATAATAATTGGACCCCAAATAAAACATATTACCGAAAGGAATTGCGAATTAACTAAAATCCAAGGCAGCAGCTTCTAGTAAATGTACACTGATTTGGAAAAGGAAGGCAATACCATGGAGTTGGGGACAAAGACGGTATTTATTAATCTGCGGTATGTATGTAGATGTGTTCAAAGAGTATGGGTATTATGGATTTATTAAATAAAAATTTTATGAAGTGACGCAGTCATTCAGAAGAAATATCACGAAAGTTTTACGCTATTAAATATATTTTAGGATGACAAATGACAATAACTATTTCTGCAATAATCTTCCATTCATTTATTGTTTTCTTTCTCATGGGTCAACATATCAGCAAATTTTCTAAATAGAACTTCTTCCGTGGAAAAAAAAAGTTTGTGGTACCTATTCATAATGATGTTTGCTCAACAACGATCAAACAAATTTTAAATAAAAATTCTAATACGTAAATATATGTAAATGGTGCAACTGGAAATTGTAGTTGAACTTAACAATTTTGTAGAATTTGTGAGAATTTGTTAACACAGTCATTCGTAGATGGTGCAACAAAAATTTATAAACAAGATTTGTAATTTAAGAATTACAATCACACATTTGTGGTTGTAAATTGTAAACCGGAGCAATAGGCCACAAGGCTTAGTGACTTAACTCTCAACCATTCCTGTGTGTTTTATTGGCAGGAATGTAGGGGACCTACAATTTGTATGCCGAATCCGAAAGGGGAAAAGTGAGAAGCAGTTTTTAGGACAAGAGATACTCTTGGAGGATTTGTCAACTCCAATTGAAAGAAGAAGTAAATCTTGAAAAACGTAGACTGGGAATCGAACCTAAGACCTTTTGCGTAACAGTCTTATTATTATGTGTAGAAATTAATTGATAAAACAGCTTCTGAAATTGTTTATAATTCAAAAATCATTGGAGCTGTTTTTTTAATTTTTTTTTTTAAGTACAAAATTTTGTAATTTTGTTAAATATCACTCGCGAATTATAAAATACGGATCTTAATCATTCTGTAACGATAGTCTCACGAACTATAAAAAATAAAGTCCGCGAACGGTAAGATTTTCGAGTTATAAAAATTTATAACTAGTTTTGTCACGAACAAACTAAATCTATTTTATATTCTGTTTGGTTTGGTTGTGAAGTGAAAAATTTTGAAAAAAGTTCAAAATTTTGAAAAAAGTCAAAAATTTTGAAAAAAGTGAACAATTTTGAAAAAAGTCAAAAATTAAGAAAATAAGTCAAACATTTTGAAAAAAGTGAAGAAGATTGAAAAAAGTGAAAAATTAAAAAAAAATTGAAAAAGTCAAATTGACATATTTTTTTTCTTATTTTAACGGTTCGTGAATGTATCTTCAATAGTTCCCATCCCACTTGATAAATTTGGGAACGAACAGATTTGATTCGATCGTGAAAACGAATTTTATTTTTAAGGAATCAAAAAATACAATTCGCGATTGAATCAAAAATAAAATTCCCTCTTGAAGTTTTCATAACGATTTTCTATTAACGGCTGTTTTTTGCAATTTCGAAACGTGGTTTTTAGTCATCCTTTTTGATTTTTTGACACATTTTTTTGTCAATAAAATATTTTTGATTTTCTGCGCCATTTTGCTCGAAATTAATGCTTCGATAATATATTTCATTTTGACCAAATCTATTTCTTTACTTCAATCTTTAAAAGTGCATCATAAACAAAAATTGGTATGACAAATGGAACTGGTTTTTAGTTTTAAAAATGTACCATGTTCTTGAAGTTGCATAAATAAGGTATAAAACTTACCAAACTTTCGTTTAACGTGTTAAGGCCTCAGGCTGTTTAAAATTTCGAGCCATCAATAATTATACTATGTAGTAGGCTTATTATTCTTCTTACAAAAGGAAGTTTCGACTTGAAATGTTTGGTGTTAAAAAGGTCAAAACGAGTTTTAGATACAAAGAATATTTTTGTTAATTAAGGTGGACTAAACATATATGTATTTGCTTGGGCTAAATAAAACTACCTATATAAGTAATAATATCTTTCCCTAGTATACATTTTTCCTTTCACTTTTTGTTATCTATGTGAAGACTTGCAATTTAATTTGCTACCCTAGGCTATATATGAAACAGGTCCAAATATCTAGTTTCATTTGCACCCTACAGAATATAAAAATAAAAAAAAACAAAACAAAACAATTGAATCTTAAGGAAAAAATTCTTGTTCCAGTTACATGTGCCATGATGTTGATGATGTTGAGGAATGGGTCATAAATTATGCTTCTCATATGGGTGAAGTGTCTATTAGCACCCTTATAATGCCAAGAATTTTGGTATTAGACAATGGTTAGATGAAATTCTCATATATCAAGTGTAACGAACCGCACTAAATACTTCGTCATTCGTCGTTGTCGACATCGTATTCGTTGTTGTTACCATCAAACTCATCTTTATAGACGTCGCTCGTCGTCGTTATCCTTTCAAGTCCTTCCTCATCATCAGTACTGGTGCGTATATATGCCTTTAGGGGATGTTAATGACAGTAGGTATAATATAGTTGGGGTTTATGGTGTGATGGTGGTTACATTGTTTCGTTTCACTATAAATATCTCCTTATACTTAGGTACATGTGGAATCTTTGAGTCAGTGAGGAATATAGGCAATACCTTCAATTCAAATATACGAATGTTAACTGGAAAAATATTTGCAAACATTTGGCATTTGGGTAAAGGATATAATGCGAATAGAAATTACTTCATTTTTGCACGCACATTATATAGAGATGGTAGGTATATAGAGGCATATAATCCACATTATACAAATATATATAATGAACAAGATCTTCAAATAGTTTTTCAGCCGCAGGACGAATTCCTATAGGACCGACAGAAAGAGAGAGAGGGCACACCCTGTGCATGGTTGATAATAGATTACATCTTATTTCATCCAAACTTCCATCTTACTCTATATAATATTTGAGGTCCTTTTGGGTGCTTTATTGGGACTAAACTAAACGACAAGGATCTCCGCTAATGCAATCTTCTTTTTTAAATAAATGAGAGCTCTAAAGCTATGAATAGCACACTGCATCGAGGCAGAATGGGGATTTATTTACCAAATTGAAACATTTCATTTATAAAGGGTGTTTTTTTTTTGTTGTGTGTTTGAATTGTATATTATTAAAATCCATTGCGGGCAAAATATTATCATATGGCTTTATAGAGTGAACACACGGATTAATTCAGTTAAATTTGTGACCTCTCAAAAAAATGTCACCACTTCACGATTCTGAAATTTTAATTGGCCAAAAATTGAGCAAACGAATGAGAAAATTTTACAATTTATGGAGACTTCTGAGTTCTGAGGTATCAAATCAATTTACTGAATAGCTAAAACAATTTTTGACACCTTTTTTTTAGAATTTTAGGCCTAATCCTGTTATGTATTTGTGATTAAGGGCCATTTGCTGAAACGAGTCATAAATCTGGATTTTAACTATTCTCAACTTATCTCTATTTGGAACTTAGTTCTTAAGATTAACTTTACTTATTTTACGTTGCTAACAAAAATAAAATTTCATCTCACTAACATTTCATCTCTCTAACATGAGTACCGTAAATGGCACCAATTACATTTGGGAACGATGCTATTTCAAAAAAATCTCGCTTAGCTTTTGAAACATCAGCCAGGGTTTCTGGAAGTTTTATGAAGTCTCAAGTGGCAACCAAAAGCTGGTTGATCGGAGCAATAGAATTATTTCTGGGAAAACAAGTATGTATACATTTTCTAATGAAGTTGATAATGCATTTATGTCAATAATCTTACCGATTCAATGTGCATTCTATTGAACTTTCGATTTTTTCTAGTGCAATCAGGGTAATTTCTTTCGTTAAGCGAAATCTTTTATAAAATGCCAGTTCATCAAAAGAATAAAAATATTCTTTTCTTTCGTATAATTGCCGGGCACCCCAACTTCTATTAACTCAAAGACTTCAACATCATCCTCAATTACGTCCAGCAGCGTTTCGAAATTAATTTTCAATTTATAAATTTGTTTCTTGTTCTGGCAAATTTAAATAAAAATTGACAACAAAATTATTTTTCGCTTTATGTACTACTTAGGAAATGTAGGTTCTACTTTTATTTCCCCCTAAGTTATGTTCTACATAGCAACTTTTAAGTTTAAGATTTTGTTGGTGCAAACCAATAAGAGGAACTTATAAGCCAATATGTAGAACTTAAATATTTAAGTTTCGTTTCAGCAAATGGCCCTAAATGTTTCAGGAGCTTAAAGTTCTGCCTACATATTAAAATTCTATTATTAATTATGTACCTCGAAGTTTTTAATACAGCACTAAACATTCCATCCTGAAAAGTGAAAGTATTGAATAGAAATTTAAGTATAATTTAATATATTATCTGAGAAGTTATTAGAAAATTTGTATCATAAAAAAAGACACCCTTTTTTGTACGTAGTTAACTATAAGTAGGTATATGTATTGTATATGTCACTAAGAAGAAAAGAAAAGAGCGTCCAAAGAAAAATGTTACACTCACTGATGCACCATATACCTACCTAATCTCTGGGTATAAATATGTATAAAAATTCTCATTCAATCCCCAGAACAAAATATGGAGAAATTTTTTCTTCCAAACAGGATTAGATGTTTTTGAAGTTGAAAAAAGATCATCCTTAAAAAAGTCTCCTATCTATTTTATATGAAAGAGACAAAGAAGGGCAAAGCATTTTCATTTAAAATGCATAATGCTATATCTACATAACGTTCATACCGACTATATCTATGTTATAGCGAAAGATATATGGGATTTCATTTTTACAAACTCTGACAGGAAAGAGTTAAAAGATATTAGATCTTCATGACATGCTTGCATATATTCATATACTTACAATAGGTATGGCTGCAGGGAATAATAGTACATGTTAACTTTGACTTATTAATGATAACATTATATTGCATTAAACAAACCAATTTTCATACAAACATTGGGATATTAATTTAAAAGTCCTGTAACTTAATTCTGAGAAATCATTTTCTGCACTTTGTAATTCAAAATATTCTCAACGAAAAATTGGTCTTGAATCTCGACATGGATTGCTTGAAAATGGAAAGTAGATTAATCTTTAAAAGCTGCAAATTGCCGAATAATCAGTTTCAAATTACGACTCAAAAGTTGCAATTTAAGGTTAAATAAGTATCAAAACTGGGAGTGTCATTTGCAAATTGCCGAATAACCTGTTTCAAATTACGACTCAAAAGTTGCAATTTAAAGATAAATAAGTATCAAAACCGGCAATATTTTTTTTTTCCTCCATCGAATAATTTATACTCAAAAGTGGTGAAATATGGTTTTTGAGGGTCAATATCTTCAATTACCTCATTTTATAAAATTGCAAACAAAAAGTCGTAATTTACTAATTTCGAAGCCAAGGTACAAAACTGGATTCATTTTTCGTGATTTGTAGCTTATTTTTCTTGATCTGATCTAAGAATTTTTTCCGTATAGTTGAATGCTATTTTCTTGATTTTAGTTTTCATGGTATTTTTTTAAATAAAATGCGGGTTTTTTAAATTTTAATTTGAAAAAATAAAATATCTGTATAAAACCTAAAAAAAAAAAAAATTTCGCAACAAATTATCACTTAAAAAGCTACAAATTCAGGTAAAAAAAGCTTTAAAAGCTAGGGCTAAGTCTTATATGTACTTGGCTGATGTATTTCAGTAGTATAGTATATTATAGAATTTGTATTTTTAAAAAAACCTTCTTAAGCTTTAAAAGCTTTAACTTGAAAATTATAAAAAAAACATAGGAGCTACAAAATCGGGGCTTGAGGAAATTAAATTAGCTTTAAACTCAAGTATACCAATTAAAAAAATTTAATTCATATTATTTTAGATTTTGTCGGCTAACTTCATATCTACTTATTTTAGCGGAAAATTTAATAACAAAAAATATATTTGTGCCACATATTTTTGGTTTGAGCAACAAATTACAATTTAATTAGCTAATAATTCAGATACTGGAATTGTTTTGTTGGGTTCCGCCGGAGATTGTCCGAAAAATTAAAGGAAATAGTTACTTGTATATTTTTATTTATTTTTGTTATTTTATTGTTAGCCTATATTTATTAATGAATTTCAAAAAAATATATTATTAATTTTTATTATAATGAAGCACACTGAATTGCATTATAATTGTAACTTGTTCAACTTTGTGGACAGGCCGGGAAAATTTATTTATTCTGACATGTTTTCAGGTTTGAGTTGTGTTGCAGCATTAACTTACTTCGGAGATGTCTTTATTTTACAAGTAACTTTAAATTTTTTTTGGCAAGTTATGTTGTTATATTCAAAGACAAAAAATTCTTTAAACTTTTCCCCTTCTGTTACAGAAAGAACAAAACCAAAGGATTTCCCACTTGTAATTTAATTAAATTTAATTGTGACAAGTTTGCATCGTTCATATTATACTTGTTGCTTTATGTTACAGAAATTTGATCGCTTTTCACTTGTCCGATAAGTGATTGTCACGTTGTGTTTAACGTTCCAGCTTAACCTTATGGGTGTGCATAAAAAATATTTAATGAAAAAATATATTTGAATGGGAAATTATTGTAAGAGAAGTGTCATTGTTCCTTATCAGTTGTCACGAACAAGGAATCACTTCCTCTTGTAAGGTAAAGCTTTTCTCAATAAAAAGTTTTACACTTAAATTTGATTTTTACTTGCGATTTATATAGATACCTATATAGGTAAAATGTAGTTATCAGAAATTTATAATTTGTTCTTTTCAAAATTTTGATATGCAATATATTAAATTTTAAGAAGAAGAAAAAAAAATATTTTGGCGGAGTGACCAAAAAACGATTTTTCCGATTTTTTTGAAGATTTTGTATAAAATAACATACCATTGAAACTCATCATAGAAAACTTTAGTGTTTAGTTTTGAGATGTTTAAAAATAAATTATTATTTCTAACTAAAAAAATTTATTTTGGGGGGATATAATTTTTGGAAAAAAAAAATTCATCAATTATGTAATCAAAACTACAACAGCCCATTAGCCGAAATTCAACCATATCATACACAATTTTTTTTAAACATTTGGACATGTATGTAGGTTTGTGCATATACATAATGTACATACATAATACGTTTTTGTATATCATGCTGTTCCGTTGAAGCTGACTTAAGAAATCACCTAAAAGAGGAATCATTTTAATTATCCTAAAATAGGTTTCAGGATCTATTGTGCTAACGTTTTGCCTTTGCTGCTGCCTTGATACTATTCGTGGAATTTTCAGTTTCTAATCTGGAACATTTAGTAAGTTTTGTGCAGTCTCAAAAATTACTTTGAATTCCGTGTGATATTTTCTCGAATTCCTTGGAACGTGTTTGATGTTAATTCCACATGATCCAATCCAGATACTAAGTCGCATGAAGGGGATTGTAAGATCTTACAAAGTGGAAATGTATACGTACCTAAACAAAACGCTAAAACAAAATAGATCTTAAAAAGAAGCTTTCCTTAAATGTGATCAATCCATCATGGCAAGTTTCATGAATTGCAGTTAAATTTTTCCAGTTATTTTGCGGATAATTCTGTTTAATGAATTCCTGCAACAAATTTGTGCGCTTTGCCGATAATTTAAAAAAAAATTCCAACGGATTTTATAATATTATGTATTGCGAATAGGCTGAGTTTGACAGGAATGCCCTGAGGCCAGATTTAAAGAGTGTGCGCTACAATGCACGTATAAGGCTTCTGGATGAGACTCGCGTACTACAGCTTGTACTCCGTTAAAACTGCCACACATAGCAGAAGCACCATCGCACCCTTGTCCAATCAAATTGCTGCAATTTATGCCCATGTTTTGAAATGCAGAGAGAATTGTATTTCCCGTAGTGTTTTCTACATGAATTAATGTCAAAAAGTCTTCACGTAAGATAAAAATATCTTCTTTAACATCGACGTATCGAACACACATTAACATCTGCTCCTTACGTGAAATGTCAGTTGTTTCATCAGCTATAAGAACAGCGAAACACTCTGCAGAATTTATAGCTTTAACTATTTTTGTCTGAATGATTTCCCCACATGCAGCGATTAATTTGTTTTGAATAGTTGGGCTTAAATACGTAGCGTTCAACGACAAACTTTCAGAATTTTTTTTAAGATTTGCATCACCACACTGTTGTGATGACAACTGTGTGCACATTAAAATGTGCATGACCCGCTATACCGTATGCAGTTGAAGCAAAAGCAAAAGGGGTTATGTCGTTTGCGGTTTTATTTAAAAAATTGTCAGGGTAGGTACGGCAGGTGCCTTACTATGTTCATTAAAAATTATGAAGAAACCTAGATAATACTCTTTATACTAAAATCAGAAAATTTTGAACATTATTAATAACTACAGCAAAAATTTGAGTAAAATATCATACCTACTGAAGAGAAAAAGTATGATCTAAAAATGCACTCCTCAAAAATTTCGGGGGATCAAACCCTGTGATCCCCCCCCCCCCCCTGGATACGACCTTGAATACGAGCACCATTTAAATCGAAAAATCAATATTTGTAAATTTTGAACTTTTTACAACAAATATGTATGTACATATCACAGGATCTCATCAATGTTTAAAATAAATCAGAGATTTTATCGGAAATTTTGAATCAGTAATGGATTCTATAAAATATATTCCTTATATCTGTAATAGTACGTCTTCTCAAAACAAGCAAACATCAACAAAAAAATCCCCTTATATATCGATTGATCCTTTTTCCAAAAGTTCAAAGTATTTCTTTTATTCGCTTTTTGAAACCTTTCATTTGTGGTTTTCATTGAAATAAAGTTATTAAGTTTCCTAATTGCCACCTTCTTTGTTTGTATATTTTGTTGAATACCTTTATGCACGAAAGCTTTCAGTTTACCTAACAAAATACCCAAAAATTTCAACTTTTCCCACAACTATCCCAAACAACTCCACACGGTAATAAAATAGCATTCAATTTGCTTCATATATCTAGCTCTTCATTGCATTCGTTTGTAAAGGTATATATATGGTACCCACTATACATACCATACAGTTTCAAGCACGGACGAATGCCAATTAAATGATCTACCTCTTGTATGCTTTTTAAAGGACACAAAAACATAGAAGGTATTGTATGTATATAGCCAAAATGATGTCCATGTATTTCCAGTTCTATCAGCTATAACATCGTCCTACAACTTTTGGGTCAACAACTGGGAGTATGTAGGTACATATGATGCTGAGTTCTATAACTTGGTGTATTCATATATGAAAAACGAACAATGCTCCGACGAGTTTTTGATTGGAAAAGATTTTGTTCTCGTTGAAAGGATGTGCAACGTGGGGTATTGCATTTATGTAGGCCAAAGCAGATATATGCCATGAGGGAGTGAGAAACTTTAAACTTACAAAAAAAAATCTATCTTCAAACAGTTCTAGTTTAAAAACTGATTTAATACTGTTTTGTTAAAATACGACTTCATGCAAGGTTTGCGGGTATCCAAAAAGTATCTTTGTTTGTTTGTTTGATTGTATGTCCAGTATAATGTCAGAAACTATGGGTCCGATTTTTTAAATTCTTTTTGGGTTTGAAAGGTAATACTGAGAGGATGGTTTTAAGTCTAGAGAGTTTTACAAAGTTAGCGATTTATAGGGTGAAATGGAATAGCAAAAAAAAAAATAGAACCGATTTAATTTTATTTTGTGTTTGAAATCTTATATTTACAGGATGTCTTTATGGCTACATATTTTCTCAAAACTTAGTGTAAAGTGGAGTAAACACAAAAACTGGCATTCGATCCAATAATTAGCTTTGTTCGTTTGTTTAACATACAAGCTATGTCCAGGGTAATATCAGAAATCATGGGTTCAATTTTAAAAATTCTTTTTGTGTTTGAAAGTTTATGCTTAGAGCTTGGTTTTAAGGCTAGATAATTTTCGAAAGTTAGCTATTTATAGGGTGAAATGGGGTAAAAAAAACATATTCTAGCGATTTTTTTGTCCCTATTAGCGGCAAGAAGGTATTTTGAATTTTTTTAATTATTCCTTTTTCGTGGCCTTTTCAAATTACTTGAAGAAGTACGTAATCACGTACAAAACGTCATCCATTTAAAAACTAAATAATACCAAGAAAACCTTGAAGCTCCCATACATAAGTAGGATTCAATTATATTTTTAAATTTTCGTTTTTTGAAACTTTCATTTACACACTTGATTCGGGGTTGGAGGTCATCTTTTATCCTTCTAAAATCCACCATCAAGAAATTCTTCTTTTCAAAAATTGAAGACTTAGCTTGAACTACTATAAATTTAGTCCTTCGCACAAACTTATAATATACACCAGATGACCCCGATTCCATGTGATGAATCTTTATTATATTTTCGTTTTCCTAATTTTGTGACACACATAAACACATTTAGCAGACAAATTAAGCTATAACAATGTTCTATGACCTTATACCAACTATGTGTGTAGCTCCTCTATATATTATTCCTTAGGGATAAAATGTATATGCTCCTTTGCTTTTGGGTATGTGGGAACACAGCCTATTGCCTATATTATTCCCTCCTTTTTGAGTACCTATGTTGTTATACTGAATACGTGTATAGGACTATTATAAGGATATATGTTGTATATTGGATGTAGATAATAATTTATCAATGAGGAAATAAATAGCGTTACCTAAGGGGTCAAGAACTAACGTTTAATTCAATATTGTTTCAAGAATAACAATAATAGGCTTTTGATGGCCGAATATGGAAGCTTTTCCGGGGTATCGTATATATGTACATAACATAAAGTAGGTATAATAAAGCCCATTGGACCAATGGTAATATATATTCTTCCTGATCCGATTAGGTTCAAAATAATGAAGAAAAGCAACGGAATTGAGTATATTTATTATGGTATCAATCAGTGTTAGTGGGCAGTATAGTCATCGTTATATTGGTTTTGAATTGATAGGGAAGTACATATATTTCAAATGGGAATTCTATCACGTGTTATATAAGCAAAATACACTCTTTGGATACTTTCGAAGCTATTTATTGTATTTTTAGATTTTATTATTATTTAGTGTTTGATGTCAATGAATTTTAATTTATTTTCATAACATTAAGTATATATTTCAATACATTTTGGTTCTTATGGAATCGATTTGTAGAATCGATTCATAAATATTTATAACCAACTTTATTAGTGGAAACGCTTAAAAATTAGTATTTTATATTGGACATAAATATATTTGATTGGTTTGAAGCCATTTGCCCATGTTCATGGTCATAAATATTTTCCTATGTTGAGAAACTTATAGACAATGAAAAATTACAAATATAGCACCACCACAAATTAAATTAAAAAATGTAATGATATAGGAAAAAATTAGTATTCATTTCATTTCAAGTGCAGTATGATTTGACCTAAAAACACACCTCAATAATTAAGACAAAAACCATGACTTGCTTAAAAATAATTGCACAATCAATAAAATTGTATCCAATTAAAATCCTCCAAATCCAAATCCTCTTTAAAAGGGTTCAACTCAACTTTTTACTCCCACTCCTCAGCTGCTTGTAAGACTTTGTGGAAACTTGTTGAATATTGTGGAACTTGTGTGTTAGCTATAAGATAAGAAGTTAATTATTAAAAAAAAACTCATAAATATATGTTATGGCGATATTGAGTGTCAAACATAAATATTAAGTACCTGGGAGACCGAGCTACGCTCGGTATCTTTAAAATTTATTTTGAGAATTTTTTTTATTATTTTTTGTAGAAAAATTTAATTAAATTTCAATAATACACATAAAGATATTAAGATACAAGCTTGCTCGTTTAATAGTATTATATAAAAATAAATGATACCTATATTGACAACATTTTTAGTAATCCTGACTTTGGGCGTGTTTTTTTTTTTTCTTTTTTCTATAAAAATTATAAAACGGTTCAATGAATCAAAATTATAATCAGCCCTATCACGAATTTCATCGTAATCGAAAACTTGTTACGAGTTCCGAAAAAAACTATCACAGATTAGTGATAAAGTAGTGAAAAATCTCATACAAATAGTCATTACGAACGGATTCGGTGATATTTTTTTTCGGGTTTCGGAAAAGTTTCCGATTACGATGGAATTCATGATAGGGCTGAATAACATATCATAGCAACAAGACTATACAGCTTATGAAAATAGTCCCGATAGAATTCCAGGCTAACGATAGACTGTAAAGTTGAGTTGCTATATGATACGTTATTATTTATTTTGCTTCAAATTCAATAGAAAGCACATTCTTTATTCAAGCTCATTGTTTTTAATATTATTGAACTGTTTTGCAATACTATATAGATTAGAGAAAAAAACACACCTTTTATTTCATAAGAAAAATTTATTTAAGTAGTGAAATAATAGGCAATATTAATTCTTTAAAAGTTTTACAACAGATGTTGGTTATACGTATGATCCAGTGCCCTAAAAATGTACAAAATTCTAGTTAAAACATGATCTAAGGGCCAGTTGTACAATATGTGTTTCAGCCTCGGTTCAAGATTTTAATTCACCGATTTCGGCGGATTAACTAAGGTTTAACGCTGGTTCAAGTATGTAATTGGTTATTGTCACACACTTTAACAGTAAACCCCTGTTGAAACTCAATTAATCCGCCGGAATCGATGGATAAAAATTGCTGAACCACGGTTTAAATATTTGTACAACTGGCCCTAAGTAATTTACCTTTCACTTACGTACCCACTCTTATCATGGAAACATTAAGGCCATTCGATAATTATCCGAGATGTACTTATAGTTTGGTTCCAAACGTTTGAAAACTTGCTCCTCAAAGCCAAATTTATTGCGACTGCAGTGGTGTCAGTGGAGTGTTTGAGCATTATGTTTTTTTTTTTAATAGGAATAACGATGTGAAATAAAATCCAATAAAAAAATATAGCCCTTGCGAGAAATAAGAAAAATAGGCGTGAAAGTGGGCGATTTTTGATATATATAATTTAAAATTTTTTTTCAAATTCATAAAAAAAAATTCTGAAAATTTCTTGAAATTTTCGGAAACGAAGTATAGGTAGGTACATAATAATAAAAATGGGCATGGCAGTGGGAGAATTTTAGTAAAACAATTTTTCAAATTTTTTCATAAGAATAAACTAAAACATTTATTCAAATCGTTTGAATTAATCCCGTCAAACTAAGAAAAAATAATAAAAGTGGGCGCGGCAGTAGACGGATTAAATCCAATTTGTCTGTTTTGTTTATAAGAATAAACTCTAAAAATTTCATCCAAGAGCCGTTTTCGAGAAACCAAAAACTAATAAAAATGGGCGTGGTAATGGGCGGATTTAAATTTTATTTTTTTTAAATTTTATTCTTATTCCTTTAAATAAATTCTGAAAATTTGATTCATATAGTTTCAGTAGTTTCCAAAAAATAAAGGCATTTACGATCGTTTTCGATAAACTATGAAACAATAAAAGTTGGCGTGGCAGTGGACAGATGTTCCTAAAACCGTTTTCTGAATTTTTTGTTTTCTTAAACTCCCTGCAAATTTCATCCAAATCCTTATAGTCATTTCCGAAAATTAGCTATATTAGAAAAATTGGCGTGCCAGTCTGCGGATTTAACTAAAATTACTTTCAAATTTTTTGACTCGGTGACCTGAACGAACTGTGTAAATATCATCCAAATCGTAGGAGCCTTTTCCGAAAACCAAAAAACAAAAAAAATGGGCGTGGTAGTGGGTGGATTTTCTCAAAATTATTTTCAATTTTTTTTTTGTCATTCATCAGTATACTCCCAGCTAATTTCATCCGAATCGTTACAGCCATTTCTGAGATCCCATTATGTTAAAAAAAAGTGGGCGTGGTAGAGGGCGGAGTTATTTCAAACTAATTTAATAATATTTTTCTCGTTGATCTTAACAATCTCTGCAAATTTCATCAAAATCGTTAGAGCCGTTTCTGAAAAACGAAGAAACATTAAAAGTGGGCGTGGCAGTAGGTGGATTTTACAGAATTATTTTTCTTAATTTTAACCTCATTCATCAAAACAAACTCTAAAAATTTCATTCAAATCATTTGGGTCGTTTCCGAGAAAAAGAGATGTTTCCGACAAATTCCGAGAAACTAAGAAATAGGAAAAGAGGGCGTGGCAGCAGGCGGATTCTACTTATTTCTTTTTAAATTTTGTTTCTACCTATAAAAGAGAACGTTCTCATAAAATTTCATCTAAGTTGTAAGACCCGTTTCCGATAAACTAAAAACGAAATAAGTGGGCGGTGCAGTGGGTGTTGCTGTGGGCGGATTTCACTAAACTTTCCTTTACATTTTTCTTCTTATTAAGGAGAAAAAACTCTGAAAAATTCATTAAAATGGCTAATTCCGTTTCCGAGAAACCAAGGAATAATAAAAGTGGGCGTGGCAGTGGGTGGATTTTAGTAAAATAATTTTTCAATTTTTTGTTATAAGAAAAAACTCTTGTAACCTCATAACCTCATTTAAATCGTTTGAATTGTTTTCGAGACACTAAGAAATAATAAAAGTGGGCGTGGCAGTAGGTGGATTCTACTTATTTCTTTTTAAATTTTGTTCCTACCTATAAAAGAGAACGCTCTCATAAAATTGTATCTAAGTTGTCGGACCCGTTTCCGATAAACTAAAAACGAAATAAGTGGGCGTTGCAGTGGGCGTTGCTGTGGGCGGATTTCACAAAATTTTTCTTTAAATTTTTCTTCTTATTGAGGAGAAAAAAACTCGGAAAAATGTATTGAAATGGCTAGATTCGTTTCCGAGAAAGCAAGCAATAATAAAAGTGGGCGTGGCAGTGGGTGGATTTTAGTAAAAGAATTTTCCAATTTTTTGTTATAAGAATAAACTCTTATAACCTCATTGAAATCGTTTGAATTGTTTAAGAGAAACTAAGAAATGATAAAAGTGGGCGTGGCAGTCATAGAATTTTACTAAATATATTTTTTTATTTTTTTTCTCGATCATAACAATAAACACTGAAAATTTCATCCAAATCGTTGGAGCCGTTTTCGAATAGCCAATAACTAATAACAGTGGGCGTGGTAGTGGGCGGATTTTACTGATTTTATTTTTTTAATTTTTTTCTTACCCATGAAAGTAAACTCTGAAAATTTTATTCAAATCGCTTGACCCGTTTCCGAGTAATAAAGATATTTCAGACCGATTCCGTCATACTTAAAAGTAAGAAAAGTGGGCGCGGGGTGGGCGGATTTTACTAAATTGAATTTTTTATTTTTTTCCTCGTTCATCGTAATAAACTCTGAAAATTTTATCAAAATCGTTGGAGCCATTTCCGAGAAACCAAATATATATAAATATATAAATATATAAATATATAAATATATAAATATACAAGAATAACTCGTTTAAAGTAATAAGATATAGCAATATGGCTATATCCAAAATCGATTTGGAAATAACGCCCAAAAATGCTGTGCAAATTGTTGTTGTATTTTTTTTTTCATTTTTGGTATTATTTCCTTGCTACCGTAAATTTTTAAAACAGTCATTAACGACCGAAATAAAAAAGGTAAAATATTAAAACAGGAATAAAAGTCCAAAATAACAAACGAAAAACCACCCAAATAATTGGAAATATCGCCCAGAATTATATTTATTTTATTTGAAAGAAAATTAGTATAGTACTAGCACCCAGCACTACGCCGCCATAAAAACAGTAAGGTATGTATGGGGGGCATTCTCCACCTCTGCAACCCCCCTGCTTGGGCAAACTATACGATTTGGGGTAGGTGCAAGATTGGGTGTATGCAAGTTTCTCTTTATTATTTGCTAGTTTTTATTTAGTGAGACATAACCCCAATTTTTTACAGTTACTTGCAACTAAAATCATTTTGAAAGATATACATATTAACCAAAATTATTAAAAATAATTAGTAATTATAAATGAATAAGGAAATAACACCCAAAATAATGGAAATATCGCCCAAAATTTAAACAAGAATTTTCATTAAGATTTTTGGGCAATATTTCAATTTTGTGATTCGGAGTTTTGGGCGTTGAGAAAATTTTTTTGAGCATTATTTCCTTTTTTTGTTAGAAATTATTTTGGGCGTTATTTCCAAAAACGGTTTGGGCGTTATTGCCTTACGCCCGACAATATATTACGGCTTCTCTCGGTTATAAGTTGATAGAGCATCAGTGCGATTAAGCAATCATCAGTTTATTTAAAATAATAAAATTACAGTTAAAAATAAGAAACGACAAAAAAAAATAATAAAAAAGTACGTATACGCCACAGTGTACCATAGTTGATAATTATTTTGATTAGGAATATTTAAAAATTCTAATGTATACATAGTAATATTTTTAATTATAAACCGATTCATATTAAATTGCATTTCATTCAAAACTGTCTTAAAACTTTTCCGCGCGAAGCTTCAGTACACAAATCTTAGGTAATAAATAATAATATATATTGTAGTCCAGTCAATGAAGCGAAAAAAAATAGCTAAATTCGGAAATAATCGCCTCATTGTGTTTTTAAGAAATTGTCAAAAGTCCCCATCGATATGAACGCCGCTAATAATTTTACGGGGGGTTGAAGGCCCCCCAAAATCTTTTTTCAAGAATAACTCCCAAATGGTAAGTTATATAAGAAAAGTGTCAATGAATAATTTGTAGCTTGAAATATTTCCTAGAAAAACGTAGAACATACTTCTTTATACAAATAACGGTTTTTTGAAATAAACCAATCACAATAGTTAAGGGTTTTACTTTTCTATGTAGTTGGGCGACTTAATTCCAAAATTGTGCATTTTGTGATAAAAGCATAATTTTTTTTTGTTGTTGTTGGTACATTATATGGACATTATTTTAAGATCCATTCGGTCCACTCTATTTGTCCACCCCTTTTGGTGGGAGGGGCAAATTAAAATTTTTTTTTCTATAATATAAAATGAATATAAAAACACAGCGGCAACACTAATAATATTATGTTATAGCTTATCTTAAAGCCAGATATTCATTCTTAATGCATGTTTTTAAATAAAGTTATTTTAGCGCTTAGTTTTTGAATAAATGATTTTTAAACTCAAAATTTAAAAAAAAATTTCCGAGTCAAATGCTTCATTGACTGGACTAATTGAGCAGGTTGCCAAAATAGAAAATGTCAGAAATTAAAAATAGATTTTCGAGTGTCTACAAAAAATCTACCCACTTTGTTATTAGAAACAACAACAAAATATTAGACATGTCGAAGGGGCACTGGGTCTGCTTTTTTGCGCAGAAATGTATACTGTGGCGCGAAGCTCTGCCATCCAGGTATTAAAATTTGTTTATTGATGCATTTAACGTGAAGCGGATAACGAAAAAAGTGTTGGGTCTTGAAATTCGTTCATCTTTGTGTAATTTGTATACTTCTTTTGATTCTTAACATAAATACAGAAGTATGTATTTTGAATTTTAAGTTTGGTGTTCCAGATATGGGCTTGTTAAGTTTCAGTTGACATTACGATGATAGCGACGACTGCAGCCTAACCAGGTGGTTAGATTTTCTTCAAACTTAGTACCCAGCCTTTTTTGCGCATTCCACCGACAAGTTTTTTTCATTTTTTTATGACCAAAAATGAAAGTAGCTGCTGTACAAATTTTTTTTTTTTTTTTTAAATGAAAATCTTATTTTTCTCAAAAACGTGCACATAACTTAAAAAAAAATTCAGTAAATTTTTTTTCGTTTCAACCGATTTTGATCTATTTTTTTCTGAAGAATTTTTACAAAGTTTTAAAAGTTTTGTATACCAAAACTTTTTTTTTTTTTGGGTTTTAAAAAAGTTTAAAAAATTTGGTTTGAGAATTTAAAAATTCGTAAACGACTAAGTTGATTTTGATTAAACTTGGCACCCAGTTGTTTTTTAACATTATCTAGCAGATTTTAAATAAAAATTGTGCTTATTACCAAAAATAACGGTACCTCAAATAAAAGTGTGTAAGAACTGGTAAGGAAAATCTCATTAATGTCAAAAACGACTCCTATGATTTTGAATAAATTTTCTATGTCAGCTTATATCCGAAACCATATTTTTGGAAAAAAAAATGTATGTAGATATCGACTTAAAATGCGTTATCATAAAACCATTTCTTAAAAATGTTTTGAAAATTGTATGTTTAAAAATGTATTTTTTTTTAAAACCGCTTCAACGATTTTTGAATCATAAATTAAGTTTTTTTTAAGAAAAAACAATTTCAGATTTTGTTTAATGAATTTATGTGTTTCTAATTATAAATTAATTTTTTACCAAATTTCCAATTTAAATTGTAGATTTCATGCATGTTTATGCTATATTGTTAATTTGTGTATTCTTATATAATACTACCTTATATTATACGTATTTAGCAGGTGGCATAAAATATAGGCATTAGGCTCTCATATCTAATGTACTTCTTTTAAAATCAGACAGTAAGACCTTAATTATTCAGACTTTAAAACCACAGTGTGATGATCACAAGTAAAGTTAGTTCGTGCTACTCACTCGTGCATTTTATTTTTAAGTATGTATTTTTAATTTTAATTTAATTTAAATTCTTTAGTTTAAATGTAGCTCGATCATACTTTACTGTTAGCCACAAGAGCAAATCCATATATACATATATTTTTTTTTAATTTTTATTTAAAAATCGGACTTCTTTAGTGGCGTTCAGTTTGCCGTCACCGGAACTTGATGAAAAACTAAGCGTTTTGACAGCCAAAAGCACTACACATCGAAACTACGTGATTAGGTCCATCTTAATGTATATTTAATTGTTTGAGAACTGCATTTTTACTAACTATAAGCCATACACAGCCTTTCTATAAAAATCTGAGCGCAAGAAATTAAATTGAGTATAGAATGTTACCAAGTTTGCATTTTTTTTTTTGAATCGAAAGTAGTAAAAAATTGTTGAATTATAAAATCCATTATCAGTCACATGCACCAGTTTCTTCGCCTATTGATTTACCTAAGGAAGAAATTATATGACGAAATTTTGAAAAGCAAAAATTGTCTTTCTATAAATAATTTAGATAAAGGTCACCTAAATCTTATTAATAACTAAGATAATAATAGGCGATAATATTTTTATCTAATTAGGTTAGGTTAGGTTAGGTTAGGTTAGGTTAGGAGGGGCCATAAACTTCTAGAGATAACGCAATCGTTCCTGGATATCCAGGAGTTGTTGATTTGCTCTTTCGTTATGAGGTCTATCTTCATTTTGATCCCGCCGATCAGGACGTTTGGTCTCGTATCTGGCTGTCTACTACTGTCTCTATTTGACATTGACCCTTCCCTTGCCAGTGCATCTGCTATGTCATTCCCTTCTATATTGCTATGTCCAGGAACCCAGCAGAGTTTGATTTGGTTAGAGTTACAAATATTGTTCAGTGTATTTCTACATTTTAATACTGCCTTGGACCTTATAGTCTCACTGGCTATTGCTTTGATAGCAGCCTGGCTGTCCACGAAGAATGTGATCTCTGAAGAGCTCAGTTTCTTCCTATGAACAATTTCGGCTGCCTGTTCAATGGCATAGATCTCAGCCTGAGAGACACTACACTCATCTGGGAGTTTATATGATTCTCTAATATTACTAATATTATTATTAAGAGTTTCACAAAACACTCCAGCTCCTGTTCCTTCTTCCATTTTTGACCCATCAGTGTAAAGGGGGATGCCCTGTTCACCGAGTAGTGAGTTGGGCTCCCATCCATGCCTTTCGGGTATTAGGATCGAGAAGTTTTACCTAAAATCTATTACGGGTGGTACATAGTCAGTTGTCACATTAAGTCCGTCATATCTTTGCAAGATAGACCCATGACCATAGGTGCTGTGCTTCCAAGAGTCCATTTCTTTAAGTCGAAATGCACTCTTGGCTGCTGCCCCCCTTATGTATTCATTCAGGACTGGAAGGTTGAGAATGATCTTCAGTCCTGCTTGTGGCGTAGACTTCTGTGCCCCCGTTATTCCTATACAGGCTAGTCTCTGTACCTTGTTTTCTATTTAATTAAGATTTGAAAATAATTCACAATTTTTTGAGTTTAAGAAAAAATTGACACTTTTCCATATCCTTATATTTAAAGCTAAAGTTGATTGTCAAAACCGCCCGCGAAAGTGTAACCAATTAAAAGAGCCAATGAAAGTTCTGGCCCTCATCATCAATCATTAAATATTATACATAGTTTAAACATCATAATTCAAACTCAATTTCAATGAAGGTATTCGTGTTACCCCTTACCTCATATACCTTCGAATCCAAAGTTGCTCCTCAGTTATATTCCTTGCTCGGTCATATTTAATCATCAAATCAACAGAACTCATCATCCCAGCTTTGTGCATGGATGAATGTAAAATGATCTGATCATCATTTATGCTCATTAATGTTTTGTAGGCAGATTAACATGTTTAAGTTCACCATATTATATGTACATACACACATAAATGTGTATAGCTATGTCAATGTTTCGACAGTAGTCTACGAATATTTTTACTTCATGTATCTATCCCAAATGCTATACAACTCCCCTTCTATATATATGTAGGTACGTTTGGCCATTTCTATTTTGAAGATAAATATTCATGTTCATGCCATTTCAAATGTTATCCGAAATATAGTAAAACATTCGTATATTATGATACAGAAATGTTTGTGTATGTACAGTGTATGTACATGTATATTCAACAGGAAGAACTTACAACATCAAATTGACAGCCAACATTTGCGTATGTTGGTAAAATGGAATGGACTAAATGAAATAGAGAACGAGGAATGGTGTAATTGTCTGTAAGCTGTGGCTTTCGAATTGAACGATGTACAAATGTTCCATTGCTGACAGGCAAGTTTTGTTGCGGAATTTGAGTCTTACATTTATAGGGTTTGGGATGAAGTTGTGTTATCCCTCTTGTTGTACCTCATATGGTGTTGTGTCACCACACGCTATATGGACTAACGAATTCCAGACATCTTAATTTTATGGATTGGATTTAGTGAATTTACACTTTGAATTTATGTGATATTTTACATTTTTAAACACAATATTTCTACATATTCTATTTGAATATAGTGATGAAATTGAAGTTCATCTGTAGACTAAAAGTTTATACAAACGTTTAAGCAGAAATAGGAGTGTTAAGTATTTCCTTAAAAAAGTATCCTAAATTTGAAATCTTTGGGGATGGTCTGGGTCGAGGTTATCTTTAAACACGTAATACAAAAACCACATTGGATCTAAGTTTACATTGGGGTTTCTTTTATGCATCCAGAAATTTGTTGTTGCAAATGGTAAGGTAGTGCAAACTGCAGTTAAACTTGTAAGGCTATAAAGTGAGAACGATCATTGAAATTTATAATTAGTTAATTTTGGGGCGTTAAGAAAGCAAAATCAATATTTATTTTTATGCTTAAATGGAGGTCATGACTTAATTATTATAAAACTATGCCAAAATTCACCAGAGATTCCGCATAAAATAACTTTTATTATTTTAATGATTGAACTATACCTTATCATTGAAATCTTAAAAATCGTTTTATGTTAAGGGTTGGGCCAAAATGAAATATTTTGTTGACTAGAATTAATAATGGAGTCAATAGCTTTTTATGGTAAGGTAGTTCAATCATTGAAATAAAGAAATTTATTTCATATGGAAAGTTGGGCCAAAATTAATTTTTTTTGCCAAGGATTAGTAATCAAGTCATCAGCTTTATATTGCCATCAACAAAATTACTGATTTTGCTTTTAAAGTAACTCAAAGCTTAAAATAAAAATTTTAACTGATGAGTTTAAATGAAAGCTATAACGGGCCTGTGACAAAGCAGCTTTTTATATCTTTTGTACGCTTGTCAGGTTTGGTCACCTCACTACGAATGCCATAAAAATAGACTGGAACAGGTGCAAAAAAGATTTCTTAGATTTGCTCTTATGATCTCCCACCTTATAACAACAGACTAAGGATTATTGATTTACCCAGTCTCGAGGACAGACGT
This sequence comes from Epistrophe grossulariae, assembly GCA_929447395.1. NCBI lineage: Eukaryota > Metazoa > Arthropoda > Insecta > Diptera > Syrphidae > Epistrophe > Epistrophe grossulariae. The sequence goes on along the minus strand of OV839566.1, from coordinate 26,012,430 downwards.
TCCTATTTATGTTTTGTTTTCATTGTAAAATTAATCAACGGTAACATAGACTCTTTGCACCTTCTGTCTCGTATTAACTTTAATATTCCACAAAGAAACTTGAGGAACATACCGGATAGTAACTTATTCAAAACTATCGTACCAATTACGAAAAATGTTCTCCTTTAAATAATATGTTTAAACTATTTAATTTTTACAATAATAAATATAACAATCTGTTTGATAAAACAATAATTAATTCATGTAAATTAAAATCAACATTTTTTTTTTGCAATTAATTAAAATCTTAATATACACTTTGGTAAGAATTTTGTAAAATTTTTTTGTAAACTAGCAATTTAGTTATGTTAAATAAATAAATAAATAAATAAATATAAAGAAAAAAAAACTGTATCTACATTAAAAATAAATAAATAGCTCTACAGTCCGGAGTGGACCAGGGACTCAACCATCAAGCTTCTTCTAACCACCTTGTCGCCTAGCTACATGTAATGTATGTAGCTGTTTCTAGTTTGGCATGCTAATTTGGCTAAGTTCCTCTTGCACAGTTTTCTTGAACTAAAAGAACAAAAAAAAACCTAAAATGATATTCAAATTAAATTTCATCATGCAAATAAAATAGAAATAAAATGCCGAAAACAAGTAGGTACAGTTGATTTTTTTTTTTCATTAGATTAACCCACGCAATTAAAAATTGTGTATACATATTATAAAATGAATTAAATTTCACTTCAATTAAAAGTTACCACAATTTTGTTTACCTATACCTTTTTACAGACAACAATTTTATTTCACTAAAAATGCGTTAAATCACAAAATAATTGCATTAATTTATTCCAGCTGCTCTGTCGTTCAGGATCTGAGTTATCAGAGCTTAAGTGCCACCTTGCCTCCCAGCAGTCTTCTTTCATTGGTTAAATTTTCTCTTTCTCTCTTGTGGCAATTGAAAATATTGTTTTTGTCTATATATATGCAGGTATATTCATTTCTATGTGAAAGTCCTTCACATCATAGTGCAGGCGGAATTACTGCATATTACAACCGCCACCACCAACAGTCGTGGTCACTTATCATGCTTTGAATGGCGCCCAACAAACATCACAAGGATAACAACACAGCAAACCTTAAAATATTTTTATAATTTAATGATCAGTAGACTCTCCTCGTTCTGGTATGTATATATTTGACTGGAGTTCTATTAGAAGCTTTTACTACCAACTTTAACATGAGAGTTGCAGCATTCAGAAATAAATTTAATTACTTAAGGCATAAATATTATTATTAATATTTTTTTATTGAAATATGTTTTTTTTTTTGCGCCAAGTATGTATGTATAGTACTTTCAAAGAGATGCAAACAATTTGTTGAAGTTCTTTTTTTTTATTTGTGGATTTACTCGATTCAATCTACATTCTGACAAGGGTTCGGATTCTAGTAGTAGTATTTGAATAAGATAAGATGAATATTCAGAGGATGCGGTCTTCGAGTATTTTACTCTATTATACTTCAGAGAAAAGAATCGAAATGAGAAAATGGTAATATTTTAGAATTTTAGAATAATTAAAGTGTAAGATGTTTTTCAAAACTGAACTTTTTGTATGGTAAATTGGGGTGATAACGACAGGATATATTTTTAAAAACTTCCCTCCAACGATGGTTTAAGCAATGAATATTTGTTATGTATTTTAAATTTAAAATTGGTGAGGGGTGACTGGTGAATCAAAGAAATATTTTAAGTACTTGGGTAAGGTTGAATGTATCGAAAAAATGAAAATTGGATCGACTTTTGCTTCAGTTTAATTTGGGAGTCCTTTTCACTCGCAAATCCAAAAGCGAGAGTTTTCTTTACTAATGAAATCAAAAGTGAACAAAAACTGGACGAAAAGTAAAAATTCAAAATTATAGGCCCATATTATTATAATGATTAATGAACATTGTACAGCGAGCACGTAATAGTGTTGATTTTTTATTAAATTTTTAAACTGCAAATAATTATGAAGTAGAGCAGATATGTTTTATGCTAATAGAGAGGCTTTTTGATAAAATAGGAAAAAAATGCATGAAGCTGAAGATCGCTGCATCGAAAGAGAAAAAATTGTTTAGGAGAGAATCTGTATACGTGCGTTGGCTAAATACTTTTGCAAATTTTACAGGAGAGCAAAATAAAAAAAATTACATAAGGCTCCATACAAAAACTGGTTTTTTCTGTAGGATTCTGCAACAACAACGATACATTGGACAAAAGATGAACATTTTTGTGCAGAATGTATTTCTTAAGAAATAGCATCAATATCTCAATTTCGGCCAAAAGTAGACAAAGTCCCTTTACGTATTTAGCCGACCGCGACGTGTAGATATATTGAAAGGGATTTTTCCAAACTGTAAAAAGTATTGTGTAATAGCCTGTTTACATATAGGCATTTTACTGAAATGCGCAACCAGTGGGCAGTGAGACAGGTAGATTTATGTGTGCGTAGAAACGAGAAGGGTAAATTCCATCCCAAAATCCTTCTCGTTTCTACGCACATAAAATCTACCTGTCTCACTGGATGCGCCCTTCAGTAAAATGCCTATGTAAACAGGCACTAATGCGTCAATTTTTCTAGACGTCACTTTTTTTTCATCAAAAATGGCAAAATTAAAATTATTTTTTCGTTTAGGAGAGAAAATTGTAAATTTGTCAGTTATCATCGTACAAAATTTTAACCGATGCAAAAAATAAAAAATTAAAAACATACGTCTGTAGAATTCGCCATTATTTTTATAACATATTTTATTTTGTTCATACAACAATTTTTGTGGTCTATGTAGATTCTCTCCTAAATAAAAAATAATAATTTTAATTTTGCCATTTTCAATAAAAAAAAAACACGTCTAGAAAAAATGGAGTCCTATACAATACTTCTTACAGTTTTGAAAAATTTGTTCAGTATATCTACAGATTCTCTTCTAAACAATTTTTTCTCTTTCGATGCAGCGATCTTCAGCTTCATAGAAATGCGCCTTCTATTGAAAAACTTAAAAATGTTAAATGTTTGAACTGTCAAAAAGTTTCTTTATTTTTAAATTTTAACTTGCATTTTTTTGTCTCTAAGAAGACAAAATATTTAGTCTAATAAAAAAATTCAAAACAAAATTCGTAAAAATTCAAAAAAAGTTGTAAAAGATAAAGTATATGAAAGTTGATTTTATTATTTAAAAAATATAAATAAATAATTATATCCACTCCGATTTGCGAAAGGTCCGAACCCACATTGACTGACCACATAGCGTTCTTATTTAAAGTTGGTTGGATTTCTGTTTGTTTTTTCTTGTTATGTTTTTTTTTTTAATTTATTGCACTTACTGTATGAATGTGGTTTTATTATATTATAATAATATGTCTAGCTGAATTTTCTGTATTTACCATTATGTTGAAATATCTGCATTAAAAAGTGCTTGAAATTGTAAGATTATGGATAATTATGAATTTTTAAATTATCATAGCAAACTAGCAATATCAGCGACTTTGTCCATGTACATTTTTTGTAAAAAGCCTTTTCAATTATTATGAGAATTTTTTTTCCAAAAGAGCCTCAGATATTTTTTCAGACATTTTTGGAACATAAACAAGGTGGCGAAAAGGTTGTCACCGGTTACAATTCTACTTTGAAATTTGTGAATAAACAGAAACAAAATACGAACATACGTCAACAAAGTATGAATGATTATACATGCTAAAGAATGCGGAATAATAGTTTCAATTTTGATATTTGTCACCATTTGCAACCGGTGACAACTTTTGTATGCCACCTTATATATCAGTAATTGCAAAGTTTTTAAGTTTTCGTCAAAATCAGTTCGGTGGTTTCAAAGATTTACCTATGACCTACCTTATAGTGTATATGTCCCCAAAAACTATCCCCACCAACTAACCTGACTGAATTCTTTTCGAAGACACTGTCTGCCTAAGAAGAAAGTCAGGAAGTTGATGCCACTGCAGATTTTAGTAAGGCGTTTGACAAAATTTCTCACAATAACATTTTTTTTAATCTAAATAATTTGGTTTTTCTCATTTGTTCACTTCTTGGATTCAGTCATACCTAGTTGACGGTCAGTATCGAGTGTCTTCAAACCTATTCATTCATTATTTGGTGTACCTCAAGGAAGCCATTTGCGACCACTTATCTTTGTTTTGACTATAAATGATGGGGTTGGGGTCATTATTCTGTAAGTGCCAAAATTCAATTTCCAAAATTCTGTATTTTAAAATTCTGTAAAACTAAAATTCTGTATTTCAAAATTCTGAAAATCTAAAATTCTGTTTTTCAAAATTCTGTAAAACCATTATCTGTATTTCAAAATTCTGTATTCCAAAATTCTGTATTTCAAAAATTCTGTAAATTATAAAAGAAATCAAAACAATTTTTCTTTTATAATTTACAGAATTTTTGAAATTCAGCTTTTTGTAGTTCAGAATATACAGTATTTATAATTTTCCAGAATTTTGTATTTACAGAATTTTGATATACAGAATTATAGATTTACAGAACTTTGATTTACAGAATTCTGGATTTACAGAATTTTGGAATACAGAATACAAGATTTGCAGAATAATGAAATACAGAATTATTATCATACAGAATTTTCAATCCATTTACAGAATTTTGGTCATACATAATTTTGTAATACAGAATAACGACCCGTTCCCTAAAATATGATGTTGATCTGATTTTACTTCAATCTGAATTGAAAATTTACGCTGACGATATAAGGATTTAGAAACAAATTTTCATCACTGACGACGCATTTATACTGCAAACAGATTTAAATCGCTTTTTTACTTGGTGCCAAAAATAACTTTCTTTAGCTTAACATTAAGAAATTCCAAATCATAACTTTCACTCTAAAGCGCCCTCCCTTATCCCAAAGACAATACTCGATTAATGGGGTAAGTTGTGAAACTCAAAATTAACTGAATTGTGAAAATACTATCAAAATATTGAGGGCGGTACTACAAAGATCGGCCTTTCAAAAACCCTCTTCTACCAAATAAATATTAATTTGGTGTTGCCACAGCTGCTCGTGTTAGATTATAGTCAAGCACTTTAATGACTTACATATCTTAACCATTTCTTATTCCTTTCTGGATGTTTTTATAATTTACAGGACTGGAGAGGACCTACAATTTTCTACCGAATCAAAATGGTTAAGATAAGAGACACTGTATAATGACAAAGATATTTTCGGAGAATATGTCTTTTCAGCTGAAAATTATTTTTTTCTTAGGTGGAATAGTCATTGGGATTCAATGCCAGACCTCCGACATGACAGTTCATCGCCCTAACCATTATGCAAAGGGAAACCTCTTCTAAGGTACCTAATTTATTTTCTGCCCCGAGGCTTGGCCGCGCTTGCCCCAATGGTAATTCCTTCGCTAGTGACTCAATTTGTTATTTATTATCAACATTCTATACCAAAATATAGACAAGACATATACAAATAAACATACCAAACCATTTGACAATTTACACCCTTTTAATCTATATAAGCTAAGCTATGGTTGTGTCCAGTAATTGTTCCAAATGATGAGAAAACATATACTATAATTTAGCCGGTCAATGTGCGGTTACTATGACGTTAGTCGCTTGTAATTAGCTCTTGTAACGAGAAAAGTTTTATGTCTCCGCTGGGACTTAAGCGCAACATCCTTAAAACCACTTCAATAATTATTGTCCTCCTATATATGTAGTATGTGTGTATGGGTATATTCTGATAGTTTCGTGAAGTGCCATCATAAAGAGTTTAACCTCTGGGGTAGCAAAAATCTGATGAAAAAGGTAAAATATCATTTAGCTGGAGAAATAGTTTTTTTTTATTTTTCGCTCAACATCCTTTTCATATATCCATATGGGCACAAGGAAAGTCCTGAATAGATAGATATAGGTAGCTATATATGTGGACAGGAAAAGCAAGGACTGTATAACGAACATATTAGTATAGTACCTACTTAAGAGTATAAAACACAAAAAGAATGTATGTACCTATATGTATCTCATTGTATCGAAGTGTATATATAAAACATTATTGTTTCTTAAATTACATTTTGTAAGGATTAATGTCAGTCGTGTTGTGGGAACTGTAATGAACTTTAATGGTGGTCTCATTGTGATTACGTTGGATGATGTGAAAAATAATTACTTTTGCAAGTGAATAAACAGTCCTGTGATGGCTTGGATGGAATGTATAGTATCTCTATAAAAACTTGTTAATTATGTAGGATAGTATAGATGATCATAAAACTATAAAAACTCAATTCTGTTGTTGTTTTTTTACCCATTTGTATAGTTCTTTTTGTATGTAAGACAAGATTGGAATTGGAATAATTATACTTGAAAGAAAAATCTCTGCAAAACTTACAATGTCCGGCTATACCTTTTTGAAAAGCCAGAAATCTCTTCTTTAATTTTAAATTAAATTGTGTTGGTGAATAGTTTTTTTCAAAATTATTTTTTTTTCTTCAAAATTTCGCGTTTCAATTCACATTCACAAGCACAACTTTATTAAAATGAAAATTAAAGAAGATATTTTGGCTTTTCAAAAAGGTATAGCATGACATTGTAAGTTTAAGCGTTGTTTTTAAACAATTTTTTTTCTGTTTTAAGTCAATTTTTTTTAGAAAATTGCCCCACCCACCTAAACAGGGGAAATAGACCCCTCCCTTACCATTTTTTTCTTGTCTTAACCCAACCTACTTGCTCTAGCTTTTTGGTGCACCTTGTATAAAAAGAAAAAAAAAACAATAAAATAATTGTTACTTCTTGGTGTGAGCCCATTGTAGAATGATGGAATTCAAAGACTGGGTATAACAAATTGTTTGCAATAAAATGATCTTCAAAAAACATCCGAAGTGTTTTTTCAAAACAATTTCAATAAAACTGCTAGAAAAAAAGTTATAACCCTTTAAGGTAATTTTTTTAAAAAATGTTCGTCGATTATTGGCAATATTTTTTTTTATTTTCAATTTAACGGTAAAAAGTCTCTGAACCAAAATTGTAAAAATTGTAGAGAATTAAATTTTCTACAAAAAAGAGCTATAATTTTTTCTGTCAGTCCTATATTTCTCAAGACTTTGTAAAAAGGGGTTTATTTCCCTCTTTTTGAATATTGTGGGCAAATGGGGGGTTACAGCCCGGAAAATCGTTTCTTATACTCACACTGAAGAAGCCTACACAATAAAAAAAAAAACCTTGTCCTATACTAAATGCGAGACCAACCCAAGGTATTAATGTTCAAGAAAACTGTTGACTTTGCCGCCAACCTGGTGACTGAATATACACCGAGTATAACTATGAAGTTGTGTGAGCGGAGCAGAGGAAACCCCAAAGAGGGAGGGAATTTTGAATATTTTGAACATCCCTATTGAATGGCCCTTAAATATTCGATTTTTGTAACTTATGGGGATTTCACGTGAAGCGGAAAACGAAAAAATGGGTGGGTCTTGAAAATCGGTAAATTTTAGATTATTTACATGTGTAGTTCTTATAACATGTATATGAAAGGATTTTGATTTTTGAGGCCTGGAGCTAGATTTATGATTTATGCTTGTATAAAGTTTCGAAAAGCTATGGGGTTTTAAAGAAATGTGTTGCTTAATTAAATAAAGAGATAGAAAAATTGTTCCATGGTGGAATATTTGACAAATTACATATTCTTTTCATATATTACATCAAAACCGTAAATAGATTTTTTTTTTGGTAGAAAATCGGAAGTTAGCATTTCAAATCAAATTTTAGATAACTTGGCCCCTTTTGATATTTTTATTTTAGATTTCAAAATTTTGCTTATATAGTAACAGTACTACATTCCAAGTTTTAGAGTGGGATCTCCATTTGTTTAGAAGACTCATAATTTTAATTGAGAAGTCGCCATGTGAAAAAAACAGTTTTGTATGAAAAACACGAATTTAACCTTTCAAATCGAATTTTTAGTTATTAGTGTGGTGAATATATACAACCTTGATGGTGAGATTCTATTATACTCACTCCTCTCCCCCAATAAGAAGAAACCAATGTTGTCAAAAAAAAGAACGTGGCTAGCAACATACCAACTCATTGAATATTATACACTTTTATTGGAATAACAATTCACATTTAGCTCTTCCGAAAAGCTTAATAAGAAGTGATCATATACAAACGACTAAAATCACTTTAAGGAAGGCATCCGTCGAAGCCTATACATTGGAAGAGTAAATTTCGAAGCCGAAGACGGAACAATCAAAGGTAAGAAAACAACCAGCATTAATTTAAAGATTTCCCCCACCAGCATGCGCGTAGTTAAGGGTGGGCAAGGGTGTTCGGCGCCCACCCTAGAAATCATATTGCCCACCCTAGAAAATCGACAGTACTAACTTGTCATTCATTATAAAGACAACAAAATTTATATTTTTCCTACATTAAGGTTTTTTACCATCTGGTCGTCGTATTTTTCTCAAGGTAGTGTCAAAAAACGCAAAAATAATTACAACGTATCACTATGTTCGTACGTATGTGTAGTACGTGAAAACTAATTGCAAACACAATACCTACAAACAAACGGGTAATTCGTTTATATGCAGGATCGAAAATCCGACCCTAATCCAACTCGATCTTTCGTTCTTGCATATAAACCAGATATTATAAGTTATAGATAGGAAATATGGGGTGTCATTTAGGTTTTGCTGGAGTATGCGTTAAGAAAGGTATACTATAGTCCAAAAATGTCATATCCACCACGCTCATCTATTTTTTCAGCTCTTACTGCAGCATTACTGCTTAGGTTATAGATAACATAATTGTCAACTTTAAACGCCGTTTTGAAAACCTACCATTAGCAAAATGCTGTATGGCGCTTTCCTGAAATTAAACATGATTACCTACTGCAGAAGATTTTATTAATAACTATAAAGATGTTTTTAAAGTTGATTGTGTAAGCACTGAGTGCTGAAGCTTTGATATTAAAAAATATGTTTCAACTGAAAAATTGCGAAACAAGCATCGAAAATTTAAAACAAAATGTTTCAAAAGAGATGTTTCCAAACTTTTAAGAACTTCTTCAGGCAGCGTTAGCTCTTCCAGTGAGCTCCGCCAGCTGTGAAAGGAGTTTCTCAGCAATGCGGCGAGAACAACAATCCTCCAAAATCGTTTCTCTAATGTATCACTACTTAATATTGAAAATGAAATAGTTAAAAATAAAATCACTTCCGAAAAAGTCCTGAACCTGTTCAGCCAAGAACATGTAAAACTAAAATTTAATTATATAACAAAAATTAATAAACAAAGTCTTTTTTTGTAAAATTTGGTTATTTTGTAAATCTTAATTTAGTGTATGCAATAAATTTTGATAAAATATAAAAAATCTTTTTTAAATATCAACTTTTTTAGAAAACAACATTTTTGATTTAGCAGAGTATAGTGTGGTGTCACTTCGTATGAGAGTAAACTAACTCATTTATTAGAACACTTATGGTTTTGACAAAAGCTCTATCTATAAAACCTAATGATTTTCTATTTAAAGTAAATATTTTTGCAAGTATTTTCATAAATATTATTAAAAATAAAATTTAAAACTTGCGGTGGTATATCAACTGGCTGGCTGCCCCCCCTAGACAAAATTCCTAACTACGCCAATGCCCACCAGGGGTAAAGGGTCTCAAGATTATAAAGGTTGATATAGGCGGATTCGTCCGTGATTTACTCGGTTCGGCAGTTGGTTGTCAGATTCGTCTGTGATTGCCTGATTCATCTGTGATTGCTGGATTTGTCTGTGATTGCCGGATTCGTCCGTGATTTGCATGGTTTTTATTATTTTTATCTTTTTTTTTACAAATTTCCAGATTCGTCTGTGATTGACAGATTTCCCTGTATTTGCTGGATTCAGCCGTTGATGTCCTGGTCTGCCAGTAGATTTAACCCACAGTACACATATTAAAGGTAATATCATTAGCGTTTTCATTTTTGTTCAGTTCTGCGCATCTGTCAAAATGGAGGTATTATGGTGATAAAATGGTGGATTCATTGCCCCTTTCCTTGTCTAATTTCAATAATTTGTTGTTGTTTCTAATGATGCGCATTGAGTTCCTGTGGGCACTCGAACAGCCGTTTTTAATTTTTTGACAATTCCAACTTTGACAACCAGCGCAATATATTACCTTTAATATGTGTACTGTGTATTTAGCCGACACATAAGTTGTCTAAGACAACTTTGCCTAATAAGCGAATAAAGTATACTTTAAGAGAAGAAAAAGAAAATAAATTAAGACTATTTCAAGACGCAACCCGCAACTGCAAGGATAACAACCCACAAGAAATCATCTACAACGAAAGCTTAAAACGTAAGACACTATCAAAAGCAAAAATTGTAAAGAAAATCCTTTAAGTTAATCTATTGTAATATATTGTGAATTTAAATAAATAAAGAAAAAGACCTAAAACCAGCTAAAGTTTCTTACCTCTTTGGAAAGAACCCCGGTAGACCAGCAAGCTAAACCCCAGTTTTAAACAAAAAGTACATCCCATCCTCCAGGTAAAGAAGGTTATGTTATCACCTCTTGAACTGGTTTAAATCTATCAAATCATTTTGAATTTATACCTACAGTTAAAATAACTTTTAATTGAAAGTCATTCCAATCTTGAGTAGGTACAATTTATTCTTTTGACATCACCTATTCATATAAATACATGAATGAATACCTGGTATAGCAGATGAGATGTGTCAGGCAAACGGAAGTTTCTCCCCCATTCAACCTATGAAAAAACTTCAGCAGGTATGGTGATTGGTGAGTGTTGTTATTCTTCAGCTTCACTTATATATTTAAAGCTCTTAACCTGAAACACTCGCTCGAAAATAAATCACCATACATCTACCTTAATCTGCGAGCCCAAAAAAACACAGCAATATCAATGATTTATATTTTTCATATTTCCGCACACACGCGTTTATTTTCATTTTTTTTTCGTTGCTTCCGCCAATGAAACATTCATTTCCTTTTTGAAATACAATTCCCTGTCAAAGGAGTTCCATAAATTATTGTCACCAAGCTCATCCCAAAAACCCAAAGCTGTTGTAAACTAGGCCATGTGATATTTCAAAAAAAAAAAATAACAAAAAAGTAAAATAACTTTCCACTTCACACCATGTTAACCGCACCATGTGGTCTTGAAATATATTTTTCTAAAAAACGAAGAGAAAAAAATGCCATGTCAAAACATTCAAAGCCAAAAATGGATATACTTAAGCTATATATGTAGGTACAACATCATACACGACGAGTATGTATAGGAAGCAAAAAGAAATTGAAGTCCTTAAAGACACTTTGTAACAAATTTACATCCATCAGATCCAGACCAAAAGAAATGGTCTCCATTATTAATATTATTACTCGCATTATGAACTTGAACGCAGAATTGCCGAACAACATAAATCTTGTCAAAACTTACAATATTCAGGATTCAACTCGCAAACACCAAAAGCATAATCATAACTTGAACGAAAATAATAAAATTGAGAAACATACCTTCACATAATAATATTTTGCGAGTGTTTGAATGTGAAAGGGACTTTTGCCAGAATTCCCCATTAAACGTTAAGAATAGAACAGAGCAGAACAGAGGTGTTCTCAAGGACTTCTTCGAGTAAATTTCCTTCTCCTATATACTCTTTTCCCATATCGGTATATTTGTACGTATAAGTACGCACCTCCAACTGTGTTTGTTGCAACATCATTCTTTCCACAGAGGCCATTACCTTTAACAAAGACCAAAAACCAGTCCTTCCAAACCACCTACCATACATATATAGAAATATAAGACGCCACCCTCAATATACACACATTTTAAGTCATGCTGTGTCGGAGTTTCTCCAAAGAGAGGAAATCCTTCAAGGAGATGAGGAGAACTTTTTGAAGATGATTTTCATTATGGCAATAAAGTATCATAACCGAAAGTGGATATGAATTTATCTTGGAGATTGTTCACTGAACCAGTTATGGAGTGGCAAAGTAGTTGTGAAGAGAAATCCTTTTTGGAATTTTATATCAGTACAGCTTATTCTCGTACAAACATCAAGGCGACGAAGCATAGGGGGGAGGGAGGGGACAAAATAAAGTTATACCCTCTAGAATTCTTAAGTTTTAGTTATTGCTTTTGGCATAAACCAGTTTACAATCTTAACGTGTTTAATTTTTGGAAAATGGACGGAGCGAAGGTCGACTGATACTCGAGGTAACCGAATGAAGTTGTAAATCTTGTTTGTTGCTGAAAAATCTAAATTTTACTTTATGAGGGGTGCTTTTCATAGTTTAGTAACAAATGTTTCATTCATTTGGAAGTGGAATATGGATTATTTGGGAGCATGTTATTGACCTAAAATATGAGCACCAGCTATGAAATTACATATATAATCTGTGATGGATGATTTTAACGCAAAGTTAGGAATAGAATACATCTTTGGTGGTGAAATTGGAAAGTACATCATGCACGACACGGTCCCAGATAACGGATTGACTGCACGACTTGACATTTATGCTAGCGGTACGTATAGTTCCCTTCAACTAAATTGAGCACATTGCGAATGACCCAAGATATCAGTATCAGTATCAATATCATGGATGTCCGAACGTTCAATAAAGAACAACATTATATGGATCGGCAACCACTAACCTATTGTGGCCAAGGTATCGTTCTAGAAGTCAAGACTCAAATCCACAGCCGAAACGACGATATGCAATGAGGAAGTTCGACGTTAAACTTTTGCAATTAAAAGAGATTGACATATCTTTTTCTGATGGGAGTCTAAACCAACTATATTGAGAAGTCAAAGCTGCCAGTATCCAATATTGACAACCCGTGGAAACATTGCAAAGAATTGATCTTACACAACGACAATATATAACAATGCAAGTTGAAATAAAAATCACAAGAAGTCTAACAATCCCGCAGAAAATAATTTATTGAGCACCTTACAGCAGAGACATGTAATGGAACACGGTATAGACCTTACTCCGGAATGATGAACCCTTGTTCTCGATGTAAATACATATTATGCTAAAGTTTACATTAAGGCTTAGGTATACTTGTCTCCATATAAAAAAAAATTAAAAAAAAAAATTAACGGCATATAAAAAGGGCGTGGAAAAAAACTTTGTTTAAAACATTATTTATAACATTTTGTGGGTAATTAGGAAAAAGCTCCGAATTTTTATAAATTTTGACAACGATATTGTAAATACCCGGGTAGAATTTGCGACTCGGTATTGCCTTGGCCCCAGCTAGTTTCGACTTGTTTATGTCATGTGCCTATCGAGCAGTAACTAGCTTGGCCCTTGCTAATTTGTTAATCCTCTGTATTCCGTGGGCCTTGCTAGCGGTTCCCATATAGGCCCTAGATAGATCTTCCAACTCAGGCTTCGGATAATTAAAAATTTAGAGATTTTTAGTCACTAGCTAGGGCCTAGGTAGATTTTTACTGAAACCCATATAGCCCCCCATCCCCCCCCCCCAAATTAGGGGTGTTTGAGACCGCTTTTCTCTTTAACTGAAATGTATAGAATTTAATTTAATTTTAAAAAAACTTCACTTTTACTTACTTGGTTTCTCCGAGATTTGAACTCGCGTTCCTCCAATCAAAGATCCAGCACGCTACCCCCCAGGTTGATTTGCGATACAGAATAGGGATGTAAAAATGTTTATGAGTTTATACTTCACGTATTTGCTATATGGACCTTACACAAGTTAAATTGGTCGTTGGGAATGCCAATAAAGAGGCGACACTATCTACGTCCAATATTACGCCAAGAAAAAGTTCCATGGCTAGGCTACATCAAGTCTAAACTATCTAGGCCCAGTCTAAGTTACACCCGATAACGCCAATAAAGAGGTGACACTGTCTAACGGCAAGATAACGCCCAGATACAATTCCTTATCCAGGCTACACCAAGCTTAAACTATTTGGGTCCCTTCCTGTTTTTATGAGACAGCGCCAATAAGGTGGCGACACTAGCTAGGGCCAAAATGACTACCGGGGAAGTAGGTGGGTCGATTTTCTTTAAACTTGGCTCATGGCTTTTTTTAAGCATTCCCCCAACACGTTTTTTTCATTATTTTAGGACTAAAAATAACGGTACCTGTTGTAGAATTTTGTTTAGAAACTAACGAAAATCTTATTTTTCTCGAAAACGAGTCCACAACTTCAAAAAAAATCAGCAATGTTTTTTTTACTGAAAAGCTACCATTTTATAAAAAAAAAATTCCAAAAAATGGTTATAAATACAAAATTTTTTTTTTGATTTTTGCATAATTTTGAACAATTTTTTATGGAGAATGTTTTAAAAAGTCTTAAAAGAAAGAATTGTAAACTAAAATTTTGATTTAAAAAAAAATTCTCATTTTTTTTAGAACTTAAGAATTCGAAAACGGCTCCGTCAATTTTTATTAAATTTGACACCCAGCAGTTTTTTAAAGTTGTCTAGCAGATTTTAAATACAAAATTATTCTTTTAACAAAAAATAACGGTACTTACCATACAATTGTTTAAAATACCGATATAAGGAAAGTCATCATTTGTATAAAAAACAACTCATACGATTTTGATTAAAATTTTTATGTGAGCTTATAACATTACGGTCTATCATATTTTTGAAAAAAAAAAAATGAAAATTGTATATTTCGATTAAAAATGGTATCTCCAAAATAGCTTTTAATGGCCTTTATTATCTCCCATAGAACCATTTTTTTTTGTTTTCGACTATTTCATTATCTTTTCAACCGGTTTCAGTGAAATTTTTTACACAGGAGCTTATAATAAGAATAATATTACATATCAAAATTTAGAAAAAAATTAATTAAAAAAAATTTGAAATAATATTTTGAAAATTCGAAATTTTGAAAATGCGTTTTTCTTCAAAATTAATTTTTTTAAATCTGCGTACCAATTTTGTTAGTTCCTAACCCTCTACTGCACAAGAAGCCATATATGGCTTTTGATTTTTTAACGCCTAATATTGGAATTTGGCAATTGCGATTGGAAAACTACCGTTTTGATCAGTTAGCTAAGTTCTGTTTATGTGTTTTTATATTATCGGTTTTTTGGGGAGAGTACGATATCTTGGGCGCCGAAAATTGGTTTAGAAGGGTCAAATACAATCATTTTTTAGTACGGGAGTGGGGGTTTATCTCGCCCCGTTTAGGATGTAGAAGCGATTTTCGAAAAAAAAACGACTTAAATGGAAAAACAAATATTAAAAAAACAACGACATACTTCAAATGCAAAACAAGAACGGTTTTGCCAGAAGTCTGTTCTTTAATCCGACATTTAAATTAAATTATTTCTGTCAATAGTTTTCAAAAAATTTGTATTCAAACTCAAAATATTCAAATAAATAAAAGATATTATTTTAAATAACTTAAAAACACTTATTTTATTTATTTATTTACTTAAATGCATTTCCGAAGCTATGCTTCCATCGTCAGTAAGTTTTATATAAATATATATATATATATATAAATATATATATATATAAAACTTACTGACGATGGAAGCATAGCTTCCGAAATGCATTTAAGTAAATAAATAAATAAAATAAGTGTTTTTAAGTTATTTAAAATAATATCTTTTATTTATTTCATGAAAAAACACGTTAAAAATCTCCAATATCAAATCAAAATTTTGATAAAAAAAAACGCAAAAAATAAATTGATACTGGAAACAGAGAATACATTCAAAGTTCTTTAAATGTAAACGAAATTTGGTATACACCGAACCTCGCACATACCCCAAATCCTATAGCCTACAGCCTAAGCAGGGTGGTTGCAGGGGGGCAGCCTGCCACCCATACATATCTCACTTTTAAAACGCGGCCGTAATGCTAGCAATGCAAGCAAATTAAAAATATCTCAAAAAAGTAGTATCAGTAATTTTCAAAAACTAGAACACATAAAAGCTTTCGGTTTTTTGTGTTCGATTCAGAATTGATATGAGCATTGTTTTGCCTTTTTTTATTAAAATTTTGAGTTTGAATGCAATGTTTTTTGAAAACTATTGACACAAACTATTTTAAAATCACGGTGTGATCGCACATACATTATGAGCAAGTTCGTACGACCCAGTTGTGCATTTTATTTTTAAAGTGGGTTTCTCATCTATTATATAAATTTTATTAAAACTATTTTATGTGGTTCATTTTCAATGAAAATTTTACCGCTCTCCCCAACAAAATGCACCACTGTGTACCAATAAGAGACTTAGTTATTCGAGACTGAGTTGGTACTGAAATTTTTCGATTTAAATGAATTCGAAACCAGACCCTCCTTGTTTGATCAAATGAAGAATTACTATTGCGAATCGAAGCTTCTTTACTGAACAGGCGGTTGATGAGCAAAGCCCTCCCTCGTGATCTTAAAGTTTCCCTTCATAAAGTACTCAATATCCCGAAGTATGAACAGAACATTGTCAAAGGTGGATGAGAGCTTTAGACTCCTATAAAAGAAATATTCTCCCTAAGATTGACCTATTTAGCTGGCTAGAGAAGGCGGGTTTTCAGTGGATTCTAGAGCCATCTTAGGTAAGTAAGTTAATAAGTACAATTAATTTTTCTGAAAAACCGTTTAAAAAAAAAGAAATAAAACCTAAATTACTATAATAATTTGCTGTCAAACAATAAATTTTCGTGAAATATAGTTTTTCAAGAAGTAACTTTTGACTTTTCTTTGCATTCATATTTAAATGCAAATTATAATCATCCATCCAAGTCTACAAAATAAAATGTTGTCACCCTTTCAAATGTTAAATATTCTGCTTGTGATGCAAATAATACGAATAAATAAATAAATCCGGCAACAAACTGAAAATCATTCGAACGCAATGCCTCTATTGTCAAATTTTGGGGAATTCAGCTTCAATCATTTATCAACCAAGACAGAGTCATTTGCGGAAACTATATAGAACTCGATATTCGTTATGCTGGGTTCTGGTTGTTCTGTGTTAAAATGAAAGACCAATCTTATTCCAAGCAGGCGCCTTTTGTTCCATCCGACTCGTCTCGGCACAGTCAGTTGATGGTATTCTATCTCTGCCTGCACCCAGTGAGGATAACAAAAGTTATATTCTTATCCTTACACCGCGCTTGAGCACTTCTCTGCAGTAATACCAACTCGTTCGTATATACCATCCTAAAAATTGATTAATAATTGCGTCTGGTCTAGGGTGCTATTCTGAATTATTTTGTGAAGATAAATCACAGGCAAAGATTATACGGAAATTAAAATCGACCAAATGCCAGGCAAGACTTTAGTTCGATTGTCAAGAGAAGAGAAAAAGCATATCATCATCATCGATTTTATATATAGCCCCCAAATGATTTACACTCCATTTAAAGAAGAACAAAAATACACACAAAATTAATCGCTAATAATTAAAATGATAACTAAGCCACGGTCTGTCACCGTCATGATGTAGGGGATGCAAGGATGAAGCCTTGCCCTTGTGAAACAAAACGTGAGCAATGAATAGGTGGGCTTGGTATGGGGATGGGGGGTGAAGTAGGGGGAGGGAGGGTGATGAAACATGATTGTTACAGCAAAAAAGTTGAACAGATCATTAAAAATCCAATTACCGCTAATAACCGGGGTAATCATCCAGCATCAAGGACAAAAAAGGACACGTAACGTATAACGACTACACCAAAAAGGCGATTAACTTCTTGGTGTCTTCATCGCAGCCATCGAATGTATCATCGTTATTATTGCCATCATTCGAAGGACCGACCTATGTGTATACGAAACGACAGCATCAAGAGCCAAGCTGAAGAAGCAGAAGAAGACTTACTTTTCTTACCTTATATCCTATCTCGTAGGTATAGACGAATCCAGACGGACATATTTTCCCCCTTTTTCTGGAGTTTTTTTTTTTTTTTTTGTTCGGTCTTGTTTGTGTAATCCGCTTTTAGTTAATCATGTCATGTTATTAGTCAGCAGGCATAGAGAGTTGAGAGTCACCCCTCAAATTTGATTCTTTGATTCTTTTAATTACATTGAATCCATCATATATGTATAGGATTTTTTGTCTATGGGTGGAAGAAGGACACAAAAGCAAGCAGGAACCCTCTACTTATAATGTTCGACTTATTGTACACTTGTTGTAATAACTTGATCATGCTCTGAATTAATTTTTGGGCAGCAGTTTTGGTGTTTCCAAGCAATAAAGGATAAAAGGAGGACTTACATTCGCAAGCTATATATGCGGTTCTCTTGTGACAGAAGATGGTTATTTTTACGAAACAAAATTGTGGCATTCCTATGGTTCTATTCTCTTATCTTCATTATGTGAAAGTCAATTTATTTCTGATATGAAGGGAAACATTTTTTATGGTCTAAATATATTTTGTATGTTTAAAGGTGATATTTTTTATGTAAGAATTTTTTTACTTGCGATATATATGTATGTAGGTACTAATATGGAAAGTTAAGGATTCGTAAAAAAATCGAACTCGAGATTTTGATTAAAGTTGACAATACGAGCGAAGTCGAAAAAAGTGGGTCTCGCAATTCTGTTCGTCTGTCCTTTCGGCTGTAGCCTAAACGGGTGTGCGATTTTCTTCAAAGTTGGTACCTAGCGTTTTTTGGGCATTCCCCCTATACATTTTTTTTCATTTCTTTTAAGACCAAAAATAACGGTACATGCCATACAATTTTTTTTAGCAAAAAATGAAATTGTACCTCCCGCGCATGGAACCATTTTTTTGATTTTCGATTTTCTCAAAATAAGTTCAACTGATACTGACCAATTTTTTTTGTACAGAATGTTTGAAAAAGTTTTAAAAGTTTTGTATACCAAAATTTAGAAAATTTTTTTTTTTTGCATTTTTAAAAAAAGTTTCAAATTTTTTTTTTGAAAACTTAATAATTCGAAAACGACTTGGTCAATTTTTATTAAACTTGGCACCCAGCAGTTTTTTAATATTATCTAGCAGATTTTAAATGACAATTATTCTTATAACCAAAAACAACGGTATCTTCCATACAAATGTTTTAAAACGGTACTGATAATCTCATATTTCTCAAAAACGACTTCAACTATTTTGATTAAAATTTTTGTGTGATCTAATATTTATACGATTTACCATTTTAATGAAAAAAAAAAGTTTCTATCGCTTAAAAATGGTATCTCTCATGGAACCATTTTTTTGATTTTCGATTATCTCATTATCAGTTGAACTGATTTTAATGATTTTCGCACAAAAGCTTCAAATAAGTTCCAATAATATTGCATACAAAAATTTTCAGAAAAAAATTTTTTTGATTTTTTAAAAAATTTTCAAAAATTTTTTTGAAAATTCCATATTTCGAAAATGGGTAGATGATATCTTTTTTATAAATTTTTTAACTCCGCATTAATAAAGGCTAAAAAATTGCGTAAACATTTTTTTTAATTAATTTTTTCAAAATTTTATATATAAAAAATTATTTTTTTAAAAATCGCTTCAACGATTTTCAATTTTTTTTTCTAATAAGTTGAGATTTCTTTAAAAAATCGGATGATGTATGTAATATCGCATTGGTGTCAAAACAATTTCAGAGGTTGTTTAGTCAATTTATGTTTAATTAAATATTTTTTTTTACAATTTTTCAGTCTACAACTGTAAGTTCCATGCATATTTGCAACACGGTGCTATATTGTTCATAAATAAATGTACCTACTCGTATAATACAACCTTAAACTTAACTACGATCTAAGCAGGTGGTATACAACATAGGCTCCCATAACTAATTCATTTCTTTTATAAGATAAAATATAGTTTTTGTAATATTAAAACTTTAAAAACATAGTGTGATCGCACATAAGAGCAAGTTCTTGCGACCCACTCGTGCACATATTTTTATAATATTATGAAAATGTTTGTTTTTTTTACCAAATTCAAATTCTTTTACGCTTAAATAAATACAAAATTATTCAATTTGTATCAAACTCACTGTGGAAAGCTAGCTTCTCTTTCGAAATAGTGAACAATCTCGAAATAGTTAACAGGCCTGGGTTTTTTTTTAGGTTTTCTGGATAATTTTTATTTGCATTTAAAAAGGTTATTTCTGGTCAGTTTAAATGAAATTCAACAAATATACAGAGCCCGTCTAACCGGAGTAATAGAAGCTAATTAGCTTATAAATGTATAATCGTAAAATAAAATTGAAGTTGGCGGAGAATATCTAAAAAAATGGGAAAATCCAAATTTGTTTTTTAAACGCACAAACCCGGATTTTCTAGCTCGCATATAGTTTTTTTTATTATTGATAAAATCAACAAATGTTTCTTTTAACATCATCACGTTATTGCTGTCATTTTACCACATACATTTTCAGTTAACAATACTTCATGTTCCGTTGATAATTATTCGATGATACTTACGCTGTTCCATTCTGATCTGAAAATCCTATTGAAACGCTAACTCAATTTATGTTTTTTTTTTTAATTTTTATTGATTTTTTATTTTTAATCACATTTTTAAACCCCTTAACTAAAGTGGTAAAATTTAGTATCGTATCTATAGATGTGGGTCCACTGGACCCAGCAAATTTAAAATGTTAATAACAGCGAATTTATAAATTATTTCATACATTTTGTTTTACTAAACTTATTCATTGTTTAATGGCAAAGATAATTTAAAGAAAAAAAACCTTGGGAAATTTCATTTCATTTTCAATTCATTTTCAAAAAAAATATAAAATAAAAAAAAAATAATTTAAATCAAACAAAATATATTTCTTCCTTTTTAATACTTCCTTTTTAGAATTATTAAAACAAACACTTAAAATTTTCATTTTGAACAATTCTGACATTGATCAAAAAATTACACAGTGGCTCAGTACATATTAATGCAAAAAGGCATCTTCATTGTATTTCTTGAATATCTGCTAATTTCGTTCACAAACCAAACAATTGAGCATTCAACCATTGCTCCAACATGCCCTCTTAATTCTCAAACACAAAAATTTGATTTGTCGTTAAAGATATTTGAATTAAAGGAACAAAACTAAATTTGTAACAAATAAAAATTAATCACGTATCTATAGACGTGGGTCCAGGGGACCCATGCGTATGCTGAAAATGACCTTAGGAGCGGCGTGTAAAATGAATCCTTCTCACTGTGTACTCTTCAGCTTACTGTAGGAAGGTACCTAGAAGCGGGGGGAGCGGCGGGCACTGCGGCGTTTTTTACACACTTTCAAAGATTGAACATGGGTCCACTGGACCCACCACATCAGTTAAGGGTTAAGGAAATAAACGTACTTTAATAAACAACTTAATTTAATACTTACATTTACAATTTGTAACTTACATTTTTTTTTTTACATATTATAATTTAATTAATAGCCTCATAACATTTTTCACAAAATTTCGAATGACCATGTTGATTTCTGTTGTGAGTGATGTTGGGGACGGGATGACAAAATGACGGGATGTCTTTAACTTATATTAAATATGCCTTAGAAAAACAAAGTATTTTGTATGACTTTAAAAAAAAAAATTGATTGGAGCATAGTGTTAGTGGGTAGGACTGTTACGCCGAAGTTCTTTGGTTCGATTCGCAGCTATACCACCTAAAAAGAAAAATAAAAAAAAAAAGAATTGTTATTCTAGGTTTTTCACTGCCTCTTGCTAGGAATTGGCAAATCCTGCTAAATTATCTCTTGTCAAGAAAAAGAGCTTCTTACCTTAGCCTTTCGGATTCGACAGAAAATTGCAGGATGCCTCCAAATTGAAACACACTTTCTGATTTTCATTTCTTTACTCAAAAGGTAAAGTGGCTTAAGTCGACTTAAGCCAAACACTTTTTTTTTTTTTGTAATTTAAAGTAAACAACAAATTAGCTACATTTGTAATTAATAATAATTTACATTTGGTTGAAGTTTTAGCCTCCTATTCAAAATAATTTACTCGGAATAATTTTTTAAAGATTAAAATTGTTTTTCCAAAAATGCTAAAAATCGACTTAACCCACTTTACCCTTTGAGTAAAGATTTATAAGTAATTTGTTAACTATTTTTTTTTTATAATTTAACTTCTCTTACTTGGCCGCGCACGTTACCCACACCCCACATCACAATCCCCACTGAACTAGAATGAAATCGTCGAACAAAGATAAACTATTTATTTTCGAAGAAAAAGTTACACTAGCAACATGCTCGTTGTTAGTAAACCATGATTATTAATCAATTTTATTGTGATAGTGATTCTTTTACTATGTTTGTGCGTTCGTAAAAATGTTTTGGTCACTTTAACAACGTTTTTGCTTGATGGAAGAATAGGAAACCTACTGAATAGGAAATAAAAAGGCATTGTCGGAAAAAATAATTTTTGTGTCAACTACGAAATCTGTAAACTCGAGTTGTGGCTAAACTAAAAGCTCTAGCAACCTCAAAGCATATTCGTGATCTGGGAGTCACAACCTTTCAAACGAATCGCACGATGAGATATTTACAAATATATTTTCACATATAAAGTGATTTTACTGGATCGAACCCTAAAAAATTTATTTGGATAGCAAAAGTAAAAGATGAAATGTGTTTTTGATTTCTTTTTTTTTAAGACATTAAACAATCTGAGGGATGTGGAGTTTGGCGTCGACCTGTAACCTTGAGTTGTGTAATACGGAAAAAACTAAGGTTGCTAAAGCCATAGTTCGCCATTTATTGGCTCCGAATTACAACTTAAAGTAAGTTTTTTCCTTTTTGTTTTTTATTTGAAAATTCAACTCATTTTCCAATCGGATCTTACGCCAATGCTCCTTTGTTTCTCAAAATCAACGAATTTTGTTTCATATTTGATCAGTGCCTATACGTTCTCGAATCGATTGAATTGGGCGAGAAACGTTGAAAAATGCAACAAAACCCATTATGATTTATTTCAGTTTTTATCTTTTCTCGACTATAGTTTTATCGATGTGAGAGTTACAGAACGTAGGCACAAAACTGTCGCTAGTTAATAGTCGCTTCAAGAACGGATTATATATCAACACTTTTAATTTAATCAATATATGCACCTACATACCTTTAAGATATAATGCTATAGGACTATGTCATCTGGTATTATATAGATATAGCTGCGGGTTCTCCCTACAATACTTTAATATAGGATACACTAATAGCGACCATTTAAATTAATATAACGACCCGTTTTATGATTCATGCATAAATCTTTGTTGTTTTTCTTTTTGATCTCATTTTTCTAACCCATTAAAATGTGTATATATTAGCATATGTTTAGGAAAACAAAATCCTTTCGTTAAAAATTAAAATCAAAGAATTAATCATTGAATTTAGGGTTCCGTTTGTTTCACAAATGTTTTAAATTAATTATTTATCCCCACTTTTAAACTCCATGAGCTTAATTTTTGAATAGGAAAGCACAAAAGAAATGATATAAAACATTATAACTTTCCTAAAAGGATTTAAATACGCACATGTATGTAGGCAGGATATACGAGGTTAAAATAACCAAAATTAAGAGTAGGTATAGTGACCCATCATTTTTTTAACTTTAATCACAAAGCACAAACATTTACAACATGCTAATAAGATGTTTCTCCAAAGGGAGGAATCAAATTTTAAAAATTACATCACAACCAAAACACACACGTCCTCATATTATACTGATGTGTTATCCGAGATCTAATGCGGAGCTGGGATACTCATTGAAGGGATATCCTTGCACAGCCAAAGGCTGAGACCGGCATTCAATTTTCAATTGGAAATCTTTTCATATAACTCAAAGGATATAATATGTATGTAGGTAATATAATGCTGATGGGTTGCTCCGCTCAACTTCGGGCAACTTAAAATTTATATCACCAAAATAATATACAATAGAATCAAAGGTCAGCATCATCAGCATGTGTTGGTAAAGCATCCATCGAACGAGAGGCGAGAACTTCAAAAAAGGGAGATCCTTTTGAAATGTTTTCTTCTTTTTTTTTTAAACTTCCTCATACATAATCGTATACTACGAGGACGAAACACACGCCTGCACATAAAGGACTCCAACAAAAATAAAATAAAACGAAGACTTTGTGAAGGGAAAGTTGTTGGGTATATGTATATATATAAATGCAAAAAAGGATTCAATTGTCCTCGACTCATTTGCTTCTCTCAATCACATTCAATATGGACCTGGATGGGGCCAGATGGTGCAAAGATAACAACTCTTGGTTCTGTTTCTGTTCTGGATATAGTTTTTCATACTCGACATCGACAGTCAACACACGCTCGAGCTCAAGCTAGCTCGTCGACGACAACATTCCTTTCCTTCCTCTCTCGGTCACGCTTACCAAAATAAAAGTTCATACAAAGCTTATATAGCTTCATGGAGCTCTTTATAAATATTTACGTTTGACTGAGGCGGGAATAGGGTGGCTGGACTTTTAGTAAAACGACAACGTCCAATGTCGCCCCGAGTATGAATGAAAGAGGACGTTTTGCATTAAGGGATTACAGCGAATTTAATAAAGAACTGCAAAGGCAAATTATCTTCATTATTCGTTTGTATTTTTTTTTTTTTTTTGTGCTGTCGTATTTATATTTATTTCTAGGATCAGCATGAGTAAAAGTTGTTTTACTGACAAAGTTGCACAATAAAAATGCTTTCTCTCAGATATTAATTCATCACACAACTCATTATGAAAAAAAAAAAATAAGAAGGACGAATTTCAGTTTTTCAATGAAAAGCTGTGTTTATAAATTTTAATCTTCTTATAGATGACGCATTTGAATTAAAATATTAGTCCTTTGTTATATATAGTTAGTTCTTTAAACTAACAATTATTCATCACTTTTAAGTTAAAATTTCTATATGAAGTGGATCTACACATTTGATTAGGATTTTTAGAGGATATAATTTAAAAGAGTTATCGTTTTTTTTTTCTTTGGTACTCTTTTAAAATTTTTGGAATTTCATACAGTTACATAATATGCCAAAAATTACTAAAGCTACGATTTGGAATAATAACGTGTTGACTCTTTGAAGTCAAAATGACGTCAAATTCTGCCAATTGTCAAGGCGTGGTATCATCAACTGGTAATGTGTTGACGGGCGCGTTGATGGCTGCGTTGACGGCTGCATTGGTGGCTGCGTTGACGGCTGTGTTGACAGCTGCGTTGACAGCTGCGTTGACAGCTACGTTGACATTCGAATTGACAGAGTTAAAGCGATGATTATTTTATTTGACCGTGTAAACATCCTGTCAGTGCAGTTAGAAAACATCGTCATACTGTTCGTCAGCGCGTTGACTGTTTCTCAACGTTGACACACTGCATCAACGTATCCTGATGCGTTTCAATATTAAACATTTGCCATTTGTTAGCGTTTTTTTAATAAATCAACATCGTTTTATAGCCTGACAGTCTATATGGGCCGGGAAAAATTCGCAGTGACTTAAAACCTAAACACCTTTTGGTCATTTAACCCGAAAATTGTTGTTTTTTTGGTCTTCTCAACTCCACGTCAACGTCGTTGGTATGGGATCTTCATACTTGCAGTTTACACCAAAATAAAAAAAAACGCGTTTACACTGATAACACGTCATTGCATTTTGTGACAGCATTGACTGACATGGAGCCCTTCGTATGTTTGTCAACTTTTCATGCGTTGACACAGTCTACTTTCACAGTATGACGCTGATTACATGAAGACTTTTTTCGGTTGTTTCGTCTTTCGTCTTTTTGACAGCTTGGGTGAGGGGTGTAGAAATGTAGGGGGAATGAAGTAACGAAAGCAGGAATGAAAATTTGAAGATTTTTTCTGGTTGCACATTGACGTTTGTGTTTTGACAACCGAATAGAGATGAGCGGTAAGCAGATGTCAGCAAAAATCGTAGTTGATATAGAAAAATGATCGATATTCAAGTATCGATTTTAAAATAAAATAAATCGATTACAAAAAATTAAAAAAATACAAATAAAATGGTTTTTGTAAATCGAGTGCACAAAACCGTACATTGTTGTTTGTGTGTTCTTTCTACAAAAGAAACATAATTCAATTGGTCGAGAAATGTTAAAAAATGGAACAATACTCACATGATTTATTTTAATGCAATTTCTTAGAGAAGAAAATCGAATTTTTGTTTTTTGGTTATAAGAACGGGTATCTGCCACCAAAATTAAAAATAAAGAAAGAAAATATGGGTTTTTCAGGTTCGATAAATTTTGTCATCGATTTTTCACTGGATATTTTAATTTCTCATCTCTAAAACCAAAGCATTTTTGCAAAGAACTCATAAAAAAGTGAATAAAAAACATTTTTATTTATAACAACTGTTTATTTTCCAATAAATCCACCGAAAAATTTTTCTTCCTCTAAACAACGAAAGAGTCTTTACGAATGTAAAATAGAACCATGTTATCACGACGCACGGTACGTGCCTGTCAAAAAAACGGAAGACGAAACGAACGGAAAAAAGACTCGTTTAATTAGCGTCTATAGGCGTTTTTCTTTTTTAGATCAGAATAGAGTTCTGAACAGAGTCCGAGCATATCGAGCATGCTCTGAACATCCTCTGAACAAAGGGTGTTCTGAGCGCTCTCAACTATTTTTGAAACGCACCTGAACACTTAGTCCCCTCTCCAACGAGGAAACTGAGTTTCCAGCAACTTTCAGTTTTCGGGTGAGAAGGGCACCAAGTAAGAGGATTGAACGGTCTACGATTGGTGGGAATTGAAAATTAAAAGAAAACGTCAGAAAATCTTAAGCAACTTGTTTCCTCGTGTGAAAGGGGACTTAGCTTTTTTTTCAATTTCACCTGTCAAATGCTTGTGTTCAGCATTCAACTCGGTCTGCTCAGTTATTTTATTCTGAGCTCATAGAGCGCGCTCTGAACAAGCTCAGAACATGTTCAGAACGAAAAAAGAAACACAAATTTGAAGCTCTGAACGTTCAGAGGTAAAAAAGAAACATAATTTTTTATTTGGCAGTTCAGGCTCTGCTCTGAACTTAAAAATAAAAACGCCTTATATGCGTTTTTCTTCTTTAGCCTGAGGTACTGAACTGTCAAAAAAAGAATTATCACTTTTTTAACTCGGAGAGCTCTGATCTCTCAACTTGCATTTTTTTCTAAGCTCAGACCTCGATCGGGGCTTAATCCATGAGCTTGGAAAAAAATAACCGCCTTATATATTTGAAACTTTCGATGACTTCAAAGAGACAGAGCTTTTTTGATTCTCCAATTTTGATACTTTCCATCCTCGAGTATAAGAATTACCTGGGGGATTTCATCCATCCCTTCGGAAGGGTTCAACTGTAATTTATGTCCGTGCTCTTGGCTTGGATTGGATATTATCTTCGAGTTTCTCACCTGGCCCAGGCTGCTGATAGCCAGCTTATACAGATTACGCGATCTGTGAGCCTCACAATCGATCAGTTTGACTTGTACTTAATTATAACTAGTTATACGCATGTGATCGGAGTTAGTCCCAGATTGCCCATTATTAAACCTAAATCGCTAGAAGAAAATATCCTTTTCTTCAAAAATGGAGGGATATTTACACAAAGTTATCAAACTTTTAAATTTTTTATGAACTCAACCAAGTTTACCTTAAATAAATTTTCGTTTACCTAATGGCACTCTACAACAGTTTAAATATACACGTGATATACCTGAACCAATATTCACATTGAATTTGACTCATTCGTGTGAAGAATACAGAAGTTAAAAAAAAATAAATTTAATTAAAATGTGGAAAATTAGTTGAGAAAGATCCAATACAATCGAAGTGATGATAAATGAACCTTCTTCAGAGTTCTTCTTAACTTCTCTTAAATGCGTACAAAACTTATTACTTAAAAAAAAATAAAGTTTGAAATGAGGGTAAAAACTTAAAAAGAAAAGCAACAAAAAATCAACAAAAAAATAAAAAAAAAACTCCACAACAGAAGAAGAACAAAAAATGAAAAAGTCATTCACTAGAAATGGAATCAGGAATCACTGCAATGAATGTGCTCCTTGGTCGAACATCACTCACTGATGGCTCTTCAGTTCTTCACAAAGCTCTTTCAATGCTTATTTAGCGAATCACTAAAGTCAGAGGATGATGGTATGATAGAAGCAAAGCAAAATGGTGATGGTGGTGGTGGTGGCGTGGACCATCCATGAACATGGGCGTCCATTCTTTCGTCCATCGTCGTCGTCCTTGTCGTTGTCGTCGTCATCGTCGAAGTTTTCGTTGGGTGATGCTAAAACCTGACTTTTTCATTGATTTTGGGGGATTTTCAAGTGATTTTTCTCTGACTACGATAATGATGATGATTTTCCTCTTTTGTATAAAACCCAAACGAGTTTAAGGGATATATCCTCTGGACTCGGACTTTATTTTTAAAAGATGTTCTATATATGTAGTCTGATTTTGTGATTGGAACGATGACGACGACGGACGACAACGTGACGGACGAAGAGCGTGTTCCCCGAAAAAGAAAAAAAAAACAAGAAGTGGGACGGTAATCTATACAATTTTCAGTTTGAACTGATTTCAATCAAATAGAAAAAAACTCACCGGGACCGGCGGCAAACTTCTATACAACCAACTAAATATGTGAATGCCCGAAATTCTATAAGCAAGGGGTGGAAAAATGGACTTTTCTATGCGGTAACACTTCTTCTTCTTCAAAAAAAAAAAAAAATCAAGAAAATGAAAAACGCTCTTTTCCAAATTGGAATGTGTTTTCTATTTTTTTTTTTTGATTTTCGCACATTGCTTCGAGGGGAAAATGAATTACTTTACAATAATACAATACAATCTCACAGAATTGAATGGCACACAACCAACAACAAGGAACTGAGAAGAATTGCACAATGCACAGCAAGCGGCAAGAGCCAAATAATTTTCACTTCCATATCTCAAGGGGAGTTACTGTCATTGTGACATAGAAAAATAGTATATTGGTAAGGTGAATTTCACTAACAGAAGTATAGATTTTTAAAGGATATGTATTTAGCTATAAAGGTGTGAAAGCCTTCAAAATGCCAACAAGTGTCGTGATACAGCAGTGCAAAAACTTTCAAAGTTGAAATTTGTATTCGTTTTGAAAGAACGTTGTATTATTTTTTATAATTATAAATAAATACCATAATAGTATTTATTTTTCAAAAAATTATACTAAAACAGTTTTCTAAAAAAAAATAAATATTATTAAAAATTATTGGAAAACCACGGCAACACTCAAATGACATGATTTGCAGATTTGAACAAAAAATCGAATCAAGCAAATAAATAAAAAAAAACCATTCTTTAATTTTCTTTTTAAATCAAGTTATTTTAATGAAAAGTTTCCAAAAATTAATTTTCAAAATCAAAATTAAAAAAAAAAATTTCTGGGACTTTTTTTTTTTTCAAAATTTTCCCTTATTAAATATTTTTTTTAAAAATAATTTAATGCTCTTACTAATCAAGCATTAGACATTGTAAGCGCTGTCGTTGTTGTCGTTGTTTTTGATGTTTTTTATATACATATGTTATATAAGTCAATGTTTTAGAAAATTTCCCCACACGAAACGGGGAAAATATAGACCTCCCTCAAATACATCTTATATTCAATTAAATAACCTGCATATACGAAAAAAAGATTATTTAATGATTTTAAAAATTTAAAATTTTTGCGTTTCTGTAGATGGAAATTTATTTTTAACTAGCTGATCCGTCCCAGCTTTGCACGGGTTTAAAAAAAGCAAATTATGTTAGGCAGGCAATGTCAATATGTATTTGGAACTCTATAATCTATGAATCCAAGTACTATTCGCTCTGCATACGTACATATATATATTTTCCTTTTATATCTGATTTGAACAGTTCTTCTGCCAACCAAAAATAGCAGAAAATTTGAAGTTTTTCAATGGTTGCAACATTTTTTCCCAACAATTTTGTACCTAGTATTTATATATGCCCCTCTTCTTTCAAAATATATTTATTTTTAATATTTGTTGCTTTTATCCAAATTTATTTATATAAATTGTAATTTTTTACCCTTACCCCATTTCACCCTATGAATGGCTAGGTTATAAAAATATCAAGCAATAAAGCCCCTAAGTGGTTTTTTCTAAGAAAAAATATATATATAGAAACTCTTGCGTATTCGAATGAAATTTTGTGTCAAAATTTTAAAGGAATCAGTTTTTATATTTTTTATATTTTTATTTATATAGATGCCAGATTCGCGAAATGACCCACTTTGCCTCATCAATGACTCCTTTATATGTCGAATTTTTTTAAACCAAAAAATCAATTTTTTTTCAAATAGAACTGAATTTGTAGAAGAATCGATTTATTTTGTTATTCTTTGTAACAGTTGCAATTTTTAATCAAATTTCAATTCGGAAATTATAAGGATGTTGTGGATTAATAAAAGAACTCAAATATCATCTTGTTACATAAATTGTGATGAGGTTATAATTTCAAAATGGTTATTTTATTTTTGATCTTATCTGAATGATTTTATGCCTATCGGTCGGCTGTTGAAAGAACTGTAAATGCTGTTTCTATATGTATATTTTTTTCCATAAGACCCAGGATCTTAAAAACAATAGTCAACAGAAGTTGGGCTTTGTCCAACTTTTTTTCCGATATTGTGGTTGGAATAGCCTTTCGAATGGTAACAATTTTATTTTAGCTATCTTAAATTGTACTGCTTATTATAATATGTACATATACCACTTCTTACAGATTGTTTGAGTATTCCTTTAATTGTTTAATCCCTATTTAATTATTTTTTATTTTATTTTAATACTTTCATACATACATTTTTTTTATTTTCTTTAATCTGACTTTTTTTATTTATACATAATGCACGTACCACTTATTCTGTTGTCTTTTTCGTATTCCTTTGAATTTTCATGAACCACTTTTTTTTTAATTTTCGTTTAATTAATTTTTTTCAATTTTGATATACATATGTACATGCATATTTTTCCTAGAAATAAATTTTTTTCTTTAAAGTCTTCTTTTATTTTTTCTACTAAATTATTGAAAAATGAATTTTAATGTGGGTGGATTTTCCTCAAACAACTTTCTAAACCATCCCGGTGCTATTAGAACCAAACATTTAAAATTTCAACAAAATTGGTTCAGTAGTTTTCGAGTCTATTTGCCCCATACAAACATTTTTTTCATTTTTATATAGGTATATAGATTATGATTGGTTCATACGATTCATTGACCTTAAAATTTCATTTAAATCAGTTGAATATTTTCAGCTCGCACATAAAGAACACATAGCATAAATTTTGTATTACAATTCTATATTTTCTTGCTGTGAACTGTGTAGTGTGTTTATTGTGAAATTCATACATACATGCATATACATATAATAAATAGGTATCTTATATAATATTGGAACATAGCCATCCCAATAGTAATAGCGGAAGATATTCTTCAATGACATTTTTTCAGATCATGCGGACCTTTTGTATGTACACTATACACCTACATTTTATAGAGCTGGAAAATAAATTAATTATACTTGAGACTTTATTCCGCCTTTGTGTGATAATGAAAAAAAAAAACATTTTCATTACTATTATTTGTTTGGAATTCATCATTGCCACAGTCTTTCTATAGGTACTAGATCATTGTTCTTTTATTTTGATTGTTTCCCTTTGACTAATAACAACTATTTCGATATATTTCAATATTTTTTATTTATTTGTATCATTGGGTTTATGTATCTAAATTTGTACCTACATACATATTATGATAATATTTAATAACTTCAAGTCAGTGGCGGATCCAGGATTTGGTCATGGGGAGGGGGTCCAACTACAAATAGAAAACTTAAAGGCAAGTAAAACTTGTGTGCGATTTGTTCTGCATTATTTATGTGCGTGAAGTTAGCACCGCCAATTTCTATTTTCAGAAAAAAAAAACACAAGCAAGCACAAACTAAGCTTAAAACAGCGCATGATGTACCTATAACTATTTAAAAAATCGTAATTTTGAAAAAAAAAAAAATTGAAAATTTGCGAATTTAAAAAAATATTTACGGCACAATGGCAGCACAAGTTGAGCACAATACAGCGCAACTTTATTTTTGAAAATCGAAAAAGGCGGTGCTAACCTCACGCTTCGCATTATTCATTTTTGGCCATAAAAGCTGTATAAATATGCGAATCAATTTTTGAGCAAAATACAGCACAACTTTGATTTTTTGAAAATCGTAATTTTGCAAAAAAACTCATCCCTAAAATTTGCGAATTTGCGAATTAAAAAAAAAATATATACGGCACATGACAACACAAGTTGATTACAATACCTACGGCACAACTTTTTTGTTTGAACATCGAAAATGATGGTGCTAATTTCACGCTAAGTTCCTTCGCAAAGTTACAAATAGTATGCGATTTTTTTATCTCGTCGGTTGTACCATTTTAGAAAAACTTAACTTTGGAAAAATTTTATCTTAAAAATTTTCAAATTTGTGAAGTTTTTAAAAATATTTACGGCACATCGCAGCACAATAACATACCTTAAGCCCTTGAACTAATTTTCCTTCATAAAACTAGTATGCAGTCACAATCTAATGTAAGCATGTATATCCCTATTTCCAATAAGATTCATTTGAAGTTTTGGAGGTATACCTAATCATTACGCACTTAAAGAAATTTTTAAAAGAAATTTTATAAAAAGATGGGCTTTCTCGAATTAAGTAGGTTAAACGTAGACCAAATTTAGGTCGAAGAGAAATAAATATTTAATAAATAAATAAATTAATATAAAAATATTTGGTTTGATGGCTCATGGGGGGGGGGTCCGGACCCGAAACCCACCCCCCCCCCCCCGTGGATCAGCCACAGCTTCAAGTTGTAGCAGGTATATATTCACCCTTTATGGAACCAGAGGGTTTGTCCATTTGTGTAGTTGAGGTAGAGTTCCTACTCGTATAATAATCATTTTGCAAGGTAGATATACTTAAAACAGTTTTTTTTTTTGTTAACAAATAAATCCCTTTTCAAAATGATAGTATATATGTATGGGTCCCTAATATACGAAAACCATAGAAATTGAATTCAATTATTGTGTCGTTCCTTTTCAAAATTGGTTACCATATAAAATAAGAATAAATAGGCATTGTATAGCGCATCAGGGCCGTAGTGATACAAATTA
Organism: Epistrophe grossulariae; assembly: GCA_929447395.1. Lineage (NCBI taxonomy): Eukaryota > Metazoa > Arthropoda > Insecta > Diptera > Syrphidae > Epistrophe > Epistrophe grossulariae. The sequence goes on along the minus strand of OV839566.1, from coordinate 25,979,287 downwards.
TACAAATATTATTGAAAATACAGAAGAATCATATAAGAACCTCTTAAAAATCCAAGCCATCGCACCGAGTTGCTCTTGGAAGTATGTATTGCTCATTCTTTACGGTTACGACGAGCCACAGTTTCATATTGAAAGAAGTACCGACACTGATGATTCTGCCAGACCAAAGTACAAAGTACAAAGCTTACCTACATATATACATTTACATAGTAAATTTAGAGAAATAATAAAATTTCAATAAAAATTTGAACATTTAAACTCAAAATTCAAACTTCAAAGTGACAACTGACATATCATTTGACATTTGAACTTACGTTTGTTACAATTTGTTTTATTAACTACATTTAACTACATAAGAAACGTAGCAAATGTAAAAAATGTAGTTATTCCAAAAAGTAACAATTCGGCCATCCCTGTTGATCTCCAAACAGAGTGGAGAGTTTCACTAATTCCAAAAACAAAATCAAACATAGTGCCTGTTTACATGGGCATTTTACTCAAGGGCGCGGCGCGGGATCACTAACTACTGAAAGGTAGTTTTTTTGCTACAATCCCGCAGCACGATATCCCGCGGAACGATTGCCTATGAAATTTTCCACGGGATTGGCGGCGGGATAGGCAATACTAATTAGTACTTTTTGACAACACTATTTTGCATTTATGCAATAAATATTTTATGTTTGTTAAAATATTTAATTTTTTTTTTTTTCATATTAAGCGTTTTTTTATTTTTTTTTAATTTTCATAAAAAAAACTACCAAATGATGAAAAGAAACTTTTCATACACTCAACCTCACACCTACCCCAAATCCTATAGTGTGCCAAGCAGGGCTCACCTTAACACAAGAAAAGACTTTTGTATAAGAAAACTACTATTGAAATGAATTTTGTTCATGCGCTGTCGATTTGTATTAAAAAAAGTAGGAATCGGCGTGCAAACGTTACACGGGAAACTGTGTTTCGGAATATCGTTCCGCGGGAAAACGTTTTGCGGGAAAATGTTTTGCGGGAAAACGTGACGCGGGAAAACGTGCCGCGGATAAACATAGCCAACCCAAGGGCGCATCCAGTGAGACAGGTAGATTTTATGTGCGTAGAAACGAGAAGGATTTTGGGATGGAATTTACCCTTCTCGTTTCTACGCACACATAAATCTACCTGTCTCACTGGTTGTGCATTTCAGTAAAAGGTCTGTGTAAACAGGCACATAAACGCAAAAAATCAGAGAAACCCATGAACACAAATAAAACTCAAATTTTTCCGCACACAATAAATAGTCATGTATAATTAATTCAGTACGAAAAAGGAGCGCAGACTTCTCCATATAATCTGCTACAATAATAAATTTCGCTCTTCGAACAGGGTACTGTAAAACGAAAAGCAGAACGAAATGTTCAGTTTATGATTTCGTTGTGTTATTTTTGTATGGGATTTTTCATTTCGCATCAGCAGCTTTAATCCAAAAATTGGTGTCGATAATTTTTTGTTGGGAAGTTTGAAACAAAAATAATGTAATGCGAATTGCGCGGAACGTTTCTCGAGCGGAGCTGTGAAGGCTTGGTTTTGAAAAAAAGTTGTTCAGAGTTATATTACCTCCCAAGATGATTATAATTGAACAATTCACAATAAATTTGACAGTTTTGTTTTAACAACATGGCCGCGAAGGTTTTTGTAATTTTGATATTTTAAATAGGATGATTTTGTAATTTTGAAATCATGAAAAGCCGGATTTTGTTATTTCGAGATTATGCCCCTTTTTTGTGGTAATGCTTTTTTTTTGTGATATTTCACTAAAACTCTCCGACTCAATTCTTTTATGCAGCAATTTGACTGTTGTTGAAGTCATATACGGGTTGTTTTTGTTTATCTCTATTATCTACTACGTGAAATTCTTATATTACCTATTCCCTTTATATTGCCAAATCTACGCAAACATACAAATTTTGACGGGTATTAAAAATATAGATACCGTTAATTTAAAAAAAAAATTCCATAAAAACAACAATTATTAGACTATACGGTACAGTAGAAATATAACCTTTTTTTATACGGCCTTGGTATTACATTCGTTGCGAATTATAATTGTATATCTGTGGTTTGCAATTATTATAACACTCATAATTGTATCTATACGGATACTGAACTCTGTGATAAAGATATTTTATGCAAATGTTGACAAAATATATAAAAATTTTCAAACATCGTATTTTCCAACGCACAAAATAGTTTTAGTTTAGCAACATGGTCTGGGATGCTATTGTGTAAAGTAAAACAAACTGAAATTAAATACAAAGCAGTTTTGTTCGTGTTGTGATTTAATAATCTTACAAACAAATTTTATATTTAAACTAATTTAATTATTGCTTGAATTAAAAATTTTCATATGAAATATTTCGTATCTACATATTTACATTTGCTATATGAAAAAACTTCCGAGTCGATTAAAAACAGACATTGTTAAAGCATTAACATAAATACTAACGCTCATATAATTCACTCGATACATCCAGATTAAAATTTAAATCCAGATGTAAAGTATACAAATTCAATGTAAATATACATCCGGATTTAAGTCTCAATCTGGATGTATGAATAATATGGGCGTAAATGAGGGTTTTTCTAATTTTAAACAAGTTTTGCAAAGTTTATTTGTTCCTACTATTTTAGCATTTTGACATTTATATTTCCATATTTGGCTTTAAAGTGACACTCATTCGAGTGTGAAAATGGCCCTTAGTGTATCATATATCGTCCCCTATCTCACGAACTGACGTATCTGTTTTTTTTTAACATTCCCCAAAAACCCTTTTTAAAGATTTTGGTCATGTATTTGTTCTTATTGTTTTGTAAAGTGCATTATTTATATTTTTTAATTTCATGATCGATTGAATCGTTTAAATAAGAACCATAGATAAAATATGCATTTTTTAAATGAGTGAGGGAAGATATTAACTCATATGATACTTTGATATTTATAGATGTCATAAAGGTATATTTGCTAAGGGCCAGTTTCACAGTGAATTAAGTGTCACTTAAGTGCTAAATATGGAAAACTAATTCCCAATTTCACAGTGTAAACTTATAGGAATAAGTGGCACTTAAGTCTCCGATGTTGGCCACTTAAGTTCCACTTACTCAGGTATTAAAACTGCGGCTAAAGTGCCAAAACGGGAAAATTAAGTGCCACTTACTTTGTTAAGTGCGCACTCTGAAACTGGCCCTAAGTCTTTTGCCTGAAATGTCAAGTTGTTTATTTTGACATGTTCAATTGAAGTTTAATGAAGAAAATAGTTGTACATTTACATGTACTTAATTTCTTTAAAATTAAGATAATTTTATTTACGTGCGAATTCCTTCATAGTTTTAAAGTTTTATAATAAAATTCAAAGTTTATTAGATTTGGTGTTAAATTTTTTTTTTGTTTTAAAATATTATTATTCAAGGCTAAAAAACTATTTGTATTAGATCTCTTGTAGTTTCAAGTTTTAAATATTTTATTACTTATATGAGTACTTATGCCAACCCATGTTCTTATAGGAGTTTTTGATAAAGTAATGAAATTGCCTTTTATCATATATTAATCCCATTCACAATAAGCTGGATCAAGAAACTGGTTGTGTGATTGAATAAATTGTCTTTCGGATTAACGAATTCTAGATTTATAGCCTTATTTATAGGGTAAATAAACAATTGATTTATGATTTTTCTCAAAATTTATGGAACAATGAACATATTTCTGCTATTTTGTATTCGTTGGAAGTAAATCCTTTACAATTTTATATATGTAAGAAATACATAATCTACAAATTTATTAATTATTGAAAGAAAATTAAAATCCATGTGCTTAAAAAGTTTGACATGGTAAAGGGTGTTTTATTTAGACGTGTGGTTTTCAAGAAGAAATAAAACGGATATACTTCAATGTTATTGCCAAGAATTTAGCTTTATTATATAAAGATAAGGGTTTTAACATTATGTTTAAAAAATGATTTCGGGCAAGTGGCTGACTCGAATAAATTCCAGCCAAAAGGCCCCAGCTCCAATTGTTGCACGCGATGGCGGATGAACTCATTCGGGTCTTCTTACGATACTCTGCTCCACAGCGTCTTCGGTACGCACTGTACGGCGTCTCTGAAGATATTCACTGAGCATTATCCACTAGAGTAAACGTCGTGCGAAACCGATCCATGGTTGCTCGAATGGGCGATTATGTCGACCGAATATTGGACGCAGCGCCCAATGCGTCGCGCGAACCGAACCATTATTTTGGTAATAAATTTGCACGATTTGCAAACGTTGTTCAGGAGTAAGTCTATTCATTATGAAATGGCAAACCAAACTGAGCATAAATCCAGTGACAGCTAAATCAAGTGACAGCTGTCCAAGAGACACGTCTAAGAAAAAACACCCTTTATATATTTATAAACGCAGTCATCAGCTGTCTAACTATTCAGATTTCTGGGGCCTTCATATTATTGTCTCATTTATTCACTACAAAAGGGAATACCCATTTTACTCAGGATATTACTGGAGCCTTGGCCAAGATTGTACCTAGGTAAATGAATTTAGTATAAAAGAAATGAAATGATTCAATTTTTTCCTTTATATGCACCACAAACCATATCGCGAAAATAGGGAATGTAGGGAAAAGCCCCATAATTTTCATGATATGTCAGTGAGTCAGTTACGGTTTTCGCGATTTATGCAGTCCTATGTACCTCGGCAACCACTTATGTTCCTGTAAAAAGGGTGTAGTGCCGGAACTTGGCTGGGCACTACCGTGCCCTTTGATTCTAGGGTTTGAAAGTACATAGTTATAATTTTCATTAAATATTACATGATTTTTTAATTTTATATAATACGACTTAAACAAAATATTGTAGTCCTTTTTACGTAATTATGACTTTCTTTTCATAAAATCAACATATTTAATTCACAAAATACAGGTTATTTTGAGTAATATTAGACATAAAGTTGGAGCGTGTAGGTTGATTCAAGACAAGGAGAAAATCGTATATCGGAGGATCGAGGGCTTTCTTCGCCACGTTTTGATAGGAGGGGCTATTTTCGAATATCTGATCTTTTATTTTTAGTTCAGATACTCACAAAGTGTGTGATGATGAATTTCTCTCAAAAATATCTAAACTGCTCAAATATTGTTTCGTCGTATAAAAGTAAAACGAAATTTAAGTAAAAAGATTCCGATCGAAATAAAAACATATTAAAATTTGCTTTGGGAAAAACCTATACGGTGAAAAAACCCAACTTTATTCCTTGCTGTCCAAATTATCACTAACTACAATGCTGGCTGCTTATATTGGCTTACAATATTTATAATATAACTATCCTTATTAAGAGAAGAGAACAATATAGTAGGAAAGAGAAATACTCATAATAATAATATAAAGATAGCTGTCCTGTTTTATGTATTGCTTTTAGACTCGTATGGTGACCATACGATACAAATATTACTGAAACGTAGAATTTAAATTCACAGAACTTACTAGCTGAACCCTGACACGGGTTTGTTTTGCAGTGTGGACAGCTTAATTAAAAAATTTACAACGTTCTATAAGGACGTTCAACAGGGAGAAAACTAAAATATGATAAAAAAAGGGCGTGTCACTGGGCAGATTTTACTCAAACCACTTTCTTAACCTTTCTTAACCATCTCGCTGCTAATGGGAAAAACTTTTTAATTTCAGTGAAGTTGGTACAGTAAACCTTTAATTTCTGCCGACAGAAATCACATGGCCAAAGCAGAAAGAGCTAATAACTTCCTAAAATTTTGCTGTCAAAACTTAATTCTGCATAAGTAATACCTAAATAAAATTTAAATACCACAATAGGTACATATGTACTTTTATTACATTTGTTTAAAATTTAAATTGATGTCAAGGTATAAAAAAATTTACTCTATACCCAGGTACATGACATTGCTCAATGTAAGAAGAACAATAAAAAATGGATTAACTGTCACTCAATTTTTTTTTTAAACAAATGAAATAAAGTCTATAAAAGTCTTTTATTTTAATCGATAAACTCTTACCACAATCGACAAATAAAACAGATTCATCCGATTGCGGATATCCACATGACCTCATTCTTCCGCCTTCAATCTCTCTTTTAAAAATGTATAGGTATATGTACATAGATAGGTACTGCATTTTAGTACCGCAGTCTAATCCACTTCTATAGGTCGCAGACAGTTTCAAATCCCTTTTTCTTTTAACCGATTTTCACTCCTTTTTCTCCAAATCAACTATCTATATAGGTACATATAAACACATTTATACACTTATACATTTATCCAATGAGACTTTCAAATTCAATCCAATCAAACGAATGTAAATCCTTTAATTAAGATTCAAAAAAGTTTTTATCGAAATTGGAGGGAAAATCGATTTAAAACCTTTTGTCGTTTAGAAATAGATAAATCTTGCTCTGGTGTGTGGTTATTGTGTTTCTTTTTTTTATATTTATTTATGTATACCTACTGGTGTGTTGCTTTAATCCATTACTCTTGACATCTTTTATCAGGACAACGACGACTATGAGGATGATATAAATGGTATAAATGGGAATTCAATAGACAATTATGGTTCAACCCCATCAACGTTTTTATATATATGAAAAAGGATTCTACAGAAAATAAAACAAAGAAAAAAATAAAGTAAAGCAAAAGTTAAAAGCCGCAAGGATAAAACACACGGCTCATGGCAGGCAGAATAATTCACAAAGTCACATACTAATACAAACATGCATATACTCGCATAGTCATAATATATACAAAACTGAGTGTAAAGGCAACATAAAGGCAACGGACAAGGACGAAGTCTGATGGCTAACCATTTTTCGTTGTTTACACGTCCATTAATCGAACAAAAGGATTAACTTTGCATACCTGAGCGCAGAAAAAGCTTTTGCTTTTTCGAGGCTTCCATCATTCATTCAATTATGATGTGGAATGAATGGAGGTATAGGGTGGTCTTTTTTTTATGGAAGGCAGCAGGCGGCAACCGTTCAAAGGAGGAAGGTCGCATCACTGCAGCAGGATCCTGTGTGTCCTCGCTTATAAAACCTCATGGTCCTACTTAGTTCTGAGTATTTTTCGATAATTTTATTTGTTTTTTCCTTTTTTTTTTTTTATTATTTTTGTAGAACTGATGGTTTATCAATTTATTATTTCTGTTGGTATATCTTGTTTGTCGTCGGTCAGCATACGAAAGAGGCTTTGTTAAGGTTATATTCGGTGGCCAACTCGATTGGAAATTAAAATTTATAGAATTACTTAATTGCCACGCACTGAGAATGACAAACAAACAACAAAGAAAAATAATAATGTCAATCCGAAGCCTTTGCTTTCATGTACATATGTAGGTAGGTATGTACCTGTAATTACTGCTCATATATGGAAATGTAACGTAAAGATACGATCTTTGAGAGTTTTATTTAAATTTCGTATCTGTATATAAAATAAGAACAGAGTTCATTGTCATTAAAAAAAAAAACAACCTCACGCTCCACGAAATTTATTCTTATCAAAATTTGTCTGCAACTATAATATTCAGCTACCAATGAAGAAATTCCAAAAATTATCATCAGATTCTTAAATTATCTACCTATTTCTCATACCACAATTATACAGGGTGTCCCGAAATCACCACCTCAGAAGAAAATCATGAGTTCCTGAGGTCATTTCAATTCGAAAAAATTAAGAGGTAATTTCCTCGTTTTCGCTTCGTTTTCGGCTTATAACGGTTTTTATGATTTGTATTCTTTTTTCCTTTGACTCATGGCTCTAACTTTGCCAAACTACAACAACGCAATATGTGTTCTTAAAAAAACTTAACATTTTTGTAATTAAAAATACATTTTAAAAATATTAAAATAATTGACTTCAAAAGAAAAAGCAAAGATGCTGCAAAAGCCAGATTCTTGGAGATAAACGTAGCCATAGATTTCTAACGGTCTTACTCTTACTTTACTTTTTCTAACATTCAACACTCAACGCTCAGCGTAGTTTTTCATTCGTTTTCATTCAAATAATAATAATTTCTTGATTTTCCTTAATTTTTTGTTTTTTTATTTTTTTTATTTTTTAAAGACTTAACCTTTTAGCACAGATAATAGACATTATTTGTGCTTATATGAAGGTTAATTTTTTTTTTTATCTTTTAGAGTTTCCTCCATCTTGATTTATAAATTGAACTCATTTTTCACGAATAACAATCTTGGTTTTGATTTCTGACAAGAAAATTGTTTGTTAAATTAAAAATTTCCACTATTTGTTAAATAAAGAAAAATAATAATTTTGTAAGAAATTTAGAACCCATTCTTCTTGTCGAAAATGGTTAAGGCTGTTTTTTCGATAAAATCAATTTAAAACGAAATAAAACCAATATCAACGAAAAACGGATTAAGCTTTAATAAAAATATGAAAGTGGCAAAATTTGAATATGACTTGGCGTTATTTATAAGACGGTTCCTGACTACTTCGAGGTAATAATTATTCATTGTGATGTTTTGCCCGAGTTGACTATTAATTTCTCAACTACAAGACATCATACATATGTATTTCGTTTTGTCCTCATTTAACAGCCAAATCCATTTTCACAGCTTCTTCTTCAATGCTTGCAAGTTGCAAATGATGCTCGCGACATTGATCGATCTGTTCTTCCAATAATATCAAAAATAGGTGCCATTTTTTAAAGTCTTTTTTTTTAAATTAAGAATTTCAATACTTTTAATTAATTTAAATACATCAATATCTATTTATATCGACCGTTAAAGTGCAGAACCTCGTAAATCGTTTTTGAATCGTTTTCAGAAATAAAAAAAAAAACAATCCAAATTTTGAATTCTGCCTTTTTCTGTAAAATGTGCAGAGTAAAGGTTCCCCCACACCAACGCGAATTTTCGGTGGCGACGACGAAAACAACAATAACAACACGTGGTTGTCAACAACACATTGTTATTATTGTTTTCGTCGTCGCCACCGAAAATTCGCGTTGGTGTGGGAGAACCTTAACATTGTAACGCTGAATCTGCCAAAATGTGGCTCTGAGTTTTCTAATTTTTTTGTGCATTAATAATTTTTTTGTTGGATTTTTTCGACTTATACGACGTTCTGCATCTTTAACCGTCGATATATAAAAATGAATTGATTTTTTTGCTAATGCGAAGCATAACATCAACCAATTTGCAAAGGGATTTTTTTTTATTGGGTTCGTATTTAATCAGGTAAGAACACTATTAGGGAGCCGAAAATTCGTAAAATCGTGAAAATGCATACTTTTAGGAATGAATGGTGGCAATATCAAGAGAATAGATCAGGGGCCAACTGGGCCAAAAAATTATATATAATTGTAATTCATCACAAAACGGCGTTGAACGGCTTGAAGTTCGATAAATTTTAATTTAATTAAAAAAAACCTTAACTCCACTTGAGTCGGTACAGGTATGTTCACAATTTACATTTAACAAAGAAAAATAAATTAAAACACAGACGACACTAACCTTGAATGCGTTTCGAAGCAGTTGCGCTACTTTGTAAACAAAAGTATTATGGACAGACGAAACGTAGTATTGAAAATCGATTTAAGGAACATATGACCTACATTCACCTCAATCAACCACAAAAATCTGCAATCGCATCTCAAATTTTAAATAGTGGACACGAAAATATAAACATAGAAAACCTAACTCTTCTGAAACAAGTAAACGATCACAGAAGATTAGATGCGTATGAATCAATTTTCATCCAAAAAAAACCCTAAAGCACTTAATCTGCAAACGGCAATATATGAATCTAGCCTGATTAATATTGTGTGTAACAACAACATTTAAACAACAACAAAAATTCTTTGCCTTTGCTTGCAACAATAAAAAAACTTTGGATCAGCAAAAAAGAAAATAGTTTCTTAAATTCTGATGTCGATACGATGGTTTAGTCGTGCTTGCTGAAGATGAAGCGCAACTGCTTCGAAATGCATTCAAGGTTAGTTTCGTGTGTGTTTTAATTTATTTTCTTTGTTAAATGTAAATTGTGAACATACCTGTACTGACTCAAGTGGAGTTAATAAGGTGTTTTTTAATTAAATTAAAATTATAATTCAGTTTCGTATTATGACATATTTTATTAGGAAAAATATAATCCCATACATTGTGATTATACGCAGTAAAGTTTAAAAACAAATATGCATTCTGCATTGGTAAAAAATATAAATTTTAAAAATTTACATTGAAATCGTACGAGTTTAACCATTTGCAACAAAAAAAAGGTAAAAATAAAAGCACAAAAATTAATACGAAAACAAAAAAACAAACCCAATCCAACTCAAATAACATTTATTATCGAAAAGCACAGATTTTGTTTATAATTTAGTTGTGTAATTTGTGTACGAGATTTTACGTTTCGCATCAGCAGCGTCGACCGTGTGAAAATGGATTAAAATTTCGAATAAATTTTATCCGAGGTTGAAATTTTATGTTTCTACGTATAGATTCACCATTAAATTTGACCCATTTTAAATCCAATTTATACAAGGTTTAAGAAGTTTCAATGCCAAATTGAAAATGAACGCATTCAGATATTTAGAATGAGTTTTTTCTAGGTATGATAATGTTTTATTTGACCCTATACGACAGAAGTTGGGTTATTTTATTACTTTTCACTTCGCCATGACGATGATTTTGGGGGTGAGGAGCTCTATGGTCTATTTCACCACTTTACAATTTACAAATACAAATTTGTAACAATCCTGTATTAAATAAAAGTAATTGCATTTTCATGTTATTATTCTGACGCTCAAAAACGCTTCAGGTAAATTTAAAAGAATATACAAAATTGTAGAAAACTTTACAGATCAACTTTCACCTGTAAAAATTTCTTATAAAAATCAACAAATTTGTAAAATAACTTATTTATAATGTATGCAATTACTTTTATTTGAATGCAAGATCAGTACTAGTTTGTAATTGTAAATTGTAAAATGGTGAAATAGACCACTGTTCCCTTCACCGATCTTAACATCGTCATGCGGCGAAGTGAAAAGTCAAAATCTAAATAGGGTCTTTGTTCATAGTTCGATACAATTTTTTTTTAATAAAATGAACAATTTAGGAAAAAATTTAAGCATAACGTAAAATCTTTTATTTTTGTACTATATGAGATGTGAAAAATCCCTTTTTCCCTTTAAGCTTATTTTAAACGTGAAATTCCCACAAAAAGGGATGAATCCCACAATCTGATATTGCTGCTTTGTATTGCATAAGTAGTTTCACTTAATTTAGAGGAAAGTTATCTTCTCAAATTGCACTTCCGACAGGCCAAACTGTTAAAAAAGAGCTAGAGCTTTTGAGCTTTTGTAGCCTTAAAGCGATTACAGGACGCCCCTTAAACTGTATTTATGGCTATTATAATAAATATTGAACTTTTTGGGGGCCCCAGCTCCGATACCAAAAAATTATAGTAAAATTTAAATTCTTTAGGTTTTTGAAATCCTTTCAGTTCATTTAAAGTTAAGGGTCACATAAACAAAATAGAAAAGACAGCAACGATATTTCGATTGCTTTGAGTATTTTCGAATTTTTATTAGAAGTAAGAAACACCAATATTATTATAAAATTTGCATTAATGCAACAATTTTTTCAAAAATGCACACTTTTTTCGTTAACTGAAATACATGATAGAAATAGAAGTAGAAATTGAAATTGACCCACTATTGGCTGAGTGAACATGAGATATTAGTTCCGAAAAATAAGGACGTCGTATTCGTTTAAACTGATCGTGTAACAATTGATGACGAAGCAATAATGACAATCAGCAAATTGAAAGTGTGTGGCCTAAATCTCAAATTTCCTTGCTTTTCGCACAGACAATCGTTCATCATTCATCGTTTGTTAATATACTGAACAAAAAATCAAACAACATTCCTTATCACAGAAGATTGCAGTTCTCTGTAATGTGTGAAAACCATTTTCGGTACTGAATTTGATTCCAAAAAAGTTTAATTCATTCAATATAGAGGCTCAACTCTCGAAAGGGACATTAATAATTAAATCAATTTGAGGCGGAACAAAGTTTGCCGGGTCAGCATGTTATTTATAAATATGGCTTTAAAAAAGATTTTTCTTTTTTTTACAAAAATTATTGAAATTTTAGCTATAACCTATAGTCTCACATTTTTGGTGTGAAAAAATACCATCACATATACCGTGGGTACTGGGTTGGTATAAGAATTCCTGTACAAAATGTCCCTTTATATGTGTTTTTCGAAGAAGATAAATTGGGGTGTCGTTATTGTACACATGATTCACATCAGCACCATGTTGCAACCCTATATATCTTAGACGATATTGGTTCTATAGTTTCATTTTTTTTTTTTCTTATTTTTTGTTTAAATCAAAACAACAAAATAAACCAAAACATATGTATGTATTTCTATTTTCACTGATTTTGAAAACCGCAAAATTCTTTTCGGACAAAGTTATGTCTTTTTTACGTGTTAGGTTGGATTGGGACTTCGAAGGGAGGAAAATGTAGGTTTAGGTTACTCTCACTCAGCTTTTGAAAAGGTATTCGTATTGATATTATAACCGCATTAGTGTCCCAGGTGCGAAAGGTTATCAGTAAAGTGCGAACGTGCAAAAATTTCAATATTTTGAAAATTCGATTTTGTTCTTTTAACACCAGGATTTTACAAATATATACCTTACTTGAGGGTGTTTTGCAAGAAAAGTTTCACCACATTGTGGCATTCTCACATAAGCACCATGAGAACATAGGTAGTTTTACAAACCTACCTCATCGGGGTTGTAGATTGAAAAATAATGGCATGTATTTACATTTTTGTGGGGTGCTAAGAATCGGTAGACAATTTTCCTCAATGAGTCGGTCTGCTGCTGTCTGCACATGGTAGACAACTTAAAATGTAATTTTTCTGTTTTTCAGGATACTTTTTGAATGGCAAATTAGCTAAATGGTATCTAGTCAAAATTTTCTGGTTTTGGTTTTGATTTTTTTTTTCAATTTATTTAATAAGGAATGTCTGAGGGTTTTTTTTATTTTTGTTTTTGTATGAACAAGAAAGTGAAATCAGCAGAGATATATAATTGTATAAATGGCGCCCATTCTATATAAACAAATCGAATTTTAGTGGTGCTGATGAGATAAGATTATATTTTTTGTCCCTCATGTGTTTAAACTTAATGGATATGACTAATTTAGACTCATTTGTTCTCTATTCTGAATATCATAATAAAGGGCTTAGTTGTTCGGGGTTAAGAATTTCGGTGCTTTATACAGGGTGCCCCGAAATCACCGCCTGAGAAGAAAACCATTAGTTTCTGAGGTCATTCCAAGTCGAAAAACTAAAGAGGTAATTTTCTCGTTTCGCTTCGTTTTCGACTTATAAAGGTTTTTATGATTTTTATTCTTTTTTCCTGGCTCTGACTTTCCCAAAGTGCAACCGATTTTTGAAATTGTTTTTTTTTTGTTTAAACAAAAATAGTTAGAAATTTGTATCTACCGTTCAACTTTTTTCTCTTTGGATAAGGGTGTTCCCGCAATTTATTATCAAACACGGTTTTTAAGCATTTTTAGGTTGTTTTTTAACTTTGATATGAAAAATTTGTCTCATAATTGATATTTTTGTGTTTTTTTCAACTGTATCTATTTAAAAAAATATTATTCTTAGGGCCAGTTTCACAGTGAAGTAAGTGTCACTTAAGTGCCAAATATGGAAAACTAATTAACAATTTAACAATGTAAACTTATCGGAATAAGTGACACTTAAGTCTCCCATATTGGCCACTTAAGTTGCACTTACTCAGGTAGTAAAACTGCGGCTTAAGTGCCAAAATGGGAAAATTAAGTGCCACTTAATAAAATAAGACTTTAGTTAGAATTTAAGTTTGTTTAAAAAAGTTTTATTGTTAAATTGATGTGAACTATCGACAAGTGTTTCAACCGATCTCGTTGAAGTTAGGATGATGATTTATTCTACTGGTTGATCGTTTCATCCTTCTTGTAGGATCCTTTGCTTTATTGTTTGTTCAGCTATTCTGCATTTGCTCTGGGTTTGAGTTTTGATTAAAGACTTTGTTTAGTCTGCGATTTTGTATATTTATTGTGTGTGTATATGTTTTTTATTATTTTTTTAATTTTTTTTGTCTGCAGGCCAAACGAAATGGTCGATTTGCTCAAAATTTGGTTTCTACTTTCTATACCGTTTTTTTAACATTGTCCCGACATGTTTTTTAATTTTTGTTGCCCTACGAATTTTTTTTACCAATTAGTGAAAATATTATTTTTCTCAAAAATATCCCCGCAAATTAAAAAAAAAATTCAGTAATTTTTTTTCAAAGAAAAATTTCAGAAAAATACCATTTATAAGTACCTTTCACAGAACGGTTAACTCACTTCGATCAATTTTTGTATGTAGATTAGTTAAAAAAGTTTTAAAATTTTTGTATAGGTATTGAAACTATTTTTTTGGTGGATCTTAGAAAAATGTTTCAAAATTTTTTGTTTGAGAACTTATAATAATTAGAAAACGACTTGGTCAATATAAAACTTTGTAACTAGCAGTTTTTTAACATAATGGTAGATTTTAAACAAAAATTATTGTTATAACCAAAAATAATGGTACCTATCTACCATAATTGTGTAAAACCCCTTAAGGAAAATCTCATTTTTCTCAAAAACGACGTATAGAACTAATATCAGTACGAACTATTATATTATTTGAACGTTTTTTTTATAAATTCATTATTAATGGTATCTCTCATAGAATGATTTTTTAATCAATTATGCACTTTAACAAAATCAATCAGCAGCGCCGCGCGTGCCGCGCCACCGCCGCCCGTAAATGCAATTTTCTCAAATAGACCTATAAAACTAATTAAGAACCAAAATTTCCTTTGGAAGGATTTTATCATTTTAAACTACCTACACTTTTAGAAATTAAGAAAATCAATAAGTTTATTTTTAGTAAAAATCACTAACAAATCTCAAGAATTTCTTTTAAATACATATACATCATAATATAGAACAATCTTATTATTTAAGATAGAAAAATAAAAGGACCTTCTTCTAAGTTTGTTTGACTTCTTTTCTCTAAATCATTTATTAAGAGATTATATCCCACCATCCAAAAAAAGGGTTTTTGTTTTCTCCATCTCTTTTATAAATTGCACGACATTGGCACCAGTTGTTTCCTTTTGATTTCTGACATATCACATCTCTTTGGATTGTGATAACCCTCCATACCCATCGTTATGTTCAGTTTTCGATTACAAGAAAGAACATTGCTTTATGTTTAGGATTTTTTTTCTTCTTTCACACTTCTTATATATCGAGTTTTGTAGACAAACTGGTAAAATACCTACCTATAATTTTCATTTTTGTATATAAGGGACCATCGGAAACACATGATGCTATAGTCAGAAATATAAGAAAGACGAAGTTAGAAAAAAAAAACAATTTTGTATGTGACTTTAGAAAAAGAAATAAATTTCCAGAAATTTAACAAAATTGGCAACCCTTTCAATTTTTCTATTATTTATTACAATTGTTTTCTATTTTGTAAACGTGTTTGGATTTCTGTAAAATAAAATTAAACTTGTAAAGAAATAATTTTTTTTTATAATCTAGGTATTGTTTTTTGTTTAATGACTTATGTTGTTATAATAATACACGTACTACGTATAGGTATACGTGGAATATGTTTTTTATGTGTAAACATCTATACTGGCGGTAGGGTGACAAGAAAACGTAACGTAACAGTGTAATCGTGATCGTGAATATGTACGTTCAGTAACTAAACGTTGAGAATTTATATACGAAATCGAAAGGTCGAGTTCAGTTCGGGTTGAAATTTGGTTGGCTGCTTAGAGGATATATTAAGCCCCTATTACATGATGATTCTTTGCGCCTGACTCTATTCGAACATAATGAGTGCGAAAGCGAAAAAAGATAAGATGGAAGAGCATCTGCCGGCATTATAAGTTTTTTCAATTTTCACTAAAAATTTTTTTTCTCGAATTTTGTAAAGTGGTGTACATCGATGGAAAGGTCTGTTTATTGTCATTTTAGAATTGAAAACCGCAACCACATACGAGGCATGGTTGCGGAGAAATCGGGTTTCGAAAGAAATCTGATTTTTAAACTTTTAAATGATGCCGGCATCATAAGTTTTTTCAATTTTTCACTAAAAATTTTTTTCTCGAATTTTGTAAAGTGGTGTACATCGATGGAAAGGTCTGTTTATTGTCATTTTAGAATTGAAAACCGCAACCACATACGAGGCTTGGTTGCGGAGAAATCGGGTTTCGAAAGAAATCTGATTTTTAAACTTTTAAATGATGCCGGCATCATAAGTTTTTTCAATTTTTCACTTAAAATTTTTTTCTCGAATTTTGTAAAGTGGTGTACATCGATGGAAAGGTCTGTTTATTGTCATTTTAGAATTGAAAACCGCAACCACATACGAGGCATGGTTGCGGAGAAATCGGGTTTCGAAAGAAATCTGATTTTTAAACTTTTAAATGATGCCGGCATCATAAGTTTTTTCAATTTTTCACTAAAAATTTTTTTCTCGAATTTTGTAAAGTGGTGTACATCGATGGAAAGGTCTGTTTATTGTCATTTTAGAATTGAAAACCGCAACCACATACGAGGCTTGGTTGCGGAGAAATCGGGTTTCGAAAGAAATCTGATTTTTAAACTTTTAAATGATGCCGGCATCATAAGTTTTTTCAATTTTTCACTGAAAATTTTTTTCTCGAATTTTGTAAAGTGGTGTACATCGATGGAAAGGTCTGTTTATTGTCATTTTAGAATTGAAAACCGCAACCACATACGAGGCTTGGTTGCGGAGAAATCGGGTTTCGAAAGAAATCTGATTTTTAAACTTTTAAATGATGCCGGCATCATAAGTTTTTTCAATTTTTCACTAAAAATTTTTTTCTCGAATTTTGTAAAGTGGTGTACATCGATGGAAAGGTCTGTTTATTGTCAATTAGGTATTGAAAACCGCAACCACTTACGAGGCTTGGTTGCAGAGAAATCGGGTTTCGAAAGAAATCTGATTTTTAAACTTTTAAATGATGCCGGCATCATAAGTTTTTTCAATTTTTCACTAAAAATTTTTTTCTCGAATTTTGTAAAGTGGTGTACATCGATGGAAAGGTCTGTTTATTGTCATTTTAGAATTGAAAACCGCAACCACATACGAGGCTTGGTTGCGGAGAAATCTGATTTTTAAACTTTTAAATGATGCCGGCATCATAAGTTTTTTCAATTTTTCACTACAAATTTTTTTCTCGAATTTTGTAAAGTGGTGTACATCGATGGAAAGGTCTGTTTATTGTCAATTAGGTATTGAAAACCGCAACCACTTACGAGGCTTGGTTGCAGATAAATCGGGTTTCGAAAGAAATCTGATTTTTAAACTTTTAAATGATGCCGGCATCATAAGTTTTTTCAATTTTTCACTAAAAATTTTTTTCTCGATTTTTGTAAAGTGGTGTACATCGATGGAAAGGTCTGTTTATTGTCATTTTAGAATTGAAAACCGCAACCACATACGAGGCTTGGTTGCGGAGAAATCGGGTTTCGAAAGAAATCTGATTTTTAAACTTTTAAATGATGCCGGCATCATAAGTTTTTTCAATTTTTCACTAAAAATTTTTTTCTCGAATTTTGTAAAGTGGTGTACATCGATGGAAAGGTCTGTTTATTGTCAATTAGGTATTGAAAACCGCAACCACTTACGAGGCTTGGTTGCAGAGAAATCGGGTTTCGAAAGAAATCTGATTTTTAAACTTTTAAATGATGCCGGCATCATAAGTTTTTTCAATTTTTCACTAAAAATTTTTTTCTCGAATTTTGTAAAGTGGTGTACATCGATGGAAAGGTCTGTTTATTGTCATTTTAGAATTGAAAACCGCAACCACATACGAGGCTTGGTTGCGGAGAAATCTGATTTTTAAACTTTTAAATGATGCCGGCATCATAAGTTTTTTCAATTTTTCACTACAAATTTTTTTCTCGATTTTTGTAAAGTGGTGTACATCGATGGAAAGGTCTGTTTATTGTCAATTAGGTATTGAAAACCGCAACCACTTACGAGGCTTGGTTGCAGATAAATCGGGTTTCGAAAGAAATCTGATTTTTAAACTTTTAAATGATGCCGGCATCATAAGTTTTTTCAATTTTTCACTAAAAATTTTTTTCTCGAATTTTGTAAAGTGGTGTACATCGATGGAAAGGTCTGTTTATTGTCATTTTAGAATTGAAAACCGCAACCACATACGAGGCTTGGTTGCGGAGAAATCGGGTTTCGAAAGAAATCTGATTTTTAAACTTTTAAATGATGCCGGCATCATAAGTTTTTTCAATTTTTCACTAAAAATTTTTTTCTCGAATTTTGTAAAGTGGTGTACATCGATGGAAAGGTCTGTTTATTGTCAATTAGGTATTGAAAACCGCAACCACTTACGAGGCTTGGTTGCAGAGAAATCGGGTTTCGAAAGAAATCTGATTTTTAAACTTTTAAATGATGCCGGCATCATAAGTTTTTTCAATTTTTCACTACAAATTTTTTTCTCGAATTTTGTAAAGTGGTGTACATCGATGGAAAGGTCTGTTTATTGTCAATTAGGTATTGAAAACCGCAACCACTTACGAGGCTTGGTTGCAGAGAAATCGGGTTTCGAAAGAAATCTGATTTTTAAACTTTTAAATGATCATAAGTTTTTTCAATTTTTCACTAAAAATTTTTTTCTCGAATTTTGTAAAGTGGTGTAAATCGATGGAAAGGTCTGTTTATTGTCATTTTAGAATTGAAAACCGCAACCACATACGAGGCTTGGTTGCGGAGAAATCGGGTTTCGAAAGAAATCTGATTTTTAAACTTTTAAATGATGCCAGCATCATAAGTTTTTTCAATTTTTCACTAAAAAATTTTTTTCTCGAATTTTGTAAAGTGGTGTACATCGATGGAAAGGTCTGTTTATTGTCATTTTAGAATTGAAAACCGCAACCACTTACGAGGCTTGGTTGCAGAGAAATCGGGTTTCGAAAGAAATCTGATTTTTAAACTTTTAAATGATGCCGGCATCATAAGTTTTTTCAATTTTTCACTAAAAAATTTTTTCTCGAATTTTGTAAAGTGGTGTAAATCGATGGAAAGGTCTGTTTATTGTCATTTTAGAATTGAAAACCGCAACCACATACGAGGCTTGGTTGCGGAGAAATCGGGTTTCGAAAGAAATCTGATTTTTAAACTTTTAAATGATGCCGGCATCATAAGTTTTTTCAATTTTTCACTAAAAATTTTTTTCTCGAATTTTGTAAAGTGGTGTACATCGATGGAAAGGTCTGTTTATTGTCAATTAGGTATTGAAAACCGCAACCACTTACGAGGCTTGGTTGCAGAGAAATCGGGTTTCGAAAGAAATCTGATTTTTAAACTTTTAAATGATGCCGGCATCATAAGTTTTTTCAATTTTTCACTACAAATTTTTTTCTCGAATTGATGGAAAGGTCTGTTTATTGTCAATTAGGTATTGAAAACCGCAACCACTTACGAGGCTTGGTTGCAGAGAAATCGGGTTTCGAAAGAAATCTGATTTTTAAACTTTTAAATGATGCCGGCATCATAAGTTTTTTCAATTTTTCACTAAAAATTTTTTTCTCGAATTTTGTAAAGTGGTGTACATCGATGGAAAGGTCTGTTTATTGTCATTTTAGAATTGAAAACCGCAACCACTTACGAGGCTTGGTTGCGGAGAAATCGGGTTTCGAAAGAAATCTGATTTTTAAACTTTTAAATGATGCCGGCATCATAAGTTTTTTCAATTTTTCACTAAAAATTTTTTTCTCGAATTTTGTAAAGTGGTGTACATCGATGGAAAGGTCTGTTTATTGTCAATTAGGTATTGAAAACCGCAACCACTTACGAGGCTTGGTTGCAGAGAAATCGGGTTTCGAAAGAAATCTGATTTTTAAACTTTTAAATGATGCCGGCATCATAAGTTTTTTCAATTTTTCACTAAAAATTTTTTTCTCGAATTTTGTAAAGTGGTGTACATCGATGGAAAGGTCTGTTTATTGTCATTTTAGAATTGAAAACCGCAACCACATACGAGGCTTGGTTGCGGAGAAATCGGGTTTCGAAAGAAATCTGATTTTTAAACTTTTAAATGACGCCGGCATCATAAGTTTTTTCAATTTTTCACTAAAAATTTTTTTCTCGAATTTTGTAAAGTGGTGTACATCGATGGAAAGGTCTGTTTATTGTCAATTAGGTATTGAAAACCGCAACCACTTACGAGGCTTGGTTGCAGAGAAATCGGGTTTCGAAAGAAATCTGATTTTTAAACTTTTAAATGATGCCGGCATCATAAGTTTTTTCAATTTTTCACTAAAAATTTTTTTCTCGAATTTTGTAAAGTGGTGTACATCGATGGAAAGGTCTGTTTATTGTCATTTTAGAATTGAAAACCGCAACCACATACGAGGCTTGGTTGCGGAGAAATCGGGTTTCGAAAGAAATCTGATTTTTAAACTTTTAAATGATGCCGGCATCATAAGTTTTTTCAATTTTTCACTAAAAATTTTTTTCTCGAATTTTGTAAAGTGGTGTACATCGATGGAAAGGTCTGTTTATTGTCAATTAGGTATTGAAAACCGCAACCACTTACGAGGCTTGGTTGCAGAGAAATCGGGTTTCGAAAGAAATCTGATTTTTAAACTTTTAAATGATGCCGGCATCATAAGTTTTTTCAATTTTTCACTAAAAATTTTTTTCTCGAATTTTGTAAAGTGGTGTACATCGATGGAAAGGTCTGTTTATTGTCATTTTAGAATTGAAAACCGCAACCACATACGAGACTTGGTTGCGGAGAAATCGGGTTTCGAAAGAAATCTGATTTTTAAACTTTTAAATGACGCCGGCATCATAAGTTTTTTCAATTTTTCACTAAAAATTTTTTTCTCGAATTTTGTAAAGTGGTGTACATCGATGGAAAGGTCTGTTTATTGTCAATTAGGTATTGAAAACCGCAACCACTTACGAGGCTTGGTTGCAGAGAAATCGGGTTTCGAAAGAAATCTGATTTTTAAACTTTTAAATGATGCCGGCATCATAAGTTTTTTCAATTTTTCACTAAAAATTTTTTTCTCGAATTTTGTAAAGTGGTGTACATCGATGGAAAGGTCTGTTTATTGTCAATTAGGTATTGAAAACCGCAACCACTTACGAGGCTTGGTTGCAGAGAAATCGGGTTTCGAAAGAAATCTGATTTTTAAACTTTTAAATGATGCCGGCATCATAAGTTTTTTCAATTTTTCACTAAAAATTTTTTTCTCGAATTTTGTAAAGTGGTGTACATCGATGGAAAGGTCTGTTTATTGTCAATTAGGTATTGAAAACCGCAACCACTTACGAGGCTTGGTTGCAGAGAAATCGGGTTTCGAAAGAAATCTGATTTTTAAACTTTTAAATGATGCCGGCATCATAAGTTTTTTCAATTTTTCACTAAAAAATTTTTTCTCGAATTTTGTAAAGTGGTGTACATCGATGGAAAGGTCTGTTTATTGTCATTTTAGAATTGAAAACCGCAACCACATACGAGGCTTGGTTGCGGAGAAATCGGGTTTCGAAAGAAATCTGATTTTTAAATTTTTAAATGATGCCGGCATCATAAGTTTTTTCAATTTTTCACTAAAAATTTTTTTCTCGAATTTTGTAAAGTGGTGTACATCGATGGAAAGGTCTGTTTATTGTCAATTAGGTATTGAAAACCGCAACCACTTACGAGGCTTGGTTGCAGAGAAATCGGGTTTCGAAAGAAATCTGATTTTTAAACTTTTAAATGATGCCGGCATCATAAGTTTTTTCAATTTTTCACTAAAAATTTTTTTCTCGAATTTTGTAAAGTGGTGTACATCGATGGAAAGGTCTGTTTATTGTCATTTTAGAATTGAAAACCGCAACCACATACGAGGCTTGGTTGCGGAGAAATCGGGTTTCGAAAGAAATCTGATTTTTAAACTTTTAAATGATGCCGGCATCATAAGTTTTTTCAATTTTTCACTAAAAATTTTTTTCTCGAATTTTGTAAAGTGGTGTACATCGATGGAAAGGTCTGTTTATTGTCATTTTAGAATTGAAAACCGCAACCACATACGAGGCTTGGTTGCAGAGAAATCGGGTTTCGAAAGAAATCTGATTTTTAAACTTTTAAATGACGCCGGCATCATAAGTTTTTTCAATTTTTCACTAAAAATTTTTTTCTCGAATTTTGTAAAGTGGTGTACATCGATGGAAAGGTCTGTTTATTGTCAATTAGGTATTGAAAACCGCAACCACTTACGAGGCTTGGTTGCAGAGAAATCGGGTTTCGAAAGAAATCTGATTTTTAAACTTTTAAATGATGCCGGCATCATAAGTTTTTTCAATTTTTCACTAAAAATTTTTTTCTCGAATTTTGTAAAGTGGTGTACATCGATGGAAAGGTCTGTTTATTGTCAATTAGGTATTGAAAACCGCAACCACTTACGAGGCTTGGTTGCAGAGAAATCGGGTTTCGAAAGAAATCTGATTTTTAAACTTTTAAATGATGCCGGCATCATAAGTTTTTTCAATTTTTCACTAAAAATTTTTTTCTCGAATTTTGTAAAGTGGTGTACATCGATGGAAAGGTCTGTTTATTGTCATTTTAGAATTGAAAACCGCAACCACATACGAGGCTTGGTTGCGGAGAAATCGGGTTTCGAAAGAAATCTGATTTTTAAACTTTTAAATGACGCCGGCATCATAAGTTTTTTCAATTTTTCACTAAAAATTTTTTTCTCGAATTTTGTAAAGTGGTGTACATCGATGGAAAGGTCTGTTTATTGTCAATTAGGTATTGAAAACCGCAACCACTTACGAGGCTTGGTTGCAGAGAAATCGGGTTTCGAAAGAAATCTGATTTTTAAACTTTTAAATGATGCCGGCATCATAAGTTTTTTCAATTTTTCACTAAAAATTTTTTTCTCGAATTTTGTAAAGTGGTGTACATCGATGGAAAGGTCTGTTTATTGTCAATTAGGTATTGAAAACCGCAACCACTTACGAGGCTTGGTTGCAGAGAAATCGGGTTTCGAAAGAAATCTGATTTTTAAACTTTTAAATGATGCCGGCATCATAAGTTTTTTCAATTTTTCACTAAAAATTTTTTTCTCGAATTTTGTAAAGTGGTGTACATCGATGGAAAGGTCTGTTTATTGTCATTTTAGAATTGAAAACCGCAACCACATACGAGGCTTGGTTGCGGAGAAATCGGGTTTCGAAAGAAATCTGATTTTTAAACTTTTAAATGACGCCGGCATCATAAGTTTTTTCAATTTTTCACTAAAAATTTTTTTCTCGAATTTTGTAAAGTGGTGTACATCGATGGAAAGGTCTGTTTATTGTCAATTAGGTATTGAAAACCGCAACCACTTACGAGGCTTGGTTGCAGAGAAATCGGGTTTCGAAAGAAATCTGATTTTTAAACTTTTAAATGATGCCGGCATCATAAGTTTTTTCAATTTTTCACTAAAAATTTTTTTCTCGAATTTTGTAAAGTGGTGTACATCGATGGAAAGGTCTGTTTATTGTCATTTTAGAATTGAAAACCGCAACCACATACGATGCTTGGTTGCGGAGAAATCGGGTTTCGAAAGAAATCTGATTTTTAAACTTTTAAATGACGCCGGCATCATAAGTTTTTTCAATTTTTCACTAAAAATTTTTTTCTCGAATTTTGTAAAGTGGTGTACATCGATGGAAAGGTCTGTTTATTGTCAATTAGGTATTGAAAACCGCAACCACTTACGAGGCTTGGTTGCAGAGAAATCGGGTTTCGAAAGAAATCTGATTTTTAAACTTTTAAATGATGCCGGCATCATAAGTTTTTTCAATTTTTCACTAAAAATTTTTTTCTCGAATTTTGTAAAGTGGTGTACATCGATGGAAAGGTCTGTTTATTGTCATTTTAGAATTGAAAACCGCAACCACATACGAGGCTTGGTTGCGGAGAAATCGGGTTTCGAAAGAAATCTGATTTTTAAACTTTTAAATGACGCCGGCATCATAAGTTTTTTCAATTTTTCACTAAAAATTTTTTTCTCGAATTTTGTAAAGTGGTGTACATCGATGGAAAGGTCTGTTTATTGTCAATTAGGTATTGAAAACCGCAACCACTTACGAGGCTTGGTTGCAGAGAAATCGGGTTTCGAAAGAAATCTGATTTTTAAACTTTTAAATGATGCCGGCATCATAAGTTTTTTCAATTTTTCACTAAAAATTTTTTTCTCGAATTTTGTAAAGTGGTGTACATCGATGGAAAGGTCTGTTTATTGTCATTTTAGAATTGAAAACCGCAACCACATACGAGGCTTGGTTGCGGAGAAATCGGGTTTCGAAAGAAATCTGATTTTTAAACTTTTAAATGATGCCGGCATCATAAGTTTTTTCAATTTTTCACTAAAAATTTTTTTCTCGAATTTTGTAAAGTGGTGTACATCGATGGAAAGGTCTGTTTATTGTCAATTGGGTATTGAAAACCGCAACCACTTACGAGGCTTGGTTGCAGAGAAATCGGGTTTCGAAAGAAATCTGATTTTTAAACTTTTAAATGATGCCGGCATCATAAGTTTTTTCAATTTTTCACTAAAAATTTTTTTCTCGAATTTTGTAAAGTGGTGTACATCGATGGAAAGGTCTGTTTATTGTCATTTTAGAATTGAAAACCGCAACCACATACGAGGCTTGGTTGCGGAGAAATCGGGTTTCGAAAGAAATCTGATTTTTAAACTTTTAAATGATGCCGGCATCATAAGTTTTTTCAATTTTTCACTAAAAATTTTTTTCTCGAATTTTGTAAAGTGGTGTACATCGATGGAAAGGTCTGTTTATTGTCATTTTAGAATTGAAAACCGCAACCACATACGAGGCTTGGTTGCGGAGAAATCGGGTTTCGAAAGAAATCTGATTTTTAAACTTTTAAATGATGCCGGCATCATAAGTTTTTTCAATTTTTCACTAAAAATTTTTTTCTCGAATTTTGTAAAGTGGTGTACATCGATGGAAAGGTCTGTTTATTGTCATTTTAGAATTGAAAACCGCAACCACATACGAGGCTTGGTTGCGGAGAAATCGGGTTTCGAAAGACATCTGATTTTTAAACTTTTAAATGCTGCCGGCATCATAAGTTTTTTCAATTTTTCACTAAAATTTTTTTTCTCGAATTTTGTAAAGTGGTGTACATCGATGGAAAGGTCTGTTTATTGTCAATTAGGTATTGAAAACCGCAACCACTTACGAGGCTTGGTTGCAGAGAAATCGGGTTTCGAAAGAAATCTGATTTTTAAACTTTTAAATGATGCCGGCATCATAAGTTTTTTCAATTTTTCACTAAAAATTTTTTTCTCGAATTTTGTAAAGTGGTGTACATCGATGGAAAGGTCTGTTTATTGTCATTTTAGAATTGAAAACCGCAACCACATACGAGGCTTGGTTGCGGAGAAATCGGGTTTCGAAAGAAATCTGATTTTTAAACTTTTAAATGATGCCGGCATCATAAGTTTTTTCAATTTTTCACTAAAAATTTTTTTCTCGAATTTTGTAAAGTGGTGTACATCGATGGAAAGGTCTGTTTATTGTCAATTAGGTATTGAAAACCGCAACCACTTACGAGGCTTGGTTGCAGATAAATCGGATTTCGAAAGAAATCTGATTTTTAAACTTTTAAATGATGCCGGCATCATAAGTTTTTTCAATTTTTCACTAAAAATTTTTTTCTCGAATTTTGTAAAGTGGTGTACATCGATGGAAAGGTCTGTTTATTGTCAATTAGGTATTGAAAACCGCAACCACTTACGAGGCTTGGTTGCAGAGAAATCGGGTTTCGAAAGAAATCTGATTTTTAAACTTTTAAATGATGCCGGCATCATAAGTTTTTTCAATTTTTCACTAAAAATTTTTTTCTCGAATTTTGTAAAGTGGTGTACATCGATGGAAAGGTCTGTTTATTGTCATTTTAGAATTGAAAACCGCAACCACATACGAGGCTTGGTTGCGGAGAAATCGGGTTTCGAAAGAAATCTGATTTTTAAACTTTTAAATGATGCCGGCATCATAAGTTTTTTCAATTTTTCACTAAAATTTTTTTTCTCGAATTTTGTAAAGTGGTGTACATCGATGGAAAGGTCTGTTTATTGTCAATTAGGTATTGAAAACCGCAACCACTTACGAGGCTTGGTTGCAGAGAAATCGGGTTTCGAAAGAAATCTGATTTTTAAACTTTTAAATGATGCCGGCATCATAAGTTTTTTCAATTTTTCACTAAAAATTTTTTTCTCGAATTTTGTAAAGTGGTGTACATCGATGGAAAGGTCTGTTTATTGTCATTTTAGAATTGAAAACCGCAACCACATACGAGGCTTGGTTGCGGAGAAATCGGGTTTCGAAAGAAATCTGATTTTTAAACTTTTAAATGATGCCGGCATCATAAGTTTTTTCAATTTTTCACTAAAAATTTTTTTCTCGAATTTTGTAAAGTGGTGTACATCGATGGAAAGGTCTGTTTATTGTCATTTTAGAATTGAAAACCGCAACCACATACGAGGCTTGGTTGCGGAGAAATCGGGTTTCGAAAGAAATCTGATTGTTAAACTTTTAAATGATGCCGGCATCATAAGTTTTTTCAATTTTTCACTAAAAATTTTTTTCTCGAATTTTGTAAAGTGGTGTACATCGATGGAAAGGTCTGTTTATTGTCAATTAGGTATTGAAAACCGCAACCACTTACGAGGCTTGGTTGCAGAGAAATCGGGTTTCGAAAGAAATCTGATTTTTAAACTTTTAAATGATGCCGGCATCATAAGTTTTTTCAATTTTTCACTAAAAATTTTTTTCTCGAATTTTGTAAAGTGGTGTACATCGATGGAAAGGTCTGTTTATTGTCAATTAGGTATTGAAAACCGCAACCACTTACGAGGCTTGGTTGCAGAGAAATCGGGTTTCGAAAGAAATCTGATTTTTAAACTTTTAAATGATGCCGGCATCATAAGTTTTTTCAATTTTTCACTAAAAATTTTTTTCTCGAATTTTGTAAAGTGGTGTACATCGATGGAAAGGTCTGTTTATTGTCAATTAGGTATTGAAAACCGCAACCACTTACGAGGCTTGGTTGCAGAGAAATCGGGTTTCGAAAGAAATCTGATTTTTAAACTTTTAAATGACGCCGGCATCATAAGTTTTTTCAATTTTTCACTAAAAATTTTTTTCTCGAATTTTGTAAAGTGGTGTACATCGATGGAAAGGTCTGTTTATTGTCATTTTAGAATTGAAAACCGCAACCACATACGAGGCTTGGTTGCGGAGAAATCGGGTTTCGAAAGAAATCTGATTTTTAAACTTTTAAATGATGCCGGCATCATAAGTTTTTTAATTTTTCACTAAAAATTTTTTTCTCGAATTTTGTAAAGTGGTGTACATCGATGGAAAGGTCTGTTTATTGTCAATTAGGTATTGAAAACCGCAACCACTTACGAGGCTTGGTTGCAGAGAAATCGGGTTTCGAAAGAAATCTGATTTTTAAACTTTTAAATGATGCCGGCATCATAAGTTTTTTCAATTTTTCACTAAAAATTTTTTTCTCGAATTTTGTAAAGTGGTGTACATCGATGGAAAGGTCTGTTTATTGTCATTTTAGAATTGAAAACCGCAACCACATACGAGGCTTGGTTGCGGAGAAATCGGGTTTCGAAAGAAATCTGATTTTTAAACTTTTAAATGATGCCGGCATCATAAGTTTTTTCAATTTTTCACTAAAAATTTTTTTCTCGAATTTTGTAAAGTGGTGTACATCGATGGAAAGGTCTGTTTATTGTCATTTTAGAATTGAAAACCGCAACCACATACGAGGCTTGGTTGCGGAGAAATCGGGTTTCGAAAGAAATCTGATTTTTAAACTTTTAAATGATGCCGGCATCATAAGTTTTTTCAATTTTTCACTAAAAATTTTTTCTCGAATTTTGTAAAGTGGTGTACATCGATGGAAAGGTCTGTTTATTGTCAATTAGGTATTGAAAACCGCAACCACTTACGAGGCTTGGTTGCAGAGAAATCGGGTTTCGAAAGAAATCTGATTTTTAAACTTTTAAATGATGCCTAAAAATTTTTTTCTCGAATTTTGTAAAGTGGTGTACATCGATGGAAAGGTCTGTTTATTGTCATTTTAGAATTGAAAACCGCAACCACATACGAGGCTTGGTTGCGGAGAAATCGGGTTTCGAAAGAAATCTGATTTTTAAACTTTTAAATGATGCCGGCATCATAAGTTTTTTCAATTTTTCACTAAAAATTTTTTTCTCGAATTTTGTAAAGTGGTGTACATCGATGGAAAGGTCTGTTTATTGTCATTTTAGAATTGAAAACCGCAACCACATACGAGGCTTGGTTGCGGAGAAATCGGGTTTCGAAAGAAATCTGATTTTTAAACTTTTAAATGATGCCGGCATCATAAGTTTTTTCAATTTTTCACTAAAAATTTTTTTCTCGAATTTTGTAAAGTGGTGTACATCGATGGAAAGGTCTGTTTATTGTCATTTTAGAATTGAAAACCGCAACCACATACGAGGCTTGGTTGCGGAGAAATCGGGTTTTGAAAGAAATCTGATTTTTAAACTTTTAAATGATGCCGGCATCATAAGTTTTTTCAATTTTTCACTAAAAATTTTTTTCTCGAATTTTGTAAAGTGGTGTACATCGATGGAAAGGTCTGTTTATTGTCACTTAGGTATTGAAAACCGCAACCACTTACGAGGCTTTGTTGCAGAGAAATCGGGTTTCGAAAGAAATCTGATTTTTAAACTTTTAAATGATGCCGGCATCATAAGTTTTTTCAATTTTTCACTAAAAATTTTTTTCTCGAATTTTGTAAAGTGGTGTACATCGATGGAAAGGTCTGTTTATTGTCATTTTAGAATTGAAAACCGCAACCACATACGAGGCTTGGTTGCGGAGAAATCGGGTTTCGAAAGAAATCTGATTTTTAAACTTTTAAATGATGCCGGCATCATAAGTTTTTTCAATTTTTCACTAAAAATTTTTTTCTCGAATTTTGTAAAGTGGTGTACATCGATGGAAAGGTCTGTTTATTGTCAATTAGGTATTGAAAACCGCAACCACTTACGAGGCTTGGTTGCAGAGAAATCGGGTTTCGAAAGAAATCTGGTTATTAAACTTTTAAATGATGCCGGCATCATAAGTTTTTTCAATTTTTCACTAAAAATTTTTTTCTCGAATTTTGTAAAGTGGTGTACATCGATGGAAAGGTCTGTTTATTGTCATTTTAAAATTGAAAACCGCAACCACATACGAGGCTTGGTTGCGGAGAAATCGGGTTTCGAAAGAAATCTGATTTTTAAACTTTTAAATGACGCCGGCATCATAAGTTTTTTCAATTTTTCACTAAAAATTTTTTTCTCGAATTTTGTAAAGTGGTGTACATCGATGGAAAGGTCTGTTTATTGTCAATTAGGTATTGAAAACCGCAACCACTTACGAGGCTTGGTTGCAGAGAAATCGGGTTTCGAAAGAAATCTGATTTTTAAACTTTTAAATGATGCCGGCATCATAAGTTTTTTCAATTTTTCACTAAAAATTTTTTTCTCGAATTTTGTAAAGTGGTGTACATCGATGGAAAGGTCTGTTTATTGTCAATTAGGTATTGAAAACCGCAACCACTTACGAGGCTTGGTTGCAGAGAAATCGGGTTTCGAAAGAAATCTGATTTTTAAACTTTTAAATGATGCCGGCATCATAAGTTTTTTCAATTTTTCACTAAAAATTTTTTTCTCGAATTTTGTAAAGTGGTGTACATCGATGGAAAGGTCTGTTTATTGTCAATTAGGTATTGAAAACCGCAACCACTTACGAGGCTTGGTTGCAGAGAAATCGGGTTTCGAAAGAAATCTGATTTTTAAACTTTTAAATGATGCCGGCATCATAAGTTTTTTCAATTTTTCACTAAAAATTTTTTTCTCGAATTTTGTAAAGTGGTGTACATCGATGGAAAGGTCTGTTTATTGTCATTTTAGAATTGAAAACCGCAACCACATACGAGGCTTGGTTGCGGAGAAATCGGGTTTCGAAAGAAATCTGATTTTTAAACTTTTAAATGACGCCGGCATCATAAGTTTTTTCAATTTTTCACTAAAAATTTTTTTCTCGAATTTTGTAAAGTGGTGTACATCGATGGAAAGGTCTGTTTATTGTCAATTAGGTATTGAAAACCGCAACCACTTACGAGGCTTGGTTGCAGATAAATCGGATTTCGAAAGAAATCTGATTTTTAAACTTTTAAATGATGCCGGCATCATAAGTTTTTTCAATTTTTCACTAAAAATTTTTTTCTCGAATTTTGTAAAGTGGTGTACATCGATGGAAAGGTCTGTTTATTGTCAATTAGGTATTGAAAACCGCAACCACTTACGAGGCTTGGTTGCAGAGAAATCGGGTTTCGAAAGAAATCTGATTTTTAAACTTTTAAATGATGCCGGCATCATAAGTTTTTTCAATTTTTCACTAAAAATTTTTTTCTCGAATTTTGTAAAGTGGTGTACATCGATGGAAAGTTCTGTTTATTGTCAATTAGGTATTGAAAACCGCAACCACTTACGAGGCTTGGTTGCAGAGAAATCGGGTTTCGAAAGAAATCTGATTTTTAAACTTTTAAATGAGAAAAAAATAAATCATAAGTTTTTTCAATTTTTCACTAAAAATTTTTTTCTCGAATTTTGTAAAGTGGTGTACATCGATGGAAAGGTCTGTTTATTGTCAATTAGGTATTGAAAACCGCAACCACTTACGAGGCTTGGTTGCAGAGAAATCGGGTTTCGAAAGAAATCTGATTTTTAAACTTTTAAATGATGCCGGCATCATAAGTTTTTTCAATTTTTCACTAAAAATTTTTTTCTCGAATTTTGTAAAGTGGTGTACATCGATGGAAAGGTCTGTTTATTGTCAATTAGGTATTGAAAACCGCAACCACTTACGAGGCTTGGTTGCAGAGAAATTGGGTTTCGAAAGAAATCTGATTTTTAAACTTTTAAATGATGCCGGCATCATAAGTTTTTTCAATTTTTCACTAAAAATTTTTTTCTCGAATTTTGTAAAGTGGTGTACATCGATGGAAAGGTCTGTTTATTGTCACTTAGGTATTGAAAACCGCAACCACTTACGAGGCTTTGTTGCAGAGAAATCGGGTTTCGAAAGAAATCTGATTTTTAAACTTTTAAATGATGCCGGCATCATAAGTTTTTTCAATTTTTCACTAAAAATTTTTTTCTCGAATTTTGTAAAGTGGTGTACATCGATGGAAAGGTCTGTTTATTGTCAATTAGGTATTGAAAACCGCAACCACTTACGAGGCTTGGTTGCAGAGAAATCGGGTTTCGAAAGAAATCTGATTTTTAAACTTTTAAATGATGCCGGCATCATAAGTTTTTTCAATTTTTCACTAAAAATTTTTTTCTCGAATTTTGTAAAGTGGTGTACATCGATGGAAAGGTCTGTTTATTGTCATTTTAGAATTGAAAACCGCAACCACATACGAGGCTTGGTTGCGGAGAAATCGGGTTTCGAAAGAAATCTGATTTTTAAACTTTTAAATGATGCCGGCATCATAAGTTTTTTCAATTTTTCACTAAAAATTTTTTTCTCGAATTTTGTAAAGTGGTGTACATCGATGGAAAGGTCTGTTTATTGTCACTTAGGTATTGAAAACCGCAACCACTTACGAGGCTTTGTTGCAGAGAAATCGGGTTTCGAAAGAAATCTGATTTTTAAACTTTTAAATGATGCCGGCATCATAAGTTTTTTCAATTTTTCACTAAAAATTTTTTTCTCGAATTTTGTAAAGTGGTGTACATCGATGGAAAGGTCTGTTTATTGTCATTTTAGAATTGAAAACCGCAACCACATACGAGGCTTGGTTGCGGAGAAATCGGGTTTTGAAAGAAATCTGATTTTTAAACTTTTAAATGATGCCGGCATCATAAGTTTTTTCAATTTTTCACTAAAAATTTTTTTCTCGAATTTTGTAAAGTGGTGTACATCGATGGAAAGGTCTGTTTATTGTCACTTAGGTATTGAAAACCGCAACCACTTACGAGGCTTTGTTGCAGAGAAATCGGGTTTCGAAAGAAATCTGATTTTTAAACTTTTAAATGATGCCGGCATCATAAGTTTTTTCAATTTTTCACTAAAAATTTTTTTCTCGAATTTTGTAAAGTGGTGTACATCGATGGAAAGGTCTGTTTATTGTCATTTTAGAATTGAAAACCGCAACCACATACGAGGCTTGGTTGCGGAGAAATCGGGTTTCGAAAGAAATCTGATTTTTAAACTTTTAAATGATGCCGGCATCATAAGTTTTTTCAATTTTTCACTAAAAATTTTTTTCTCGAATTTTGTAAAGTGGTGTACATCGATGGAAAGGTCTGTTTATTGTCATTTTAGAATTGAAAACCGCAACCACATACGAGGCTTGGTTGCGGAGAAATCGGGTTTCGAAAGAAATCTGATTTTTAAACTTTTAAATGATGCCGGCATCATAAGTTTTTTCAATTTTTCACTAAAAATTTTTTTCTCGAATTTTGTAAAGTGGTGTACATCGATGGAAAGGTCTGTTTATTTGCACTTAGGTATTGAAAACCGCAACCACTTACGAGGCTTGGTTGCAGAGAAATCGGGTTTCGAAAGAAATCTGATTTTTAAACTTTTAAATGATGCCGGCATCATAAGTTTTTTCAATTTTTCACTAAAAATTTTTTTCTCGAATTTTGTAAAGTGGTGTACATCGATGGAAAGGTCTGTTTATTGTCATTTTAGAATTGAAAACCGCAACCACATACGAGGCTTGGTTGCGGAGAAATCGGGTTTCGAAAGAAATCTGATTTTTAAACTTTTAAATGATGCCGGCATCATAAGTTTTTTCAATTTTTTACTAAAAATTTTTTTCTCGAATTTTGTAAAGTGGTGTACATCGATGGAAAGGTCTGTTTATTGTCAATTAGGTATTGAAAACCGCAACCACTTACGAAGCTTGGTTGCAGAGAAATCGGGTTTCGAAAGAAATCTGATTTTTAAACTTTTAAATGATGCCGGCATCATAAGTTTTTTCAATTTTTCACTAAAAATTTTTTTCTCGAATTTTGTAAAGTGGTGTACATCGATGGAAAGGTCTGTTTATTGTCAATTAGGTATTGAAAACCGCAACCACTTACGAGGCTTGGTTGCAGAGAAATCGGGTTTCGAAAGAAATCTGATTTTTAAACTTTTAAATGATGCCGGCATCATAAGTTTTTTCAATTTTTCACTAAAAATTTTTTCTCGAATTTTGTAAAGTGGTGTACATCGATGGAAAGGTCTGTTTATTGTCATTTTAGAATTGAAAACCGCAACCACATACGATGCCGGCATCATAAGTTTTTTCAATTTTTCACTAAAAATTTTTTTCTCGAATTTTGTAAAGTGGTGTACATCGATGGAAAGGTCTGTTTATTTTCACTTAGGTATTGAAAACCGCAACCACTTACGAGGCTTGGTTGCAGAGAAATCGGGTTTCGAAAGAAATCTGATTTTTAAACTTTTAAATGATGCCGGCATCATAAGTTTTTTCAATTTTTCACTAAAAATTTTTTTCTCGAATTTTGTAAAGTGGTGTACATCGATGGAAAGGTCTGTTTATTGTCATTTTAGAATTGAAAACCGCAACCACTTACGAGGCTTGGTTGCGGTTTTCAATTTTTCACTAAAAATTTTTTTCTCGAATTTTGTAAAGTGGTGTACATCGATGGAAAGGTCTGTTTATTGTCATTTTAGAATTGAAAACCGCAACCACATACGAGGCTTGGTTGCGGAGAAATCGGGTTTCGAAAGAAATCTGATTTTTAAACTTTTAAATGATGCCGGCATCATAAGTTTTTTCAATTTTTCACTAAAAATTTTTTTCTCGAATTTTGTAAAGTGGTGTACATCGATGGAAAGGTCTGTTTATTTTCACTTAGGTATTGAAAACCGCAACCACTTACGAGGCTTGGTTGCAGAGAAATCGGGTTTCGAAAGAAATCTGATTTTTAAACTTTTAAATGATGCCGGCATCATAAGTTTTTTCAATTTTTCACTAAAAATTTTTTTCTCGAATTTTGTAAAGTGGTGTACATCGATGGAAAGGTCTGTTTATTGTCATTTTAGAATTGAAAACCGCAACCACATACGATGCCGGCATCATAAGTTTTTTCAATTTTTCACTAAAAATTTTTTTCTCGAATTTTGTAAAGTGGTGTACATCGATGGAAAGGTCTGTTTATTGTCATTTTAGAATTGAAAACCGCAACCACATACGAGGCTTGGTTGCGGAGAAATCGGGTTTCGAAAGAAATCTGATTTTTAAACTTTTAAATGATGCCGGCATCATAAGTTTTTTCAATTTTTCACTAAAAATTTTTTTCTCGAATTTTGTAAAGTGGTGTACATCGATGGAAAGGTCTGTTTATTGTCATTTTAGAATTGAAAACCGCAACCACATACGAGGCTTGGTTGCGGAGAAATCGGGTTTCGAAAGAAATCTGATTTTTAAACTTTTAAATGATGCCGGCATCATAAGTTTTTTCAATTTTTCACTAAAAATTTTTTTCTCGAATTTTGTAAAGTGGTGTACATCGATGGAAAGGTCTGTTTATTGTCAATTAGGTATTGAAAACCGCAACCACTTACGAGGCTTGGTTGCAGAGAAATCGGGTTTCGAAAGAAATCTGATTTTTAAACTTTTAAATGATGCCGGCATCATAAGTTTTTTCAATTTTTCACTAAAAATTTTTTTCTCGAATTTTGTAAAGTGGTGTACATCGATGGAAAGGTCTGTTTATTGTCATTTTAGAATTGAAAACCGCAACCACATACGAGGCTTGGTTGCGGAGAAATCGGGTTTCGAAAGAAATCTGATTTTTAAACTTTTAAATGATGCCGGCATCATAAGTTTTTTCAATTTTTCACTAAAAATTTTTTTCTCGAATTTTGTAAAGTGGTGTACATCGATGGAAAGGTCTGTTTATTGTCAATTAGGTATTGAAAACCGCAACCACTTACGAAGCTTGGTTGCAGAGAAATCGGGTTTCGAAAGAAATCTGATTTTTAAACTTTTAAATGATGCCGGCATCATAAGTTTTTTCAATTTTTCACTAAAAATTTTTTTCTCGAATTTTGTAAAGTGGTGTACATCGATGGAAAGGTCTGTTTATTGTCATTTTAGAATTGAAAACCGCAACCACATACGAGGCTTGGTTGCAGAGAAATCGGGTTTCGAAAGAAATCTGATTTTTAAACTTTTAAATGATGCCGGCATCATAAGTTTTTTCAATTTTTCACTAAAAATTTTTTTCTCGAATTTTGTAAAGTGGTGTACATCGATGGAAAGGTCTGTTTATTGTCATTTTAGAATTGAAAACCGCAACCACATACGAGGCTTGGTTGCGGAGAAATCGGGTTTCGAAAGAAATCTGATTTTTAAACTTTTAAATGATGCCGGCATCATAAGTTTTTTCAATTTTTCACTAAAAATTTTTTTCTCGAATTTTGTAAAGTGGTGTACATCGATGGAAAGGTCTGTTTATTGTCATTTTAGAATTGAAAACCGCAACCACTTACGAGGCTTTGTTGCAGAGAAATCGGGTTTCGAAAGAAATCTGATTTTTAAACTTTTAAATGATGCCGGCATCATAAGTTTTTTCAATTTTTCACTAAAAATTTTTTTCTCGAATTTTGTAAAGTGGTGTACATCGATGGAAAGGTCTGTTTATTGTCATTTTAGAATTGAAAACAGCAACCACATACGAGGCTTGGTTGCGGAGAAATCGGGTTTCGAAAGAAATCTGATTTTTAAACTTTTAAATGATGCCGGCATCATAAGTTTTTTCAATTTTTCACTAAAATTTTTTTTCTCGAATTTTGTAAAGTGGTGTACATCGATGGAAAGGTCTGTTTATTGTCATTTTAGAATTGAAAACCGCAACCACATACGAGGCTTGGTTGCGGAGAAATCGGGTTTCGAAAGAAATCTGATTTTTAAACTTTTAAATGATGCCGGCATCATAAGTTTTTTCAATTTTTCACTAAAAATTTTTTTCTCGAATTTTGTAAAGTGGTGTACATCGATGGAAAGGTCTGTTTATTATCATTTTAGAATTGAAAACCGCAACCACATACGAGGCTTGGTTGCGGAGAAATCGGGTTTCGAAAGAAATCTGATTTTTAAACTTTTAAATGATGCCGGCATCATAAGTTTTTTCAATTTTTCACTAAAAATTTTTTTCTCGAATTT
Organism: Epistrophe grossulariae; assembly: GCA_929447395.1. Classification (NCBI taxonomy): domain Eukaryota; kingdom Metazoa; phylum Arthropoda; class Insecta; order Diptera; family Syrphidae; genus Epistrophe; species Epistrophe grossulariae. The sequence goes on along the minus strand of OV839566.1, from coordinate 25,942,858 downwards.
TGTAAAGTGGTGTACATCGATGGAAAGGTCTGTTTATTGTCAATTAGGTATTGAAAACCGCAACCACTTACGAGGCTTGGTTGCAGAGAAATCGGGTTTCGAAAGAAATCTGATTTTTAAACTTTTAAATGATGCCGGCATCATAAGTTTTTTCAATTTTTCACTAAAAAATTTTTTCTCGAATTTTGTAAAGTGGTGTACATCGATGGAAAGGTCTGTTTATTGTCATTTTAGAATTGAAAACCGCAACCACATACGAGGCTTGGTTGCGGAGAAATCGGGTTTCGAAAGAAATCTGATTTTTAAACTTTTAAATGATGCCGGCATCATAAATTTTTTCAATTTTTCACTAAAAATTTTTTTCTCGAATTTTGTAAAGTGGTGTACATCGATGGAAAGGTCTGTTTATTGTCAATTAGGTATTGAAAACCGCAACCACTTACGAGGCTTGGTTGCAGAGAAATTGGGTTTCGAAAGAAATCTGATTTTTAAACTTTTAAATGATGCCGGCATCATAAGTTTTTTCAATTTTTCACTAAAAATTTTTTTCTCGAATTTTGTAAAGTGGTGTACATCGATGGAAAGGTCTGTTTATTGTCATTTTAGAATTGAAAACCGCAACCACATACGAGGCTTGGTTGCGGAGAAATCGGGTTTCGAAAGAAATCTGATTTTTAAACTTTTAAATGATGCCGGCATCATAAGTTTTTTCAATTTTTCACTAAAAATTTTTTTCTCGAATTTTGTAAAGTGGTGTACATCGATGGAAAGGTCTGTTTATTGTCATTTTAGAATTGAAAACCGCAACCACATACGAGGCTTGGTTGCGGAGAAATCGGGTTTTGAAAGAAATCTGATTTTTAAACTTTTAAATGATGCCGGCATCATAAGTTTTTTCAATTTTTCACTAAAAATTTTTTTTTCGAATTTTGTAAAGTGGTGTACATCGATGGAAAGGTCTGTTTATTGTCACTTAGGTATTGAAAACCGCAACCACTTACGAGGCTTTGTTGCAGAGAAATCGGGTTTCGAAAGAAATCTGATTTTTAAACTTTTAAATGATGCCGGCATCATAAGTTTTTTCAATTTTTCACTAAAAATTTTTTTCTCGAATTTTGTAAAGTGGTGTACATCGATGGAAAGGTCTGTTTATTGTCATTTTAGAATTGAAAACCGCAACCACATACGAGGCTTGGTTGCGGAGAAATCGGGTTTCGAAAGAAATCTGATTTTTAAACTTTTAAATGATGCCGGCATCATAAGTTTTTTCAATTTTTCACTAAAAATTTTTTTCTCGAATTTTGTAAAGTGGTGTACATCGATGGAAAGGTCTGTTTATTGTCAATTAGGTATTGAAAACCGCAACCACTTACGAGGCTTGGTTGCAGAGAAATCGGGTTTCGAAAGAAATCTGATTTTTAAACTTTTAAATGATGCCGGCATCATAAGTTTTTTCAATTTTTCACTAAAAATTTTTTTCTCGAATTTTGTAATGTGGTGTACATCGATGGAAAGGTCTGTTTATTGTCAATTAGGTATTGAAAACCGCAACCACTTACGAGGCTTGGTTGCAGAGAAATCGGGTTTCGAAAGAAATCTGATCTTTAAACTTTTAAATGATGCCGGCATCATAAGTTTTTTCAATTTTTCACTAAAAATTTTTTTCTCGAATTTTGTAAAGTGGTGTACATCGATGGAAAGGTCTGTTTATTGTCATTTTAGAATTGAAAACCGCAACCACATACGAGGCTTGGTTGCGGAGAAATCGGGTTTCGAAAGAAATCTGATTTTTAAACTTTTAAATGATGCCGGCATCATAAGTTTTTTCAATTTTTCACTAAAAATTTTTTTCTCGAATTTTGTAAAGTGGTGTACATCGGTGGAAAGGTCTGTTTATTGTCAATTAGGTATTGAAAACCGCAACCACTTACGAGGCTTGGTTGCAGAGAAATCGGGTTTCGAAAGAAATCTGATTTTTAAACTTTTAAATGATGCCGGCATCATAAGTTTTTTCAATTTTTCACTAAAAATTTTTTTCTCGAATTTTGTAAAGTGGTGTACATCGATGGAAAGGTCTGTTTATTGTCATTTTAGAATTGAAAACCGCAACCACATACGAGGCTTGGTTGCGGAGAAATCGGGTTTCGAAAGAAATCTGATTTTTAAACTTTTAAATGATGCCGGCATCATAAGTTTTTTCAATTTTTCACTAAAAATTTTTTTCTCGAATTTTGTAAAGTGGTGTACATCGATGGAAAGGTCTGTTTATTGTCAATTAGGTATTGAAAACCGCAACCACTTACGAGGCTTGGTTACAGAGAAATCGGGTTTCGAAAGAAATCTGATTTTTAAACTTTTAAATGATGCCGGCATCATAAGTTTTTTCAATTTTTCACTAAAAATTTTTTTCTCGAATTTTGTAAAGTGGTGTACATCGATGGAAAGGTCTGTTTATTGTCATTTTAGAATTGAAAACCGCAACCACATACGAGGCTTGGTTGCGGAGAAATCGGGTTTCGAAAGAAATCTGATTTTTAAACTTTTAAATGATGCCGGCATCATAAGTTTTTTCAATTTTTCACTAAAAATTTTTTTCTCGAATTTTGTAAAGTGGTGTACATCGATGGAAAGGTCTGTTTATTGTCATTTTAGAATTGAAAACCGCAACCACATACGAGGCTTGGTTGCGGAGAAATCGGGTTTCGAAAGAAATCTGATTTTTAAACTTTTAAATGATGCCGGCATCATAAGTTTTTTCAATTTTTCACTAAAAATTTTTTTCTCGAATTTTGTAAAGTGGTGTACATCGATGGAAAGGTCTGTTTATTTTCACTTAGGTATTGAAAACCGCAACCACTTACGAGGCTTGGTTGCAGAGAAATCGGGTTTCGAAAGAAATCTGATTTTTAAACTTTTAAATGATGCCGGCATCATAAGTTTTTTCAATTTTTCACTAAAAATTTTTTTCTCGAATTTTGTAAAGTGGTGTACATCGATGGAAAGGTCTGTTTATTGTCATTTTAGAATTGAAAACCGCAACCACATACGAGGCTTGGTTGCGGAGAAATCGGGTTTCGAAAGAAATCTGATTTTTAAACTTTTAAATGATGCCGGCATCATAAGTTTTTTCAATTTTTCACTAAAAATTTTTTTCTCGAATTTTGTAAAGTGGTGTACATCGATGGAAAGGTCTGTTTATTGTCAATTAGGTATTGAAAACCGCAACCACTTACGAAGCTTGGTTGCAGAGAAATCGGGTTTCGAAAGAAATCTGATTTTTAAACTTTTAAATGATGCCGGCATCATAAGTTTTTTCAATTTTTCACTAAAGATTTTGTTCTCGAATTTTGTAAAGTGGTGTACATCGATGGAAAGGTCTGTTTATTGTCAATTAGGTATTGAAAACCGCAACCACTTACGAGGCTTGGTTGCAGAGAAATCGGGTTTCGAAAGAAATCTGATTTTTAAACTTTTAAATGATGCCGGCATCATAAGTTTTTTCAATTTTTCACTAAAAATTTTTTCTCGAATTTTGTAAAGTGGTGTACATCGATGGAAAGGTCTGTTTATTGTCATTTTAGAATTGAAAACCGCAACCACATACGATGCCGGCATCATAAGTTTTTTCAATTTTTCACTAAAAATTTTTTTCTCGAATTTTGTAAAGTGGTGTACATCGATGGAAAGGTCTGTTTATTGTCATTTTAGAATTGAAAACCGCAACCACATACGAGGCTTGGTTGCGGAGAAATCGGGTTTCGAAAGAAATCTGATTTTTAAACTTTTAAATGATGCCGGCATCATAAGTTTTTTCAATTTTTCACTAAAAATTTTTTTCTCGAATTTTGTAAAGTGGTGTACATCGATGGAAAGGTCTGTTTATTGTCATTTTAGAATTGAAAACCGCAACCACATACGAGGCTTGGTTGCGGAGAAATCGGGTTTCGAAAGAAATCTGATTTTTAAACTTTTAAATGATGCCGGCATCATAAGTTTTTTCAATTTTTCACTAAAAATTTTTTTCTCGAATTTTGTAAAGTGGTGTACATCGATGGAAAGGTCTGTTTATTGTCATTTTAGAATTGAAAACCGCAACCACATACGAGGCTTGGTTGCGGAGAAATCGGGTTTCGAAAGAAATCTGATTTTTAAACTTTTAAATGATGCCGGCATCATAAGTTTTTTCAATTTTTCACTAAAAATTTTTTTCTCGAATTTTGTAAAGTGGTGTACATCGATGGAAAGGTCTGTTTATTGTCAATTAGGTATTAAAAAACCGCAACCACTTACGAGGCTTGGTTGCAGAGAAATCGGGTTTCGAAAGAAATCTGATTTTTAAACTTTTAAATGATGCCGGCATCATAAGTTTTTTCAATTTTTCACTAAAAATTTTTTTCTCGAATTTTGTAAAGTGGTGTACATCGATGGAAAGGTCTGTTTATTGTCATTTTAGAATTGAAAACCGCAACCACATACGAGGCTTGGTTGCGGAGAAATCGGGTTTCGAAAGAAATCTGATTTTTAAACTTTTAAATGATGCCGGCATCATAAGTTTTTTCAATTTTTCACTAAAAATTTTTTTCTCGAATTTTGTAAAGTGGTGTACATCGATGGAAAGGTCTGTTTATTGTCATTTTAGAATTGAAAACCGTAACCACATACGAGGCTTGGTTGCGGAGAAATCGGGTTTTGAAAGAAATCTGATTTTTAAACTTTTAAATGATGCCGGCATCATAAGTTTTTTCAATTTTTCACTAAAAATTTTTTTCTCGAATTTTGTAAAGTGGTGTACATCGATGGAAAGGTCTGTTTATTGTCATTTTAGAATTGAAAACCGCAACCACATACGAGGCTTGGTTGCGGAGAAATCGGGTTTTGAAAGAAATCTGATTTTTAAACTTTTAAATGATGCCGGCATCATAAGTTTTTTCAATTTTTCACTAAAAATTTTTTTCTCGAATTTTGTAAAGTGGTGTACATCGATGGAAAGGTCTGTTTATTGTCATTTTAGAATTGAAAACCGCAACCACATACGAGGCTTGGTTGCGGAGAAATCGGGTTTCGAAAGAAATCTGATTTTTAAACTTTTAAATGATGCCGGCATCATAAGTTTTTTCAATTTTTCACTAAAAATTTTTTTCTCGAATTTTGTAAAGTGGTGTACATCGATGGAAAGGTCTGTTTATTGTCATTTTAGAATTGAAAACCGCATCCACATACGAGGCTTGGTTGCGGAGAAATCGGGTTTTGAAAGAAATCTGATTTTTAAACTTTTAAATGATGCCGGCATCATAAGTTTTTTCAATTTTTCACTAAAAATTTTTTTCTCGAATTTTGTAAAGTGGTGTACATCGATGGAAAGGTCTGTTTATTGTCATTTTAGAATTGAAAACCGCAACCACATACGATGCCGGCATCATAAGTTTTTTCAATTTTTCACTAAAAATTTTTTTCTCGAATTTTGTAAAGTGGTGTACATCGATGGAAAGGTCTGTTTATTGTCATTTTAGAATTGAAAACCGCAACCACATACGAGGCTTGGTTGCGGAGAAATCGGGTTTCGAAAGAAATCTGATTTTTAAACTTTTAAATGATGCCGGCATCATAAGTTTTTTCAATTTTTCACTAAAAATTTTTTTCTCGAATTTTGTAAAGTGGTGTACATCGATGGAAAGGTCTGTTTATTGTCATTTTAGAATTGAAAACCGCAACCACATACGAGGCTTGGTTGCGGAGAAATCGGGTTTCGAAAGAAATCTGATTTTTAAACTTTTAAATGATGCCGGCATCATAAGTTTTTTCAATTTTTCATTAAAAATTTTTTTCTCGAATTTTGTAAAGTGGTGTACATCGATGGAAAGGTCTGTTTATTTTCACTTAGGTATTGAAAACCGCAACCACTTACGAGGCTTGGTTGCAGAGAAATCGGGTTTCGAAAGAAATCTGATTTTTAAACTTTTAAATGATGCCGGCATCATAAGTTTTTTCAATTTTTCACTAAAAATTTTTTTCTCGAATTTTGTAAAGTGGTGTACATCGATGGAAAGGTCTGTTTATTGTCATTTTAGAATTGAAAACCGCAACCACATACGATGCCGGCATCATAAGTTTTTTCAATTTTTCACTAAAAATTTTTTTCTCGAATTTTGTAAAGTGGTGTACATCGATGGAAAGGTCTGTTTATTGTCAATTAGGTATTAAAAAACCGCAACCACTTACGAGGCTTGGTTGCAGAGAAATCGGGTTTCGAAAGAAATCTGATTTTTAAACTTTTAAATGATGCCGGCATCATAAGTTTTTTCAATTTTTCACTAAAAATTTTTTTCTCGAATTTTGTAAAGTGGTGTACATCGATGGAAAGGTCTGTTTATTGTCATTTTAGAATTGAAAACCGCAACCACATACGAGGCTTGGTTGCTGAGAAATCGGGTTTCGAAAGAAATCTGATTTTTAAACTTTTAAATGATGCCGGCATCATAAGTTTTTTCAATTTTTCACTAAAAATTTTTTTCTCGAATTTTGTAAAGTGGTGTACATCGATGGAAAGGTCTGTTTATTGTCAATTAGGTATTGAAAACCGCAACCACTTACGAGGCTTGGTTGCAGAGAAATCGGGTTTCGAAAGAAATCTGATTTTTAAACTTTTAAATGATGCCGGCATCATAAGTTTTTTCAATTTTTCACTAAAAATTTTTTTCTCGAATTTTGTAAAGTGGTGTACATCGATGGAAAGGTCTGTTTATTGTCATTTTAGAATTGAAAACCGCAACCACATACGAGGCTTGGTTGCGGAGAAATCGGGTTTCGAAAGAAATCTGATTTTTAAACTTTTAAATGATGCCGGCATCATACGTTTTTTCAATTTTTCACTAAAAATTTTTTTCTCGAATTTTGTAAAGTGGTGTACATCGATGGAAAGGTCTGTTTATTGTCAATTAGGTATTGAAAGCCGAAACCACTTACGAGGCTTGGTTGCAGAGAAATCGGGTTTCGAAAGAAATCTGATTTTTAAACTTTTAAATGATGCCGGCATCATAAATTTTTTCAATTTTTCACTAAAAATTTTTTTCTCGAATTTTGTAAAGTGGTGTACATCGATGGAAAGGTCTGTTTATTGTCATTTTAGAATTGAAAACCGCAACCACATACGAGGCTTGGTTGCGGAGAAATCGGGTTTCGAAAGAAATCTGATTTTTAAACTTTTAAATGATGCCGGCATCATAAGTTTTTTCAATTTTTCACTAAAAATTTTTTTCTCGAATTTTGTAAAGTGGTGTACATCGATGGAAAGGTCCGTTTATTGTCATTTTAGAATTGAAAACCGCAACCACATACGAGGCTTGGTTGCGGAGAAATCGGGTTTCGAAAGAAATCTGATTTTTAAACTTTTAAATGATGCCGGCATCATAAGTTTTTTCAATTTTTCACTAAAAATTTTTTTCTCGAATTTTGTAAAGTGGTGTACATCGATGGAAAGGTCTGTTTATTGTCAATTAGGTATTGAAAACCGCAACCACTTACGAGGCTTGGTTGCAGAGAAATCGGGTTTCGAAAGAAATCTGATTTTTAAACTTTTAAATGATGCCGGCATCATAAGTTTTTTCAATTTTTCACTAAAAATTTTTTTCTCGAATTTTGTAAAGTGGTGTACATCGATGGAAAGGTCTGTTTATTGTCAATTAGGTATTGAAAACCGCAACCACTTACGAGGCTTGGTTGCAGAGAAATCGGGTTTCGAAAGAAATCTGATTTTTAAACTTTTTAATGATGCCGGCATCATAAGTTTTTTCAATTTTTCACTAAAAATTTTGTTCTCGAATTTTGTAAAGTGGTATACATCGATGGAAAGGTCTGTTTATTGTCATTTTAGAATTGAAAACCGCAACCACATACGAGGCTTGGTTGCGGAGAAATCGGGTTTCGAAAGAAATCTGATTTTTAAACTTTTAAATGATGCCGGCATCATAAGTTTTTTCAATTTTTCACTAAAAATTTTTTTCTCGAATTTTGTAAAGTGGTGTACATCGATGGAAAGGTCTGTTTATTGTCAATTAGGTATTGAAAACCGCAACCACTTACGAGGCTTGGTTGCAGAGAAATCGGGTTTCGAAAGAAATCTGATTTTTAAACTTTTAAATGATGCCGGCATCATAAGTTTTTTCAATTTTTCACTAAAAATTTTTTTCTCGAATTTTGTAAAGTGGTGTACATCGATGGAAAGGTCTGTTTATTGTCAATTAGGTATTGAAAACCGCAACCACTTACGAGGCTTGGTTGCAGAGAAATCGGGTTTCGAAAGAAATCTGATTTTTAAACTTTTAAATGATGCCGGCATCATAAGTTTTTTCAATTTTTCACTAAAAATTTTTTTCTCGAATTTTGTAAAGTGGTGTACATCGATGGAAAGGTCTGTTTATTGTCAATTAGGTATTGAAAACCGCAACCACTTACGAGGCTTGGTTGCAGAGAAATCGGGTTTCGAAAGAAATCTGATTTTTAAACTTTTAAATGATGCCGGCATCATAAGTTTTTTCAATTTTTCACTAAAAATTTTTTTCTCGAATTTTGTAAAGTGGTGTACATCGATGGAAAGGTCTGTTTATTGTCAATTAGGTATTGAAAACCGCAACCACTTACGAGGCTTGGTTGCAGAGAAATCGGGTTTCGAAAGAAATCTGATTTTTAAACTTTTTAATGATGCCGGCATCATAAGTTTTTTCAATTTTTCACTAAAAATTTTGTTCTCGAATTTTGTAAAGTGGTATACATCGATGGAAAGGTCTGTTTATTGTCATTTTAGAATTGAAAACCGCAACCACATACGAGGCTTGGTTGCGGAGAAATCGGGTTTCGAAAGAAATCTGATTTTTAAACTTTTAAATGATGCCGGCATCATAAGTTTTTTCAATTTTTCACTAAAAATTTTTTTCTCGAATTTTGTAAAGTGGTGTACATCGATGGAAAGGTCTGTTTATTGTCAATTAGGTATTGAAAACCGCAACCACTTACGAGGCTTGGTTGCAGAGAAATCGGGTTTCGAAAGAAATCTGATTTTTAAACTTTTAAATGATGCCGGCATCATAAGTTTTTTCAATTTTTCACTAAAAATTTTTTTCTCGAATTTTGTAAAGTGGTGTACATCGATGGAAAGGTCTGTTTATTGTCATTTTAGAATTGAAAACCGCAACCACATACGAGGCTTGGTTGCGGAGAAATCGGGTTTCGAAAGAAATCTGATTTTTAAACTTTTAAATGATGCCGGCATCATAAGTTTTTTCAATTTTTCACTAAAAATTTTTTCTCGAATTTTGTAAAGTGGTGTACATCGATGGAAAGGTCTGTTTATTGTCAATTAGGTATTGAAAACCGCAACCACTTACGAGGCTTGGTTGCAGAGAAATCGGGTTTCGAAAGAAATCTGATTTTTAAACTTTTAAATGATGCCGGCATCATAAGTTTTTTCAATTTTTCACTAAAAATTTTTTTCTCGAATTTTGTAAAGTGGTGTACATCGATGGAAAGGTCTGTTTATTGTCAATTAGGTATTGAAAACCGCGACCACTTACGAGGCTTGGTTGCAGAGAAATCGGGTTTCGAAAGAAATCTGATTTTTAAACTTTTAAATGATGCCGGCATCATAAGTTTATTCAATTTTTCACTAAAAATTTTTTTCTCGAATTTTGTAAAGTGGTGTACATCGATGGAAAGGTCTGTTTATTGTCATTTTAGAATTGAAAACCGCAACCACATACGAGGCTTGGTTGCGGAGAAATCGGGTTTCGAAAGAAATCTGATTTTTAAACTTTTAAATGATGCCGGCATCATAAGTTTATTCAATTTTTCACTAAAAATTTTTTTCTCGAATTTTGTAAAGTGGTGTACATCGATGGAAAGGTCTGTTTATTGTCAATTAGGTATTGAAAACCGCAACCACTTACGAGGCTTGGTTGCAGAGAAATCGGGTTTCGAAAGAAATCTGATTTTTAAACTTTTAAATGATGCCGGCATCATAAGTTTTTTCAATTTTTCACTAAAAATTTTTTTCTCGAATTTTGTAAAGTGGTGTACATCGATGGAAAGGTCTGTTTATTGTCATTTTAGAATTGAAAACCGCAACCACATACGAGGCTTGGTTGCGGAGAAATCGGGTTTCGAAAGAAATCTGATTTTTAAACTTTTAAATGATGCCGGCATCATAAGTTTTTTCAATTTTTCACTAAAAATTTTTTTCTCGAATTTTGTAAAGTGGTGTACATCGATGGAAAGGTCTGTTTATTGTCAATTAGGTATTGAAAACCGCAACCACTTACGAGGCTTGGTTGCAGAGAAATCGGGTTTCGAAAGAAATCTGATTTTTAAACTTTTAAATGATGCCGGCATCATAAGTTTTTTCAATTTTTCACTAAAAATTTTTTTCTCGAATTTTGTAAAGTGGTGTACATCGATGGAAAGGTCTGTTTATTGTCAATTAGGTATTGAAAACCGCAACCACTTACGAGGCTTGGTTGCAGAGAAATCGGGTTTCGAAAGAAATCTGATTTTTAAACTTTTAAATGATGCCGGCATCATAAGTTTTTTCAATTTTTCACTAAAAATTTTTTTCTCGAATTTTGTAAAGTGGTGTACATCGATGGAAAGGTCTGTTTATTGTCATTTTAGAATTGAAAACCGCAACCACATACGAGGCTTGGTTGCGGAGAAATCGGGTTTCGAAAGAAATCTGATTTTTAAACTTTTAAATGATGCCGGCATCATAAGTTTTTTCAATTTTTCACTAAAAATTTTTTTCTCGAATTTTGTAAAGTGGTGTACATCGATGGAAAGGTCTGTTTATTGTCAATTAGGTATTGAAAACCGCAACCACTTACGAGGCTTGGTTGCAGAGAAATCGGGTTTCGAAAGAAATCTGATTTTTAAACTTTTAAATGATGCCGGCATCATAAGTTTTTTCAATTTTTCACTAAAAATTTTTTTCTCGAATTTTGTAAAGTGGTGTACATCGATGGAAAGGTCTGTTTATTGTCAATTAGGTATTGAAAACCGCAACCACTTACGAGGCTTGGTTGCAGAGAAATCGGGTTTCGAAAGAAATCTGATTTTTAAACTTTTAAATGATGCCGGCATCATAAGTTTTTTCAATTTTTCACTAAAAATTTTTTTCTCGAATTTTGTAAAGTGGTGTACATCGATGGAAAGGTCTGTTTATTGTCAATTAGGTATTGAAAACCGCAACCACTTACGAGGCTTGGTTGCAGAGAAATCGGGTTTCGAAAGAAATCTGATTTTTAAACTTTTAAATGATGCCGGCATCATAAGTTTTTTCAATTTTTCACTAAAAATTTTTTTCTCGAATTTTGTAAAGTGGTGTACATCGATGGAAAGGTCTGTTTATTGTCAATTAGGTATTGAAAACCGCAACCACTTACGAGGCTTGGTTGCGGAGAAATCGGGTTTCGAAAGAAATCTGATTTTTAAACTTTTAAATGATGCCGGCATCATAAGTTTTTTCAATTTTTCACTAAAAATTTTTTTCTCGAATTTTGTAAAGTGGTGTACATCGATGGAAAGGTCTGTTTATTGTCAATTAGGTATTGAAAACCGCAACCACTTACGAGGCTTGGTTGCAGAGAAATCGGGTTTCGAAAGAAATCTGATTTTTAAACTTTTAAATGATGCCGGCATCATAAGTTTTTTCAATTTTTCACAAAAAATTTTTTTCTCGAATTTTGTAAAGTGGTGTACATCGATGGAAAGGTCTGTTTATTGTCATTTTAGAATTGAAAACCGCAACCACATACGAGGCTTGGTTGCGGAGAAATCGGGTTTCGAAAGAAATCTGATTTTTAAACTTTTAAATGATGCCGGCATCATAAGTTTTTTCAATTTTTCACTAAAAATTTTTTTCTCGAATTTTGTAAAGTGGTGTACATCGATGGAAAGGTCTGTTTATTGTCAATTAGGTATTGAAAACCGCAACCACTTACGAGGCTTGGTTGCAGAGAAATCGGGTTTCGAAAGAAATCTGATTTTTAAACTTTTAAATGATGCCGGCATCATAAGTTTTTTCAATTTTTCACTAAAAATTTTTTTCTCGAATTTTGTAAAGTGGTGTACATCGATGGAAAGGTCTGTTTATTATCAATTAGGTATTGAAAACCGCAACCACTTACGAGGCTTGGTTGCGGAGAAATCGGGTTTCGAAAGAAATCTGATTTTTAAACTTTTAAATGATGCCGGCATCATAAGTTTTTTCAATTTTTCACTAAAAATTTTTTTCTCGAATTTTGTAAAGTGGTGTACATCGATGGAAAGGTCTGTTTATTGTCATTTTAGAATTGAAAACCGCAACCACATACGAGGCTTGGTTGCGGAGAAATCGGGTTTCGAAAGAAATCTGATTTTTAAACTTTTAAATGATGCCGGCATCATAAGTTTTTTCAATTTTTCACTAAAAATTTTTTTCTCGAATTTTGTAAAGTGGTGTACATCGATGGAAAGGTCTGTTTATTGTCAATTAGGTATTGAAAACCGCAACCACTTACGAGGCTTGGTTGCAGAGAAATCGGGTTTCGAAAGAAATCTGATTTTTAAACTTTTAAATGATGCCGGCATCATAAGTTTTTTCAATTTTTCACTAAAAATTTTTTTCTCGAATTTTGTAAAGTGGTGTACATCGATGGAAAGGTCTGTTTATTGTCATTTTAGAATTGAAAACCGCAACCACATACGAGGCTTGGTTGCGGAGAAATCGGGTTTCGAAAGAAATCTGATTTTTAAACTTTTAAATGATGCCGGCATCATAAGTTTTTTAAATTTTTCACTAAAAATTTTTTTCTCGAATTTTGTAAAGTGGTGTACATCGATGGAAAGGTCTGTTTATTGTCAATTAGGTATTGAAAACCGCAACCACTTACGAGGCTTGGTTGCAGAGAAATCGGGTTTCGAAAGAAATCTGATTTTTAAACTTTTAAATGATGCCGGCATCATAAGTTTTTTTTAATTTTTCACTAAAAATTTTTTTCTCGAATTTTGTAAAGTGGTGTACATCGATGGAAAGGTCTGTTTATTGTCAATTAGGTATTGAAAACCGCAACCACTTACGAGGCTTGGTTGCAGAGAAATCGGGTTTCGAAAGAAATCTGATTTTTAAACTTTTAAATGATGCCGGCATCATAAGTTTTTTCAATTTTTCACAAAAAATTTTTTTCTCGAATTTTGTAAAGTGGTGTACATCGATGGAAAGGTCTGTTTATTGTCATTTTAGAATTGAAAACCGCAACCACATACGAGGCTTGGTTGCGGAGAAATCGGGTTTCGAAAGAAATCTGATTTTTAAACTTTTAAATGATGCCGGCATCATAAGTTTTTTCAATTTTTCACTAAAAATTTTTTTCTCGAATTTTGTAAAGTGGTGTACATCGATGGAAAGGTCTGTTTATTGTCATTTTAGAATTGAAAACCGCAACCACATACGAGGCTTGGTTGCAGAGAAATCGGGTTTCGAAAGAAATCTGATTTTTAAACTTTTAAATGATGCCGGCATCATAAGTTTTTTCAATTTTTCACTAAAAATTTTTTTCTCGAATTTTGTAAAGTGGTGTACATCGATGGAAAGGTCTGTTTATTGTCATTTTAGAATTGAAAACCGCAACCACATACGAGGCTTGGTTGCGGAGAAATCGGGTTTCGAAAGAAATCTGATTTTTAAACTTTTAAATGATGCCGGCATCATAAGTTTTTTCAATTTTTCACTAAAAATTTTTTTCTCGAATTTTGTAAAGTGGTGTACATCGATGGAAAGGTCTGTTTATTGTCAATTAGGTATTGAAAACCGCAACCACTTACGAGGCTTGGTTGCAGAGAAATCGGGTTTCGAAAGAAATCTGATTTTTAAACTTTTAAATGATGCCGGCATCATAAGTTTTTTCAATTTTTCACTAAAAATTTTTTTCTCGAATTTTGTAAAGTGGTGTACATCGATGGAAAGGTCTGTTTATTGTCAATTAGGTATTGAAAACCGCAACCACTTACGAGGCTTGGTTGCAGAGAAATCGGGTTTCGAAAGAAATCTGATTTTTAAACTTTTAAATGATGCCGGCATCATAAGTTTTTTCAATTTTTCACTAAAAATTTTTTTCTCGAATTTTGTAAAGTGGTGTACATCGATGGAAAGGTCTGTTTATTGTCAATTAGGTATTGAAAACCGCAACCACTTACGAGGCTTGGTTGCAGAGAAATCGGGTTTCGAAAGAAATCTGATTTTTAAACTTTTAAATGATGCCGGCATCATAAGTTTTTTCAATTTTTCACTAAAAATTTTTTTCTCGAATTTTGTAAAGTGGTGTACATCGATGGAAAGGTCTGTTTATTGTCATTTTAGAATTGAAAACCGCAACCACATACGAGGCTTGGTTGCGGAGAAATCGGGTTTCGAAAGAAATCTGATTTTTAAACTTTTAAATGATGCCGGCATCATAAGTTTTTTCAATTTTTCACTAAAAATTTTTTTCTCGAATTTTGTAAAGTGGTGTACATCGATGGAAAGGTCTGTTTATTGTCAATTAGGTATTGAAAACCGCAACCACTTACGAGGCTTGGTTGCAGAGAAATCGGGTTTCGAAAGAAATCTGATTTTTAAACTTTTAAATGATGCCGGCATCATAAGTTTTTTCAATTTTTCACTAAAAATTTTTTTCTCGAATTTTGTAAAGTGGTGTACATCGATGGAAAGGTCTGTTTATTGTCAATTAGGTATTGAAAACCGCAACCACTTACGAGGCTTGGTTGCAGAGAAATCGGGTTTCGAAAGAAATCTGATTTTTAAACTTTTAAATGATGCCGGCATCATAAGTTTTTTCAATTTTTCACTAAAAATTTTTTTCTCGAATTTTGTAAAGTGGTGTACATCGATGGAAAGGTCTGTTTATTGTCATTTTAGAATTGAAAACCGCAACCACATACGAGGCTTGGTTGCGGAGAAATCGGGTTTCGAAAGAAATCTGATTTTTAAACTTTTAAATGATGCCGGCATCATAAGTTTTTTCAATTTTTCACTAAAAATTTTTTTCTCGAATTTTGTAAAGTGGTGTACATCGATGGAAAGGTCTGTTTATTGTCATTTTAGAATTGAAAACCGCAACCACATACGAGGCTTGGTTGCGGAGAAATCGGGTTTCGAAAGAAATCTGATTTTTAAACTTTTAAATGATGCCGGCATCATAAGTTTTTTCAATTTTTCACTAAAAATTTTTTTCTCGAATTTTGTAAAGTGGTGTACATCGATGGAAAGGTCTGTTTATTGTCAATTAGGTATTGAAAACCGCAACCACTTACGAGGCTTGGTTGCAGAGAAATCGGGTTTCGAAAGAAATCTGATTTTTAAACTTTTAAATGATGCCGGCATCATAAGTTTTTTCAATTTTTCACTAAAAATTTTTTTCTCGAATTTTGTAAAGTGGTGTACATCGATGGAAAGGTCTGTTTATTGTCATTTTAGAATTGAAAACCGCAACCACATACGAGGCTTGGTTGCGGAGAAATCGGGTTTCGAAAGAAATCTGATTTTTAAACTTTTAAATGATGCCGGCATCATAAGTTTTTTCAATTTTTCACTAAAAATTTTTTTCTCGAATTTTGTAAAGTGGTGTACATCGATGGAAAGGTCTGTTTATTGTCATTTTAGAATTGAAAACCGCAACCACATACGAGGCTTGGTTGCGGAGAAATCGGGTTTCGAAAGAAATCTGATTTTTAAACTTTTAAATGATGCCGGCATCATAAGTTTTTTCAATTTTTCACTAAAAATTTTTTTCTCGAATTTTGTAAAGTGGTGTACATCGATGGAAAGGTCTGTTTATTGTCATTTTAGAATTGAAAAACGCAACCACATACGAGGCTTGGTTGCGGAGAAATCGGGTTTCGAAAGAAATCTGATTTTTAAACTTTTAAATGATGCCGGCATCATAAGTTTTTTCAATTTTTCACTAAAAATTTTTTTCTCGAATTTTGTAAAGTGGTGTACATCGATGGAAAGGTCTGTTTATTGTCAATTAGGTATTGAAAACCGCAACCACTTACGAGGCTTGGTTGCAGAGAAATCGGGTTTCGAAAGAAATCTGATTTTTAAACTTTTAAATGATGCCGGCATCATAAGTTTTTTCAATTTTTCACTAAAAATTTTGTTCTCGAATTTTGTAAAGTGGTGTACATCGATAGAATCGATGTATTTATTGTCATTTTAGAATTGAAAACCGCAACCACATACGAGGCTTGGTTGCGGAGAAATCGGGTTTCGAAAGAAATCTGATTTTTAAACTTTTAAATGATGCCGGCATCATAAGTTTTTTCAATTTTTCACTAAAAATTTTTTTCTCGAATTTTGTAAAGTGGTGTACATCGATGGAAAGGTCTGTTTATTGTCATTATAGAATTGAAAACCGCAACCACATACGAGGCTTGGTTGCGGAGAAATCGGGTTTCGAAAGAAATCTGATTTTTAAACTTTTAAATGATGCCGGCATCATAAGTTTTTTCAATTTTTCACTAAAAATTTTTTTCTCGAATTTTGTAAAGTGGTGTACATCGATGGAAAGGTCTGTTTATTGTCATTTTAGAATTGAAAAACGCAACCACATACGAGGCTTGGTTGCGGAGAAATCGGGTTTCGAAAGAAATCTGATTTTTAAACTTTTAAATGATGCCGGCATCATAAGTTTTTTCAATTTTTCACTAAAAATTTTTTTCTCGAATTTTGTAAAGTGGTGTACATCGATGGAAAGGTCTGTTTATTGTCATTTTAGAATTGAAAACCGCAACCACATACGAGGCTTGGTTGCGGAGATATCGGGTTTCGAAAGAAATCTGATTTTTAAACTTTTAAATGATGCCGGCATCATAAGTTTTTTCAATTTTTCACTAAAAATTTTGTTCTCGAATTTTGTAAAGTGGTGTACATCGATAGAATCGATGTATTTATTGTCATTTTAGAATTGAAAACCGCAACCACATACGAGGCTTGGTTGCGGAGAAATCGGGTTTCGAAAGAAATCTGATTTTTAAACTTTTAAATGATGCCGGCATCATAAGTTTTTTCAATTTTTCACTAAAAATTTTTTTCTCGAATTTTGTAAAGTGGTGTACATCGATGGAAAGGTCTGTTTATTGTCATTATAGAATTGAAAACCGCAACCACATACGAGGCTTGGTTGCGGAGAAATCGGGTTTCGAAAGAAATCTGATTTTTAAACTTTTAAATGATGCCGGCATCATAAGTTTTTTCAATTTTTCACTAAAAATTTTTTTCTCGAATTTTGTAAAGTGGTGTACATCGATGGAAAGGTCTGTTTATTGTCAATTAGGTATTGAAAACCGCAACCACTTACGAGGCTTGGTTGCAGAGAAATCGGGTTTCGAAAGAAATCTGATTTTTAAACTTTTAAATGATGCCGGCATCATAAGTTTTTTCAATTTTTCACTAAAAATTTTTTTCTCGAATTTTGTAAGGTGGTGTACATCGATGGAAAGGTCTGTTTATTGTCATTTTAGAATTGAAAACCGCAACCACATACGAGGCTTGGTTGCGGAGAAATCGGGTTTCGAAAGAAATCTGATTTTTAAACTTTTAAATGATGCCGGCATCATAAGTTTTTTCAATTTTTCACTAAAAATTTTTTTCTCGAATTTTGTAAAGTGGTGTACATCGATGGAAAGGTCTGTTTATTGTCATTTTAGAATTGAAAACCGCAACCACATACGAGGCTTGGTTGCGGAGAAATCGGGTTTCGAAAGAAATCTGATTTTTAAACTTTTAAATGATGCCGGCATCATAAGTTTTTTCAATTTTTCACTAAAAATTTTTTTCTCGAATTTTGTAAAGTGGTGTACATCGATGGAAAGGTCTGTTTATTGTCATTATAGAATTGAAAACCGCAACCACATACGAGGCTTGGTTGCGGAGAAATCGGGTTTCGAAAGAAATCTGATTTTTAAACTTTTAAATGATGCCGGCATCATAAGTTTTTTCAATTTTTCACTAAAAATTTTTTTCTCGAATTTTGTAAAGTGGTGTACATCGATGGAAAGGTCTGTTTATTGTCATTTTAGAATTGAAAACCGCAACCACATACGAGGCTTGGTTGCGGAGAAATCGGGTTTCGAAAGAAATCTGATTTTTAAACTTTTAAATGATGCCGGCATCATAAGTTTTTTCAATTTTTCACTAAAAATTTTTTTCTCGAATTTTGTAAAGTGGTGTACATCGATGGAAAGGTCTGTTTATTGTCAATTAGGTATTGAAAACCGCAACCACTTACGAGGCTTGGTTGCAGAGAAATCGGGTTTCGAAAGAAATCTGATTTTTAAACTTTTAAATGATGCCGGCATCATAAGTTTTTTCAATTTTTCACTAAAAATTTTTTTCTCGAATTTTGTAAAGTGGTGTACATCGATGGAAAGGTCTGTTTATTGTCAATTAGGTATTGAAAACCGCAACCACTTACGAGGCTTGGTTGCAGAGAAATCGGGTTTCGAAAGAAATCTGATTTTTAAACTTTTAAATGATGCCGGCATCATAAGTTTTTTCAATTTTTCACTAAAAATTTTTTTCTCGAATTTTGTAAAGTGGTTTACATCGATGGAAAGGTCTGTTTATTGTCATTTTAGAATTGAAAACCGCAACCACATACGAGGCTTGGTTGCGGAGAAATCGGGTTTCGAAAGAAATCTGATTTTTAAACTTTTAAATGATGCCGGCATCATAAGTTTTTTCAATTTTTCACTAAAAATTTTTTTCTCGAATTTTGTAAAGTGGTGTACATCGATGGAAAGGTCTGTTTATTGTCATTTTAGAATTGAAAACCGCAACCACATACGAGGCTTGGTTGCGGAGAAATCCGGTTTCGAAAGATATCTGATTTTTAAACTTTTAAATGATGCCCGGCATCATAAGTTTTTTTCAATTTTTCACTAAAAATTTTTTTCTCGAATTTTGTAAAGTGGTGTACATCGATGGAAAGGTCTGTTTATTGTCAATTAGGTATTGAAAACCGCAACCACTTACGAGGCTTGGTTGCAGAGAAATCGGGTTTCGAAAGAAATCTGATTTTTAAACTTTTAAATGATGCCGGCATCATAAGTTTTTTCAATTTTTCACTAAAAATTTTTTTCTCGAATTTTGTAAAGTGGTTTACATCGATGGAAAGGTCTGTTTATTGTCATTTTAGAATTGAAAACCGCAACCACATACGAGGCTTGGTTGCGGAGAAATCGGGTTTCGAAAGAAATCTGATTTTTAAACTTTTAAATGATGCCGGCATCATAAGTTTTTTCAATTTTTCACTAAAATTTTTTTTCTCGAATTTTGTAAAGTGGTGTACATCGATGGAAAGGTCTGTTTATTGTCAATTAGGTATTGAAAACCGCAACCACTTACGAGGCTTGGTTGCAGAGAAATCGGGTTTCGAAAGAAATCTGATTTTTAAACTTTTAAATGATGCCGGCATCATAAGTTTTTTAAATTTTTCACTAAAAATTTTTTTCTCGAATTTTGTAAAGTGGTGTACATCGATGGAAAGGTCTGTTTATTGTCATTTTAGAATTGAAAACCGCAACCACATACGAGGCTTGGTTGCGGAGAAATCGGGTTTCGAAAGAAATCTGATTTTTAAACTTTTAAATGATGCCGGCATCATAAGTTTTTTTCAATTTTTCACTAAAAATTTTTGTCTCGAATTTTGTAAAGTGGTGTACAACGATGGAAAGGTCTGTTTATTGTCATTTTAGAATTGAAAACCGCAACCACATACGAGGCTTGGTTGCGGAGAAATCGGGTTTCGAAAGAAATCTGATTTTTAAACTTTTAAATGATGCCGGCATCATAAGTTTTTTCAATTTTTCACTAAAAATTTTTTTCTCGAATTTTGTAAAGTGGTTTACATCGATGGAAAGGTCTGTTTATTGTCATTTTAGAATTGAAAACCGCAACCACATACGAGGCTTGGTTGCGGAGAAATCGGGTTTCGAAAGAAATCTGATTTTTAAACTTTTAAATGATGCCGGCATCATAAGTTTTTTTCAATTTTTCACTAAAAATTTTTGTCTCGAATTTTGTAAAGTGGTGTACAACGATGGAAAGGTCTGTTTATTGTCATTTTAGAATTGAAAACCGCAACCACATACGAGGCTTGGTTGCGGAGAAATCGGGTTTCGAAAGAAATCTGATTTTTAAACTTTTAAATGATGCCGGCATCATAAGTTTTTTCAATTTTTCACTAAAAATTTTTTTCTCGAATTTTGTAAAGTGGTGTACATCGATGGAAAGGTCTGTTTATTGTCAATTAGGTATTGAAAACCGCAACCACTTACGAGGCTTGGTTGCAGAGAAATCGGGTTTCGAAAGAAATCTGATTTTTAAACTTTTAAATGATGCCGGCATCATAAGTTTTTTCAATTTTTCACTAAAAATTTTTTTCTCGAATTTTGTAAGGTGGTGTACATCGATGGAAAGGTCTGTTTATTGTCATTTTAGAATTGAAAACCGCAACCACATACGAGGCTTGGTTGCGGAGAAATCGGGTTTCGAAAGAAATCTGATTTTTAAACTTTTAAATGATGCCGGCATCATAAGTTTTTTCAATTTTTCACTAAAAATTTTTTTCTCGAATTTTGTAAAGTGGTGTACATCGATGGAAAGGTCTGTTTATTGTCATTTTAGAATTGAAAACCGCAACCACATACGAGGCTTGGTTGCGGAGAAATCGGGTTTCGAAAGAAATCTGATTTTTAAACTTTTAAATGATGCCGGCATCATAAGTTTTTTCAATTTTTCACTAAAAATTTTTTTCTCGAATTTTGTAAAGTGGTGTACATCGATGGAAAGGTCTGTTTATTGTCATTATAGAATTGAAAACCGCAACCACATACGAGGCTTGGTTGCGGAGAAATCGGGTTTCGAAAGAAATCTGATTTTTAAACTTTTAAATGATGCCGGCATCATAAGTTTTTTCAATTTTTCACTAAAAATTTTTTTCTCGAATTTTGTAAAGTGGTGTACATCGATGGAAAGGTCTGTTTATTGTCATTTTAGAATTGAAAACCGCAACCACATACGAGGCTTGGTTGCGGAGAAATCGGGTTTCGAAAGAAATCTGATTTTTAAACTTTTAAATGATGCCGGCATCATAAGTTTTTTCAATTTTTCACTAAAAATTTTTTTCTCGAATTTTGTAAAGTGGTGTACATCGATGGAAAGGTCTGTTTATTGTCATTTTAGAATTGAAAACCGCAACCACATACGAGGCTTGGTTGCGGAGAAATCGGGTTTCGAAAGAAATCTGATTTTTAAACTTTTAAATGATGCCGGCATCATAAGTTTTTTCAATTTTTCACTAAAAATTTTTTTCTCGAATTTTGTAAAGTGGTGTACATCGATGGAAAGGTCTGTTTATTGTCAATTAGGTATTGAAAACCGCAACCACTTACGAGGCTTGGTTGCAGAGAAATCGGGTTTCGAAAGAAATCTGATTTTTAAACTTTTAAATGATGCCGGCATCATAAGTTTTTTCAATTTTTCACTAAAAATTTTTTTCTCGAATTTTGTAAGGTGGTGTACATCGATGGAAAGGTCTGTTTATTGTCATTTTAGAATTGAAAACCGCAACCACATACGAGGCTTGGTTGCGGAGAAATCGGGTTTCGAAAGAAATCTGATTTTTAAACTTTTAAATGATGCCGGCATCATAAGTTTTTTCAATTTTTCACTAAAAATTTTTTTCTCGAATTTTGTAAAGTGGTGTACATCGATGGAAAGGTCTGTTTATTGTCATTTTAGAATTGAAAACCGCAACCACATACGAGGCTTGGTTGCGGAGAAATCGGGTTTCGAAAGAAATCTGATTTTTAAACTTTTAAATGATGCCGGCATCATAAGTTTTTTCAATTTTTCACTAAAAATTTTTTTCTCGAATTTTGTAAAGTGGTGTACATCGATGGAAAGGTCTGTTTATTGTCATTATAGAATTGAAAACCGCAACCACATACGAGGCTTGGTTGCGGAGAAATCGGGTTTCGAAAGAAATCTGATTTTTAAACTTTTAAATGATGCCGGCATCATAAGTTTTTTCAATTTTTCACTAAAAATTTTTTTCTCGAATTTTGTAAAGTGGTGTACATCGATGGAAAGGTCTGTTTATTGTCATTTTAGAATTGAAAACCGCAACCACATACGAGGCTTGGTTGCGGAGAAATCGGGTTTCGAAAGAAATCTGATTTTTAAACTTTTAAATGATGCCGGCATCATAAGTTTTTTCAATTTTTCACTAAAAATTTTTTTCTCGAATTTTGTAAAGTGGTGTACATCGATGGAAAGGTCTGTTTATTGTCATTTTAGAATTGAAAACCGCAACCACATACGAGGCTTGGTTGCGGAGAAATCGGGTTTCGAAAGAAATCTGATTTTTAAACTTTTAAATGATGCCGGCATCATAAGTTTTTTCAATTTTTCACTAAAAATTTTTTTCTCGAATTTTGTAAAGTGGTGTACATCGATGGAAAGGTCTGTTTATTGTCATTTTAGAATTGAAAACCGCAACCACATACGAGGCTTGGTTGCGGAGAAATCGGGTTTCGAAAGAAATCTGATTTTTAAACTTTTAAATGATGCCGGCATCATAAGTTTTTTCAATTTTTCACTAAAAATTTTTTTCTCGAATTTTGTAAAGTGGTGTACATCGATGGAAAGGTCTGTTTATTGTCAATTAGGTATTGAAAACCGCAACCACTTACGAGGCTTGGTTGCAGAGAAATCGGGTTTCGAAAGAAATCTGATTTTTAAACTTTTAAATGATGCCGGCATCATAAGTTTTTTCAATTTTTCACTAAAAATTTTTTTCTCGAATTTTGTAAAGTGGTGTACATCGATGGAAAGGTCTGTTTATTGTCAATTAGGTATTGAAAACCGCAACCACTTACGAGGCTTGGTTGCAGAGAAATCGGGTTTCGAAAGAAATCTGATTTTTAAACTTTTAAATGATGCCGGCATCATAAGTTTTTTCAATTTTTCACTAAAAATTTTTTTCTCGAATTTTGTAAAGTGGTGTACATCGATGGAAAGGTCTGTTTATTGTCATTTTAGAATTGAAAACCGCAACCACATACGAGGCTTGGTTGCGGAGAAATCCGGTTTCGAAAGATATCTGATTTTTAAACTTTTAAATGATGCCCGGCATCATAAGTTTTTTTCAATTTTTCACTAAAAATTTTTTTCTCGAATTTTGTAAAGTGGTGTACATCGATGGAAAGGTCTGTTTATTGTCAATTAGGTATTGAAAACCGCAACCACTTACGAGGCTTGGTTGCAGAGAAATCGGGTTTCGAAAGAAATCTGATTTTTAAACTTTTAAATGATGCCGGCATCATAAGTTTTTTCAATTTTTCACTAAAAATTTTTTTCTCGAATTTTGTAAAGTGGTTTACATCGATGGAAAGGTCTGTTTATTGTCATTTTAGAATTGAAAACCGCAACCACATACGAGGCTTGGTTGCGGAGAAATCGGGTTTCGAAAGAAATCTGATTTTTAAACTTTTAAATGATGCCGGCATCATAAGTTTTTTCAATTTTTCACTAAAAATTTTTTTCTCGAATTTTGTAAAGTGGTGTACATCGATGGAAAGGTCTGTTTATTGTCATTTTAGAATTGAAAACCGCAACCACATACGAGGCTTGGTTGCGGAGAAATCGGGTTTCGAAAGAAATCTGATTTTTAAACTTTTAAATGATGCCGGCATCATAAGTTTTTTCAATTTTTCACTAAAAATTTTTTTCTCGAATTTTGTAAAGTGGTGTACATCGATGGAAAGGTCTGTTTATTGTCAATTAGGTATTGAAAACCGCAACCACTTACGAGGCTTGGTTGCAGAGAAATCGGGTTTCGAAAGAAATCTGATTTTTAAACTTTTAAATGATGCCGGCATCATAAGTTTTTTCAATTTTTCACTAAAAATTTTTTTCTCGAATTTTGTAAAGTGGTGAACATCGATGGAAAGGTCTGTTTATTGTCATTTTAGAATTGAAAACCGCAACCACATACGAGGCTTGGTTGCGGAGAAATCGGGTTTCGAAAGAAATCTGATTTTTAAACTTTTAAATGATGCCGGCATCATAAGTTTTTTCAATTTTTCACTAAAAATTTTTTTTCTCGAATTTTGTAAAGTGGTGTACATCGATGGAAAGGTCTGTTTATTGTCATTTTAGAATTGAAAACCGCAACCACATACGAGGCTTGGTTGCGGAGAAATCGGGTTTCGAAAGAAATCTGATTTTTAAACTTTTAAATGATGCCGGCATCATAAGTTTTTTTCAATTTTTCACTAAAAATTTTTGTCTCGAATTTTGTAAAGTGGTGTGCATCGATGGAAAGGTCTGTTTATTGTCATTTTAGAATTGAAAACCGCAACCACATACGAGGCTTGGTTGCGGAGAAATCGGGTTTCGAAAGAAATCTGATTTTTAAACTTTTAAATGATGCCGGCATCATAAGTTTTTTCAATTTTTCACTAAAAATTTTTTTCTCAAATTTTGTAAAGTGGTGTACATCGATGGAAAAGTCTGTTTATTGTCATTTTAGAATTGAAAACCGCAACCACATACGAGGCTTGGTTGCGGAGAAATCGGGTTTCGAAAGAAATCTGATTTTTAAACTTTTAAATGATGCCGGCATCATAAGTTTTTTTCAATTTTTCACTAAAAATTTTTGTCTCGAATTTTGTAAAGTGGTGTACATCGATGGAAAGGTCTGTTTATTGTCATTTTAGAATTGAAAACCGCAACCACATACGAGGCTTGGTTGCGGAGAAATCGGGTTTCGAAAGAAATCTGATTTTTAAACTTTTAAATGATGCCGGCATCATAAGTTTTTTTCAATTTTTCACTAAAAATTTTTGTCTCGAATTTTGTAAAGTGGTGTACATCGATGGAAAGGTCTGTTTATTGTCATTTTAGAATTGAAAACCGCAACCACATACGAGGCTTGGTTGCGGAGAAATCGGGTTTCGAAAGAAATCTGATTTTTAAACTTTTAAATGATGCCGGCATCATAAGTTTTTTCAATTTTTCACTAAAAATTTTTTTCTCGAATTTTGTAAAGTGGTGTACATGGATGGAAAGGTCTGTTTATTGTCATTTTAGAATTGAAAACCGCAACCACATACGAGGCTTGGTTGCGGAGAAATCGGGTTTCGAAAGAAATCTGATTTTTAAACTTTTAAATGATGCCGGCATCATAAGTTTTTTCAATTTTTCACTAAAAATTTTTTTTCTCGAATTTTGTAAAGTGGTGTACATGGATGGAAAGGTCTGTTTATTGTCATTTTAGAATTGAAAACCGCAACCACATACGAGGCTTGGTTGCGGAGAAATCGGGTTTCGAAAGAAATCTGATTTTTAAACTTTTAAATGATGTTGGCATCATAAGTTTTTTCAATTTTTCACTAAAATTTTTTTTCTCGAATTTTGTAAAGTGGTGTACATCGATGGAAAGGTCTGTTTATTGTCATTTTAGAATTGAAAACCGCAACCACATACGAGGCTTGGTTGCGGAGAAATCGGGTTTCGAAAGAAATCTGATTTTTAAACTTTTAAATGATGCCGGCATCATAAGTTTTTTCAATTTTTCACTAAAAATTTTTTTCTCAAATTTTGTAAAGTGGTGTACATCGATGGAAAAGTCTGTTTATTGTCATTTTAGAATTGAAAACCGCAACCACATACGAGGCTTGGTTGCGGAGAAATCGGGTTTCGAAAGAAATCTGATTTTTAAACTTTTAAATGATGCCGGCATCATAAGTTTTTTTCAATTTTTCACTAAAAATTTTTGTCTCGAATTTTGTAAAGTGGTGTACATCGATGGAAAGGTCTGTTTATTGTCATTTTAGAATTGAAAACCGCAACCACATACGAGGCTTGGTTGCGGAGAAATCGGGTTTCGAAAGAAATCTGATTTTTAAACTTTTAAATGATGCCGGCATCATAAGTTTTTTTCAATTTTTCACTAAAAATTTTTGTCTCGAATTTTGTAAAGTGGTGTGCATCGATGGAAAGGTTTGTTTATTGTCATTTTAGAATTGAAAACCGCAACCACATACGAGGCTTGGTTGCGAAATCGGGTTTCGAAAGAAATCTGATTTTTAAACTTTTAAATGATGCCGGCATCATAAGTTTTTTCAATTTTTCACTAAAAATTTTTTTCTCGAATTTTGTAAAGTGGTGTACATCGATGGAAAGGTCTGTTTATTGTCATTTTAGAATTGAAAACCGCAACCACATACGAGGCTTGGTTGCGGAGAAATCGGGTTTCGAAAGAAATCTGATTTTTAAACTTTTAAATGATGCCGGCATCATAAGTTTTTTTCAATTTTTCACTAAAAATTTTTGTCTCGAATTTTGTAAAGTGGTGTACATCGATGGAAAGGTCTGTTTATTGTCATTTTAGAATTGAAAACCGCAACCACATACGAGGCTTGGTTGCGAAATCGGGTTTCGAAAGAAATCTGATTTTTAAACTTTTAAATGATGCCGGCATCATAAGTTTTTTCAATTTTTCACTAAAAATTTTTGTCTCGAATTTTGTAAAGTGGTGTACATCGATGGAAAGGTCTGTTTATTGTCATTTTAGAATTGAAAACCGCAACCACATACGAGGCTTGGTTGCGGAGAAATCGGGTTTCGAAAGAAATCTGATTTTTAAACTTTTAAATGATGCCGGCATCATAAGTTTTTTCAATTTTTCACTAAAAATTTTTTTCTCAAATTTTGTAAAGTGGTGTACATCGATGGAAAAGTCTGTTTATTGTCATTTTAGAATTGAAAACCGCAACCACATACGAGGCTTGGTTGCGGAGAAATCGGGTTTCGAAAGAAATCTGATTTTTAAACTTTTAAATGATGCCGGCATCATAAGTTTTTTTCAATTTTTCACTAAAAATTTTTGTCTCGAATTTTGTAAAGTGGTGTACATCGATGGAAAGGTCTGTTTATTGTCATTTTAGAATTGAAAACCGCAACCACATACGAGGCTTGGTTGCGGAGAAATCGGGTTTCGAAAGAAATCTGATTTTTAAACTTTTAAATGATGCCGGCATCATAAGTTTTTTTCAATTTTTCACTAAAAATTTTTGTCTCGAATTTTGTAATGTGGTGTACATCGATGGAAAGGTCTGTTTATTGTCATTTTAGAATTGAAAACCGCAACCACATACGAGGCTTGGTTGCGGAGAAATCGGGTTTCGAAAGAAATCTGATTTTTAAACTTTTAAATGATGCCGGCATCATAAGTTTTTTTCAATTTTTCACTAAAAATTTTTGTCTCGAATTTTGTAAAGTGGTGTGCATCGATGGAAAGGTTTGTTTATTGTCATTTTAGAATTGAAAACCGCAACCACATACGAGGCTTGGTTGCGAAATCGGGTTTCGAAAGAAATCTGATTTTTAAACTTTTAAATGATGCCGGCATCATAAGTTTTTTCAATTTTTCACTAAAAATTTTTTTCTCGAATTTTGTAAAGTGGTGTACATCGATGGAAAGGTCTGTTTATTGTCATTTTAGAATTGAAAACCGCAACCACATACGAGGCTTGGTTGCGGAGAAATCGGGTTTCGAAAGAAATCTGATTTTTAAACTTTTAAATGATGCCGGCGTCATAAGTTTTTTCAATTTTTCACTAAAAACTTTTTTCTCGAATTTTGTAAAGTGGTGTACATCGATGGAAAGGTCTGTTTATTGTCATTTTAGAATTGAAAACCGCAACCACATACGAGGCTTGGTTGCGGAGAAATCGGGTTTCGAAAGAAATCTGATTTTTAAACTTTTAAATGATTTTTCAATTTTTCACTAAAAATTTTTTTCTCGAATTTTGTAAAGTGGTGTACATCGATGGAAAGGTCTGTTTATTGTCATTTTAGAATTGAATTTCACTAAAAATTTTTTTTTCGAATTTTGTAAAGTGGTGTACATCGATGGAAAGGTCTGTTTATTGTCATTTTAGAATTGAAAACCGCAACCACATACGAGGCTTGGTTGCGGAGAAATCATCGGTGTACATCGATGGAAAGGTCTGTTTATTGTCATTTTAGAATTGAAAACCGCAACCACATACGAGGCTTGGTTGCGGAGAAATCATCGGTGTACATCGATGGAAAGGTCTGTTTATTGTCATTTTAGAATTGAAAACCGCAACCACATACGAGGCTTGGTTGCGGAGAAATCAGGTTTCGAAAGAAATCTGATTTTTAAACTTTTAAATGATGCCGGCATCATAAGTTTTTTCAATTTTTCACTAAAAATTTTTTTCTCGAATTTTGTAAAGTGGTGTACATCGATGGAAAGGTCTGTTTATTGTCATTTTAGAATTGAAAACCGCAACCACAGACGAGGCTTGGTTGCGGAGAAATCGGGTTTCGAAAGAAATCTGATTTTTAAACTTTTAAATGATGCCGGCATCATAAGTTTTTTCAATTTTTCACTAAAAATTTTTTTCTCGAATTTTGTAAAGTGGTGTACATCGATGGAAAGGTCTGTTTATTGTCATTTTAGAATTGAAAACCGCAACCACATACGAGGCTTGGTTGCGGAGAAATCAGGTTTCGAAAGAAATCTGATTTTTAAACTTTTAAATGATGCCGGCATCATAAGTTTTTTCAATTTTTCACTAAAAATTTTTTTCTCGAATTTTGTAAAGTGGTGTACATCGATGGAAAGGTCTGTTTATTGTCATTTTAGAATTGAAAACCGCAACCACATACGAGGCTTGGTTGCGGAGAAATCAGGTTTCGAAAGAAATCTGATTTTTAAACTTTTAAATGATGCCGGCATCATAAGTTTTTTCAATTTTTCACTAAAAATTTTTTTCTCGAATTTTGTAAAGTGGTGTACATCGATGGAAAGGTCTGTTTATTGTCATTTTAGAATTGAAAACCGCAACCACAGACGAGGCTTGGTTGCGGAGAAATCGGGTTTCGAAAGAAATCTGATTTTTAAACTTTTAAATGATGCCGGCATCATAAGTTTTTTCAATTTTTCACTAAAAATTTTTTTCTCGAATTTTGTAAAGTGGTGTACATCGATGGAAAGGTCTGTTTATTGTCATTTTAGAATTGAAAACCGCAACCACATACGAGGCTTGGTTGCGGAGAAATCGGGTTTCGAAAGAAATCTGATTTTTAAACTTTTAAATGATGCCGGCATCATAAGTTTTTTCAATTTTTCACTAAAAATTTTTTTTCTCGAATTTTGTAAAGTGGTGTACATCGATGGAAAGGTCTGTTTATTGTCATTTTAGAATTGAAAACCGCAACCACATACGAGGCTTGGTTGCGGAGAAATCGGGTTTCGAAAGAAATCTGATTTTTAAACTTTTAAATGATGCCGGCATCATAAGTTTTTTCAATTTTTCACTAAAAATTTTTTTCTCGAATTTTGTAAAGTGGTGTATATCGATGGAATCGATGTATTTATTGTCATTTTAGAATTGAAAACCGCAACCACATACGAGGCTTGGTTGCGGAGAAATCGGGTTTCGAAAGAAATCTGATTTTTAAACTTTTAAATGATGCCGGCATCATAAATTTTTTCAATTTTTCACTAAAAATTTTTTTCTCGAATTTTGTAAAGTGGTGTACATCGATGGAAAGGTCTGTTTATTGTCATTTTAGAATTGAAAACCGCAACCACAGACGAGGCTTGGTTGCGGAGAAATCGGGTTTCGAAAGAAATCTGATTTTTAAACTTTTAAATGATGCCGGCATCATAAGTTTTTTCAATTTTTCACTAAAAATTTTTTTCTCGAATTTTGTAAAGTGGTGTACATCGATGGAAAGGTCTGTTTATTGTCATTTTAGAATTGAAAACCGCAACCACATACGAGGCTTGGTTGCTTTTAAATGATGCCGGCATCATAAGTTTTTTCAATTTTTCACTAAAAATTTTTTTCTCGAATTTTGTAAAGTGGTGTACATCGATGGAAAGGTCTGTTTATTGTCATTTTAGAATTGAAAACCGCAACCACATACGAGGCTTGGTTGCGGAGAAATCGGGTTTCGAAAGAAATCTGATTTTTCAACTTTTAAATGATGCCGGCATCATAAGTTTTTTCAATTTTTCACTAAAAATTTTTTTCTCGAATTTTGTAAAGTGGTGTACATCGATGGAAAGGTCTGTTTATTGTCATTTTAGAATTGAAAACCGCAACCACATACGAGGCTTGGTTGCGGAGAAATCGGGTTTCGAAAGAAATCTGATTTTTCAACTTTTAAATGATGCCGGCATCATAAGTTTTTTCAATTTTTCACTAATTTTTCTCGAATTTTGTAAAGTGGTGTACATCGATGGAAAGGTCTGTTTATTGTCATTTTAGAATTGAAAACCGCAACCACATACGAGGCTTGGTTGCGGAGAAATCGGGTTTCGAAAGAAATCTGATTTTTAAACTTTTAAATGATGCCGGCATCATAAGTTTTTTCAATTTTTCACTAAAAATTTTTTTCTCAAATTTTGTAAAGTGGTGTACATCGATGGAAAGGTCTGTTTATTGTCATTTTAGAATTGAATTTCACTAAAAATTTTTTTCTCGAATTTTGTAAAGTGGTGTACATCGATGGAAAGGTCTGTTTATTGTCATTTTAGAATTGAAAACCGCAACCACATACGAGGCTTGGTTGCGGAGAAATCGGGTTTCGAAAGAAATCTGATTTTTAAACTTTTAAATGATGCCGGCATCATAAGTTTTTTCAATTTTTCTCTAAAAATTTTGTTCTCGAATTTTGTAAAGTGGTGTACATCGATGGAAAGGTCTGTTTATTGTCATTTTAGAATTGAAAACCGCAACCACATACGAGGCTTGGTTGCGGAGAAATCGGGTTTCGAAAGAAATCTGATTTTTAAACTTTTAAATGATGCCGGCATCATAAGTTTTTTCAATTTTTCAATAAAAATTTTCAATTTTTCACTAAAAATTTTTTTCTCGAATTTTATAAAGTTGTGTACATCGATGGAAAGGTCTGTTTATTGTCATTTTAGAATTGAAAACCGCAACCACATACGAGGCTTGGTTGCGGAGAAATCGGGTTTCGAAAGAAATCTGATTTTTAAACTTTTAAATGATGCCGGCATCATAAGTTTTTTCAATTTTTCAATAAAAATTTTCAATTTTTCACTAAAAATTTTTTTCTCGAATTTTATAAAGTTGTGTACATCGATGGAAAGGTCTGTTTATTGTCATTTTAGAATTGAAAACCGCAACCACAGACGAGGCTTGGTTGCGGAGAAATCGGGTTTCGAAAGAAATCTGATTTTTAAACTTTTAAATGATTGCATCATAAGTTTTTTTCAATTTTTTACTAGAAAAGACCATGGGCATTTTGGGCCCACTATCCAACATTGCTTAACAGTGGTGAAACTTATGTCTTGTCGAGCGCAAAAGTGGTGTTTTGGCACATTTTATAAAAAAAAGTATTTAAAATGCAAAAAAAAATATAAAAAAATGGCAATACTTAATTAAAAATGTTTCACCTTTTCTGAAAGCCTGAAGTCTGTTCTTTCATTTTATTTTTAAATCAACTTATTTGTATAAACATAAAGATGTTTATACAAATAAGTTGATTTAAAAATAAAATGAACATAAAGATGTTTATACAAATAAGTTGATTTAAAAATAAAATGAAAGAACAGACAAACTTTTTTACTTACTTTACTTTTTGTTTACAAAATTAATTTTTTTAAAAAAACCTCTCGAATGATTTTTGAATTTTTATTTTCATAAAATAAGATTTGTGACATAAATCAGATGGAGTACATCGCGTTGATGTCAAATTACTTCTAGAAGTTGATTAATAGATTACCCTGAATTGCGGACAAATTTTTTTTTTAAATATTTTTCATGTTCAATTAAAATTTAAAGTTCTTTCTTGTACAACTCTTGCTCTTAAAAAATAATATATTTGGCAAAAAACCTTAAAAGTACAACTGCATCTTAAAATTTTGTCTATTATAAGCTACCCATTCCAATTTCATGTGTGTAATTCCTACATATTTCCAATATGTATAGGTACTGTCTTCCGAACAATTGAATTTATATTACTTTGTCCTTGAAGAATTTCTCTTGTTTTAAAATCTATTCAATAGAAGTCAAAATTTAATAAACATTCTCGATTTATAAATCCACAAACGATTTTCTTTCATCAACAACCCACCTAATGTCATTCTCATTCCACATCATTAGTTGGATAATTACTTTCCAAAATGTCTCTCTCAACAAATCTATAAATTAAGTCGCCAACAATCATCGCCATATACAAGAGTGTGTTCTCGACACCGACTTACGACAAGTAAAAAAAAATATACCATTCCCCTTGGACACTTTCATTTCACTTGAGCACCTCAATTATACTTTCGATGAGTTTGACATAATGCTAACACATATTTAGATACACAGCATACTCTCATTGGTTGTACATTTTAATCATCGACAAAACGAGGCTAGACCTTATACATATACTACATAAGTTGAAGTGCGCAACCCCCTTTTAGGAGCTATATCAACGAATTCGGGTGTAATTACGTCGTCGTTGTCGTCGTCGCTGGATGTCGATGCCATAATTTATAGATAACCCAACTTCGATTCTTCTTCACCGATACACAAATTGTTGGTAGGTACAGAAATAGGTAGGTACAACAAATAATAATTGTAGGACCCTTTTTCCAACACCATCATATAATACCCGGCTTAGCATATGTGGAGACTAACAAACATCCTTTATGTGGACATCCTGATGGTGAAAAAAAAACGTGATATAGATGACAAAAAAAAAAAAAGAAGAAGAGATGAGGATTCCCCGAAAAAATTCATCCATGTGGAAGGTGTTAAATCATCTGGAAATATTGCCTAATGGATAGTTAACACGATTTTTGCCTTAGAGCCAGGTCAGATGATCCTTGTGTATAGTCCCAGGGAATATATACGACACCGTGTCTGACTACCGACACTGAGAGCGGACCAATTTTAAGCCCTTTTTCATGCGAAATCCATTCAAAAATAAGAAAAGAAGAATTTTTTCCCATTTTCGTCAGAATGGGGCGAGCAATTGTTAGGGAGATAAGCCATACTATATGAACAGTAGCGCGTTAGTCGCATGCATTTTTCAGTCTTCCACTACCACACAACGAAAAAAAAAAAAAAAGGAATAATATTTTTAACTATTCGAAGGAATAAATGCCTTCAAACGAGAACGGAAGGGAACAAAATATATCAGAATCCTTATAAATCATAAACTTCTGGTGTTTTGTTTGCGTGAAAGCTCGTATCATATCGTAATCGTATACAAAAGAGAAAAGGGTCGAATGGACAGATTTATTTTTCTTGTAAAACTTGACAAACGATAAGAATTTATATATTTACGGATATACGACCAAGCAACCACCACAGTATGTCTTAAATAGATGGTCTGTTGTTGTTGTTGTTGTTTTAAGAGGGGGGATAGTTTATAAGCAAATCCTTGTCCCATCAAACCATCAAAGAAAAGCTTAAGTTTGACCTTTCCCTAATCAATCCATTAGTATTCAAACGTGACAGATGAAGGATCAAAACAACTTCCGTTACATCACAGTACATACGTATATCGTTTGCAGCATTTGGTCCTTTAACCGCACATAACTTATTTAATTAAAGTTAACCCAAGAGGGTCAGATAATAATCGATTTTGGGGTATGGAAATAAGACAGAGTCTTAGTATAGTTGCGACAGGAGGATGTTTTGAAGCTTATGGTCATCCAAATAATGACGACGAGGAAAACGGATGGCAAATTTGTTTGGTAGATAATATTGAAGGAAAATGTTGGATCATCGCACGTAATTTTGAAATTCCAGTTTACATATTAATTGGTTTGTTGAAATATAAGAAACAATGTGTTGCTGGTTTTGCAGAAATTTGTAAAACTCTTGTAAAATTTTTGGGGTTATCTAATTAATAGAGAAACGATTGTTTTCAATAATGGAAGTTAGGTTATTTGATTTCAAAATAGTTTGGAAGCCCTATCAAAGTTTTTATTCAAGGCACAACACAATGCGGTTGTTATGAGAAGAATTTATAATACAAATTCCTTTTACGTATATTCAATATTGAAAGAGATTATAATATAGGCAATTAGAAAACCTATCGCTATTTAATTAGACTTGTTGAATTATAAATTCAAAATGGCTTTAACTGATTTCTTCAATAAATCTTGATTTACTAGTTTACTATATGGTGTTGCAATAATTAAGACACCATATGGGTGATTCTCTGCCAACTGTGATTTTTTAAATAAGAATTTTGCTAAAATTAAAAGTCATTGAAAATTAATTTTTTTATTTTATTTGTCTTTAAATAGACATGGTATTAAATCTGTAAGAGCATTTTGCTACAACTTTTAAGGAACAAAAAATATGGTAAAAAGTACTAAATCTCGAAGACATGGTGCTAACACTGATTTTTTATTTTTGAATTTTTATACGTTCTAACTCTTTTTGAAAATATTTTTGTTGAGTTTCTAAATTCTCTCTTACGTTTTGACGTTTTCAACTTTAAAAGCCAATGTTTTATTCAAAATTGTATGTTTTTTTAGTTTTTCAAATCTGTTCTTTGAGGTTGGAGTCTTTATTTTATGCAAGGTTATAACTCAATATTTATTGCACAAATTTGTTTTAATATGTTTTGTCCGAAGTATTG
This sequence comes from Epistrophe grossulariae, assembly GCA_929447395.1. Lineage (NCBI taxonomy): Eukaryota > Metazoa > Arthropoda > Insecta > Diptera > Syrphidae > Epistrophe > Epistrophe grossulariae. The sequence continues at coordinate 25,908,108 of OV839566.1, read as the reverse complement.
GTACCATTCTTAATTAAAAAAATAACAAGATTTTTAGCAAAATTGCTTAAAATCTTTTAATTTTTTTTCATCATCAATAAATTTACCACGGTACTAACACCCACGGTACTGACATTTAGGCTTTAATATAACCTCATATCTCAAAGCTTCTGAGAAAAATAAAATCCGTTATAATTTTAACTTATGACTTAAAAAGAAATACAATATTCTAAAAATCACCCCAACAAATTTTATAACACGCTTGGATAATACTACCACGGTACTGACAGGTAATTTTGTGACACACGATTTTAGAATAAAAACACTTCACTCTTACAGCAAAATTACGTATGTAAAATAAATTGACTTTTGTAAACAATAAATAAATAGTGCCTCTTACAAACGGCACCACACAAATGCCATAAAACTAAAAACAAAATGGCGGTTCAGCGGTAAATTTTTTGAATTCAAAAAGAAAATGAAATCCGTGGACAATATTCAATTATTATTATTTAATTAGAGAGCAAATATTTTGACTTGATATTCTCAAAATATAATCAAGCAACTATTGTACTCAAACTTTTCTGAGAACAACATTTTTATTCAATGATGTATTTTAATACAAAATTGTAGATTTAATTGGAAAAACAAGGATAGGACATGCTACGTTACTGACATTTTGCGTATACTTTTTCAAGTCAAGGGGAAAGGGTAGCAAATTTTTAAACAATCTGTAATGCAAATTGTAGTACCAACTTATTTCCACATTTCAAACCAGAAATTCATAAGAAATTTTTACATTAAGCTACAAATAAAGCCCTGGACACAAAGAATCACAGTTGGCAGAGAATCACCCATATATTGAATTCACATGCGATTAACGTTCGGTTTGGCAATTTTGATTTATATTTTGGCTCATCCCTTCGTCGTTTAAAGTATGTATTATTTATAAATAAACAAAAAATAAATACATTGGTGCTGCAACAGCTTAGTCGAGTTTTTAAAAATAAAAGTTCGGCAACAATGCCACTATTGAAGTCACATTTCTGCAGGGAAGTTTGAAAATTTTCTTACTATTTTAAAAGTGTTAATGTTTAGTTCTCAGCAATGAAATCAAATTTCGCCAAAAATTTACATTTTTAGGACCCATACCATTTTCTTTACACTTGTTTTTGCAATGGTTCAGTATCTGGTGGGGAGCTACAATTTTCCGTCAAAATTAATAGACATGACATGGCGATTAATGAGGGTATTGACGCTATCTAATGCGAGGAATATTTTAACATTCGCAATTGACAACGTTTTTAGCGTCGGTCGTTGGCTTAGAAGAACTTATAGGTACTCTTGGGGGATTTATTATATCCTCCACAGAGGAAAATCACTTCCTTTTTTGTAAGTTTTTTTTGGAAGATTAAGCTAGAAGTCAATCCCTTCCCTATACTTTCGAAGTGTCAGAAAAAAATGATAAAATTAGTCGAAGAATTTTGCTTAAAATTTTGAAAACATTTTACGAAATCTGCAAATCCGGTTAAAAAAGTCTGCATTGACAATTTTTAAAGACACACAATTTAGGTAGTTACTTCATAAATATAAAAAAAACAATTACAAAGCAGTATTCGATTAAGTGTTGAAAGTTGCAGTTTATTTGGAATTTTGGATTTATTAAAATTTACTTGTTTTCTTTTTCATAAAGCTGACTTCTTTCTTTCGTTCGCAAATGCGAATCAAAATAAACGAAAACTTTTTCTTTGAGGTTTTTCTTCTTATTTGGTGTGTTCAGAAAATTGAGATCTCGAAGAATTTTCTCACTCAAAAAGTGAGCAAGCGAATCCTCAGAGTTTTGACAGCAAAGCTGAGAATAGTGCTGAGGAATCCTGAGATTGCTGAAATCTCCGAGATCTCATTTTCCTGAACATGCCTATTGTTTAAGTTACAAAGTTTTTGACAAAAAGTTATTTATAAAATAAAAAATCATTCTGCGGAATATATTGTGTTCATATGCAAAAAGATAAGTTCAAACCTTTAAGTCACTTTTCTGAGATCTTTCTTAACATAGTATGCAAAAAAAAATAACTGAGCGAGAAAGATCTCATGTTGTTAGATCGATCTCACAGCAATGAGATCGATTTCGCATTGAAAGCACTGTATGAGACAGAAATCGTTTTGATATGCAAAAAGATGAGAAAACGATTCATTGCAGGAGATCGATCTCATATATATTGTTAAGCATGCGGTATTTCTTTTACTCAGTTTGTTATAAGGCTGGGAAAAATGCATTTTTAGTAGCTTGTATTATTTCTTTAATGATGAATTGAAACAAGTTTCGTTAATTTTAACTGAATATTTAGAATGCAATCTGTAAAAATATTTTCAGTGAAAAATACATATCCGTTTTTTTACAATATATTTAGAATTTCGGATCAACGTACGTATAAGAATCCCGAAAACAGCAATATCAAAAATCTAGATCCTTAAAGGTTATACAAAATGAAAAGTGTTCGTAACTATTTTTCAATAACCAAACAATTTTTATTTTCAATAGCAATATTTTTTCAGGTTGAATTAAATTTTTTCGGAAAAATTAAAACAAAATGATTTTCGTCTTACCGAAATATGGAACACAATTTTGTTACAATTTTTAAGGATGTATGTAGGTATCTTAGTAGCTCAAAATATATTGCACTTAAAAACAATTTTTTTATTTTTGTTTAAACAAATACGTGTGGAGATTTTTGATTTACTTTTTCAATTATTCATATATGTATTTTTACAAACCAAATTTTTGTAAATTTTGTATAGTTTTTTATTTAAAGTGCTATCCATCGGAAGACATGTAAAAAAAATTATTTACATGCACTTCTCAAACTTTCAATTTATAACCAAAAATATTGCTAAAGTTGCAGCTCAATCGGAGGCTTATTATTCCAATCCATAAAAAAGCATATTTTAATTAAATAAATAAAAGAAAAGAAACTTTAGTTTTTATTTTTTTTAATTTTAATTTTTAATATTTAACAATTTTCACAACTTAATGAAAATTAAATTTTATAAGAATTTGCGACGCGTTTCGGAGTGTACCTCCATCTTCCGGCGAAATACTCAATTAAGTTGTGAAAATTATTAAATATTAAAAATTAAAATTAAAATTAAACAAAATAAAAACTAAAGTTTCTTTTCTTTTATTTATTTAATTAAAATATATTATTTAAACACAACTTGGAGACAAAAACCTCAAAAATGTACCATAAAAAAGGCCCGAAAAATTGGTCTTCAACTATAGACCTGTCTCTAAATTCTCTTGAAATCCTAAGCTTTTTGAAATTATCGGCTATGATACAATGCTATTTCAGTGTAGGCAATTCCACCACCACTACCAATTTCTTGTCAAAACTTGTCCCTGGAACTTTATGCACTTTTGAAGATAATAAAGTTGATTGGTGGTATAGCAACTAACCTCATCAAAACCTTCAATAAAATTTCCATCTCTCTGATCCTACTCAAACTTAGTGCTTCAGGTTTTTGACCTACATTCTACTATTAAAAAAATCGACACTATTATAAAGTTATCTTTAAATCATCCAAATTTACCTATCCTATAGTAACCTCTGATATCCCACAGGGCAGCCATCTTGGCCTACTTATTTTTATTTTGATAATCATCATTAAAAACTCTTTAATATCTAATCGTTTATTTTTTAACCTGGACCTGGTACCTTAAAGACTTTCTTGATTTAATGTTACCAGTATTCAAGTTCGTTAATATTCTCAACTTCATTTTAGGGCATATCTTATTAACATTGACACATCCATTAAAACAGCTTACTCTGCACTTGGCTTTGTGAAACGATAATCTACAGAATTCTTAGAAATATGTTACTAAATCTCTCTATATAACATTTTATAGGGCCTTTCTTAGAATATCGAATACAAGTCTGAACACATATTATATTACTTTATTCATTTCCAGTGAATTAAAGCTGTTCAACGAATATTACTTCATTTTATACACTCCGAGGCCCTCCGTCATCCAACACGTTTAATATTCCTTTTTTAGAAGATCGACTAAAATTAATAAACATGCATTTCATATCGCCGTCATTGTTATATGATGTTATAATGTACTTACCCATTAGCTTTTAGGCAGTAATATTGATTGTCCTATTAGTCCATCCAATAAAGCATTTGACTCGGAAAAAAATGCCGGAAAGCTGGACTTTGGTATATATAGCCTCTTCATAACAGTATTAAGAAACTGTCAAAAGTCCCCATCGATATGAGTGCCACTGACAATTTAACATAAGGGGTGGACAAATACAGTGGGCATATCATAAAATCATGTTCATTTAATGTACCGACAGCAAAAAAATTGATGCATTTATCACAAAATGCACATTTTTTTAACTAAGCCTCACAACTTTATTGAAAAGTAACACCCTTAACTCTTCCGATTGATTTATTTTGAAAACGGTTATTTTTATGAAAAAAGGTATGTTAATCTTTTTTGTAGGAAATTTCCAAACTACAAATTTGTTTTTGACATTTTTTTTGTACAACTTACCATTTGGGAGTTTTTCCAAAAAAAAACTTTTTAGGGACGTTTGACAATTTCTTAAGAACACCATGAGGAGGCTATATACCAAAATTCAGCTTTCCGGTGATTATTTCCTTATTAGGCTGTTTTTTTGGCTTTATTGACTGGACTATATGTCATTCTCAAAATAATATCTATCGAAAAAAACTCTAATAATCTTCGATCTATACTATATACTTCTCTTTCATATAAAATTTATAACAGAATTCTATTTCTTGAGAAACCATTTTGCTTATTTTTTTTTCGATTTTTGGATTGCCCTATGACTCGACAAAAATCGACAGTTATCGGCTATTTATGTACTATATGTAAAGCGTAAACTCCAAAGACATTTTAAAAGGCTTTAACTTTGTAGCAAATATGAAATTCGAAATTAATCATGCGATATTTCATTTTCGATTTTAAAATTCATTTGATTTGCTCCCGCATATCGAATTCGAAGTGAAGATTTCCAATATTTAAAGACTGCGTATATTATTTTGAAATATCGCATCGAAAATGCTTTTTATACATGCAACTAAAATAGCAATAGTTTAATTGGCAACCAAGTCACTTCGAAATTTATAGTTAGCCATAGCTAATCTTCTAAATAAACTGCTTTTTAGCCATACAAAATCTATTTCAAATATCCTTCATTTACCTAAATAAAACACCTCATATCGATTTATATATTTATATTTTTATTTATTTTTGTTTTAATTCTATTTTGAAATATTATTAACATTGTAAACAATTTTTATACAATACAATATTTTAACCAGCTTTGGTTTTTCTTCTAAGCAATTATACTCTTGTAAGTATTCTAGTTCTGTTTATTTTTTATTTTTTATTAAATTTTGTTTTGTTAAATTTTTAGTTGGTAAGTTAAGTTACACAGTCGATCAGATGTTTATTATTAATTATTATATATTTTATTTAGACCTTAATTTTATTATTTTATACAATATGTATTCGTATTACATTTTATTTTTTTTTTTTTATTTTTTCACCAATGGCCCGCATATTCATAATCTAATAATTATATTAATAATAATTTATAACGAACCCCCTACGTTAATAATAATTAAAAAAAAACACTTTATTCACAAATAATAAACTTAAGACTATTTAGTAGGAAGGTAGTACATATTTATCTGTCTGTTTTTATTTACATTTATATTCTTTTCAATGGATAACTATGTTTAATTAAATTTATTTGCTTTGTTTTTTTTTTGTAATTGTTAAATATATATCAGCCTAACTAGAATCTTAATTTATTTATAAAATAGAGAGACTCACATTAGGGATTTTTTATAGGATCATTTTTTATAGCAGCTCTGCCTGAGACTAATTGTGATTTTTATAGGCAGAACAACTTTTATAGGTAAAAATCAAGCAGCGAGTATTTCGCACCCCCTTATATTCAATCTTTTTCTACGAATTGGCATCTCTCATCATCAGTCTTAGTAAAAAAAAAAAAAAAAAAAAACATAAAAATACAACAGTAATATAGAATTCCATTATATGCGGATTTTCCTAGAAATATAGGAAAAGTCCTTTATCGCACAGCAACAACCCTCTTTAATAAATCATCTCCCCCATCAGCTCCTCTTGCAACCTTCTACATAATATATATTTTCTTCTTTTTACACCACACAACATATTCTCATCCAATCTTTAATTTCAAAGAGTTTGCTTTTACGATTTTCACAAAGGACTGATGACAGGTCACACATTATCCACCTGAGCATTATAACTAATAAGACTCCGATCACTAGATGGCGCATAAATCACATCGTTATCGTTTGCCGTGGAAACGGTCGTCGTCGTCGCTGCCACCGCTGCCGCCGACACCTGTCGTCGTCTATTGTCAGCCACCGCTGCCACCGACGACGCCATTAGATTATCACCTCCATTGTCATTCTGTTCCAAGCTTAGAGTGCTACTGCCACCGATGCTGCTGCTTGCTCCAATGCTGCGACTGTACGAGCCCCGCGTTGGCTGGCCTCGCCAATTGAGGTAAGTATTATCCGGTGGATTGGTTTCGCCAACTTTTATATAAAGTTGCTCGTCCTGATGGGCGTGCAACAGTGATGGTGATCCGCAACCACTATCGCAACCTGCTCCGATTCCACCGCTGCCACCACCAACGCCGCCACCAAATCCCGAATCGACCATTACCGTCGAGTCGAAGTCGAGGAGACTTTTGTTGGCAGAAGAAGCCGTCGACACGATGGTTGCGTTGTTTGCAACCGTATTCCCCGAAGAACCGCCATTGTACTTCATCTGGGATTGTGGCGGCAGGGTGGGTGGTGGTATCGCCTCAACACGTTTCCCTGCATTGTCACCCAAATGGTGGTTAAGGAAATTCTGATTCAAATTCAGATTCTGATTCTGGGGGTGTGATACTTTGAAACGATTGTTGTTCCGTCTTATTGTTCCCATGGGACTGCCCTGCTGCTGCTGCAGGACCCCCGAAGCCTTAGCCGGAGTTGGAGTTGGCAGCATTCCAACATGAGTTCGTGGGTTAAATGTAAGGCAATTTGTCATATTGTTCAGCTTGTTCTCGGTTATGTGAATCTTTTCCTTTGGATAGTAATATTGTTCGGAATAGGTGGATCTATTAGAATTACCTCCACCTGGATACATATCGTTGGCGGTTTGGTAGACGTTTGATGAATTCGAATGCTGATGATTGTGATTACCGTGATGGTAGCTGCCATTGAATCGCTGATGTTGCATAGAATTTGGATAATTCTGTTGTTGTTGGTGGTTGTAAAGTTGGGGATGAGTTGATTGGCTGTGATATCCGGTGGAGCCACTGCTGTATTCATTTGGATAACGACCCGTACCAACTATTGAGGAAGTGGCATAGGGGGCCGGGGAATGTTTTCCAGTTGTACTGCCACCGTATTCACTTGGGGCCTTACCAAAGCTCGACACCTCAGCATAATCCGTCGGAATATTGGAATACTCGCCCACGTATCTGTAAAAAAAAAAAAAAAAAAAATGTAAACGACCCTTGATTAATAAATTGCCAGATTATCGGAGTGCGAAAATAATTTTCTATGGATTAAAAACGATTTACGGAGTGTGGTGGTATTTTGTGTATATCAGCAGCCGCACAGAATATGAAGGGGTGCGGACTACATGGACAGTGGACCTGGACATGTTTTTGTGTCCGGGTGAGATAGCATTGAATTTTATGCGATCCGACGCGACCGACGACGTGTGTTGGTTGGTCAACGACCAGTTTTACGAATGAATATTTAATTGTAAAATCCTTTGGGGGGTAAGGAAGGATTGTTGTTTTTTTTTCAGAATCCAACCAGTAGACAGAGACCAATGTTTCTTTTCACTCTTTTATAGGGTATAAGCTTTTTATCAGCCAGCAGGTAAAGGTAGAAACAATACGACAGGTAAGCCGCTTAAAATGAATTTCATTAATATGCTCGTGGGTTTTAATGAATGCCATAAATAAATACGTAAATTAAGGAGCGTCCAGCCAGAAAAGAGTATAGACTTCTCGTATATATAGTTTTGTGCTTTAAAATTAAATCGAATTTAATTTTATTATATGGAGATGAACACTTTGCGGTGCCATTTTTATGTAAGTAAAATCAACTTATGATCTCAAGTAGGTATTCATTATCATAATTTCCAATGTGAAATATTATAATTAGTTGACTCAGTAAAATAAATATGAGATAAAATGATTAAAAATACAAAAAGAAAAATCTTCGACAGGGATATAAGATGAAAGGAAGGCCAAATTTTTAACAATTCTGACATGGATGAATTATGGCCGGAGAGCTTAATTTTTAATTTCAGAAGCATTTTTTAAAATGAACCATAAATTGGGTTGAAGATTTTAAGGGGAAGGAGTGAGGTTTAAAGGGTGATTTTTTTTTTCAAAAAAGTGTTAAAACTTTAGTTTGTTCTACACAAAAAAGATTTTGACACAATTTTTCATAGAAACAATAGATTTCGAGAAAAACCAGCCCAAACCTTACAATACCAGTTTTTTGGGTGTTTAATGAAGAATTTTCCACAACACCACCACTGGGATAAAACAAAATTGGTCCGTTTGGTAATTGTAATCTACATAAACTTTAGTTACTCCACCTCATTCTTTCGATCTAACCAAATAATATTAGACTTTAATTTTGAAATTTCGAATTCCAACAAATTTGATATTTGTGTGGAGAGATTTTTTTTTTGATGTCTTATAAGCACGTCATTAAAATTACCCTAATAATAGGGAAGATAAAAGCAAAATTCAGATTTTTTTTAAATGTATCGGAAATTGTCAACATTTTGGGAAATATGCAGAATTTAATTAGATACAATTTTCCTTGTTTTCGAGCAATTTACAAATAAAAATTAATTTTTGTATTTTTATGCATAAAATCAAAAAAACCTGGTCCAAAATTTAGGGTAATTTTTGGAAAATTATAATCAGAAAATTTAGAAGAGCTTTATAGTATATAGGTCATAAATATCTTAATTTGCAATTTGTCGGAAAAAAGGCCCAATTTCTAAAATTATAAACAAAGCTCAAAAATTATTTTAAAACTTGAGCTGGTGATTCTAGAACCTGGCTTATCTAAATTAATATCATACAAATATTTAGAACTCAGCCATTTCTTCATTTATGGAATTCAGTCTAAGATCAATTTTTAGTTTTAAGAACTTTAGCTTTCGGTTTAGTGAAACGAAGTTGAAAAGAGGTGAATTTTAATGCCATTTACCCTTTTTCAGACAAAATTCTGACATTCAAACAAATTGGAAAATTGGCCAGTTTAGAAGAATCTGAACTCATAAATGTTTGCTTCGTCAAATATTAATCAAGATAATTTAAATTGTATTCCTTATAAATAATTGACAGATTAAATTGAGGAATTAGGCATGTTCAGAGAAATGAGATCTTGGAGATCTCAGTAATACCAGTTATATGAACAGGATTCCTCAGCAAAATTTCTCCTTCACTGTCAAAATTATGAGGAAAAAATATTTTGAATTCCCTTGCTCACTTTTTGAGTAAGAAAAATTTCTGAGATCTCATTAACGCGCCAATTTTCTTGAGGAAACGGGTGCAGCAGATTACAGCTAAGATCTAAATTTTTCTGAACATTTTCTAAAATCTTCCGATATCAATTCTACACTTCAAGTTCTGAATTTGTCTTTGTGTGATTTTTCTTAATTGTATTATTTCAAAAGGTAATATTACCATGAGATAGCGCATCAGTGATATCATTTGGGAACAATTAAGCTTCACTGAAAATTTCGACACATTAAAAAAAGAGCGGGTCTCAGTTTTGAATGTTAAAATTTTGTCAAATTCTGTGTCTCAGAATAATTTTTTTTTTAACTTTCTACATAATTACAGCATTTTGGAAAAAAGAATTTTGAAATGTAGAATTAAGTAAATCTAAAATTTTGACGCAAAAAATTCGTTCATTTCATGAACGTAAAGTTAGTGAAGCAATATTCGCCGATTGACGAGTTGTTATGTGGTTAATTTGCCATTATAATTAATAGTCGTCCATAAGTTGTGATGAATTCAAATTTTTCGTTCTATGTTTTTTTACTTCTTTGCTAAAGTTAGCAAACCACATTCTTACAAAGCGGTAATAATATGGTATAGTGAATGGTTTATTTGCAATATTTTTCCGTTAACTAATCTTTAATTAGTTGTGATAATTTCGAATTTGTCATTCAATGTTTTTTTGTTTTTTTTGCTCCTGCTTTGCTAAGTTGATATATGTATCAAGTTAGCAAAGCACCCCCTTAAAAAGAAAAAAACTTGTTATAATGGATGGTTTATTGCAGAATAATTACCAGTTAGCTAGTTTTTAATTAGCTGTGAAACTTTCAATTTTGTCTTACAATGGTTTCTATGTTTTTTTTTGTTCGGGATTTTTGATAAATTTATAGAAAGTAAGCAAACCACCCCTCAAAATTCTGTAAAGACTTGTTATAGTGACATACTTCATTGCTTAATAATTAGCCATAAATTACTATAGTCATTCATTAGCTGGGTTATATTTTATTTTCTCGTGCAATGTTTTCTATGTTTCTTTGGGTTTGTTGCTAAATTCATTTGAAGCTCCTCCTCAAAAAGCTGTAAAGAAGCAACATGTAGAACTACGCTTGTTTGTTATTTCTAAACATAAGTTTTCTTTTTTATTTATGTTGAGAGTCAACACTAGTCTTTAATTAAATGTAAAATTTTATTTTTTTTCCTGCAACTTTTTCAAATTTTTTTTTTGATTGATAATTTGATATCAAGTTGGCAAAGCAGCCTACGAAAAAAGGTAAAATCTTGTAATATGTAAGTGTTTATTGCATAATAATTCACCATTCATTAGCTGTTAATTAGTTTTGATAATAAAAATTCAATATTTTTTAGATTATTTGGGTTTTGCTTAATTCATATGAAGTTAATGAAGCATGTCCTCAAAATGTGTTTTAAATTGTTATAGCGCATTGCTTATTAGATAACAATTTACCGTTGGCTAGTAAATATTTTATTAGTTATTAAAATTTCAATTTTGTAATTCTTTCTATGTTTTCTATGTTTTTTTTGCTGAGTTTATAAATTGGTATTAATTTAGCAAAGCACCTCCTCGGAAAGGGGATCAACCTTGTTATATTGAAATGTCGAGTCTCTAATAATTTGTCTAAAAAAATCAACTTTTTCGTGTTTTCTATGTTTTCTATGTTTTTTCTGTTGATTTCCTAAATTTAAATTAATTTAGCAAAGCACCTCCTCGAAAAGGGGTTAAAACTTGTTATATTGAAATGTCCATCACCTAAAAATTCACCATTCACTAGCCGTTAATTAGTTTGGATAGTAACAGTTTTGTCGTGCGATGTTTTCTATGTTTTTTTTTTTTTTTTTTTTTTGTATATCTGATCAGTCCTTTTAGATTTACCTACTCTTTCAAAACTTCTTAAATTATCGGAAACTTTTGAATGGATTTATATTTAATAATAACTTATAATTTATATTTATTTAATAAAAGATATCATTAATCTTAAATATAAATATATTTATGTTGAAATCGAAATTGGTGTTGAAAAAGACTGTGTGACTAACAAAATAACTATAAATGGTAACCCATTACACTAAATAAATTCTAAAATAAAACAAAAAATAATTCCTCTGGTCAAATTTTGACAAATACCTATCCAACTATTTTCATATCCTTTTCAAAATAAGGAAAATATTCATGTTGTTCTATAGAAACCAAAATGCTCAACCAAGCCTATAACAAGCCTTTTCAAATAAATTATTTATGTTTCTAGCAAATAATTACCAAATTGTATATATGATGTTGTAAACGCCCTGAAAACCTTAAGTCAACATATTGGTTTATCATTTTAGTGGATATACATGGTAAAGAGACAAGAGATGGGGGTGGGTGAGGACTTGTTATATGAACATAGAAAAACAAATAGCCAAAACTTTACAACAGGATACAACCGTAATTATATTGCAAAATTCGCCAACATATAAAGGTATACTCTATCCAAAAACCTAGTAACCCAAAGCAATAACACAATATGCCTTCGAGTTAAATTCGAAAATGCATCAGTTACAATAATTTTGTCAATATAATCTCGCTCGAAGGACATTTTCTATATACAAAACTAACTAAAACTACACACAAAACATTTCCGAGTTGAATTTGTGAGTTTATATTACAACTCTCTTTATCTCTCTCTTTCTCTCTCCTTAGAGATGTACATACCTTTGATTTCGATGCTGTTCAGATGGCAATGTTGTTGTTGTTGTTAAACAAACTGGTGCATAGTCGGCAATTTGATCCTTTTGCATGTCCATTGCATCACTAACTGAAGGACGCCAAACCATACCACCAGTTGAAGCATCCAACCAAAAACCATTTCCATTGCGCGATAGACTCGGCATTTTGAGGACATCGTTTGGATGATGTGTGCCTGTAGGACGAAATAAAAAAAAAAAAAAAAGTTGCAATGGTTTGAACAAAAACTGTCATAATTAATATTTATATGTATAGATGTATACAAGGAAACAGGAAAACAACAACAACATCAAAAAAACAAGTGAAATAGAAGAAAAAACAATATATGTACATACATACATACATACATATATACATAAATAAATGTCCTGAAATTATTATTAAGAAAAAAAAAAAAAAACTATGCACATATTATATATGTAGGTTGACATATATAAATGATGTCCTGGATGAATTCTTCTGCCAAGAAAAAGATGAATACTGTACAACAATTTGTGTACTTATTTATGTGTATGTGAATGTGAATGTGGTATTCTGACAGTTTTCTTTCGAAATTTATGGCATGCTAAGTTTTATTTGTTTTTTTTGTTATTGTTGTTTTTTTTATTGTTTTTGTTTTTTTATTTTTGTTTTCAATTTTGGTTGCCTATATTTTTTTAATTAAAAATTTGTCCGACTGTCAACTGGGTGAAAATGGATAAACAACATAAAATGTCCTGTCTGTTTGGATACCAAAATATACATATACACAGCCTCAGCCTCAGCAGAGATACCAAATGCATGACTATATATGTGTACTGTCAGCTACTAAGTGGGTGGATAAAAATGATTGGGTGATGGGAAGCAGGCAGTATGGAAATGAATCATCATCATTCATTTGGCACTCTAAAGACCCATACACACACACACACACATAATCAGGGAAGGATTTGTTGTCAATTGCCATATTTAGAGTTACCAGGTCCACTTTGCTTTGGCCTCTTTAACCACCCTGTGCAGATTTTATCCTATTCAACTACATAATCTACATCATTGTCAAATTTTATTTAAATTCGTCCACCCGTTTGAGTGTAATTAAAGGACAAATATAAAAAAAAACATTCTTTCAATAATGAATATTAAAAGATTTATAATATAAGTAAAATATGATCTTAAAGCTGCAACAATGGAAATGTGAATAATTTTATTTATTTTTACAATGTTTAAACAGACCTCAATGGAATTCTCAGCAAATGAGCCTACCATTTGTCTCTGCACCTTGAGAAATGAGTTTTTATTTAAATTTTTTTGAAAGTGCGCTTTAATTTCAATTTGAATACAAGGTCTTTTTTTTATTGAAGGACCAAAAAACAAAAGATTTCTTGCAAAAGGCCAAGGCCAAAAAATTATGAAGAACAGCCATGATGATAATATCATTCTCAAAGGTATCTCGCGCGTCAGCAGGACAATGACAAGGAACAGCGAACTGGAACCCCAAACCACGAGTAGTAGATATACTAAACTAGATATATACGGGAGAGGTACAATCAAACAGAGAAAAGTGCAATTAAACAACGCCTCTCCCCATACCCAATGTTCCATCCCAGCTCAGCATGACTGAATGAAAGTTAAAACAAGCATTAAAAAAAAAAAAATCAAAAAATGTATCTTCTCTCCGTCAAATGAAAAAAAAAATACCAAAACACAGGAGAGCATTCAGCGAACGAGCTTTATTTAATTTAACACTGTGCTAACGTTATCCTTGGCGTATTCGTGTTTGCAGTTATTAAAGCAACGCATAGGTGTATGTATGAATATTGCTATTCCAACTTGAGTACTATATGATGGGTTCATGGGAATTCCACGCGTGTCCTAGACAATTTTTTTTTTTCAGTTTATGCAATTCTCATTCATATAGTAGATGAATATAAAGAGTGTGTATGAAGAATTTTTTGAAACAGCCATAACCCTATAACAGCGCGGGCTATCCTTTGCAATTTCTCACATTACACCTGAATGCTGGTTGGCACATATGAACGCATGCAGTAAAATAATCAAAAAAAAATACAAAAAAAAAAACATGAAACACACAGCAACAGCAGCAAATGAATGAATGAATAAATGCAAAGGAGGAATTAAAGTAGAAAACTGCACAAAACGGAAACAGTTAGTACAAATATTACAAGGATCAAAATTGAACTTTATAAATGATGGAATGAGTGTAGGTAGGTAGTTGAAAAGTTGGTTTGTTCATAGTATACTGGGATTTTTTGTTTTTTGTAAAGTTTTACATTTTTGAGTTGAATATTTATACAGATAAAATGTAGGTATGATAAAATATATCTTTGTATGTATAAAATAAAATATTGGAATGTGCATTGAGGGTATATCCTTTGCAATGAGCGTAATTAATTTAATAAATGAAATTAAGTTGGAAATGAATATGAAAGCTATACACATGGCAGCTCAGTAGAATTAAGTAAGTTGTGGTAATTCATTATTCGTATAGAATAAAACATTCTGTGGGAAAGATTAAGGTGTAGGTAATACGTTAAATTTTTTTTAAATTTTTTTATTAATACTTGAGTTCTAAATTAAGATTTTAATTGAAAGTTTTTGCAATGGGTGCATCTCTACCAAAATTTGAAAAGAAAAATAGCTAAAATAACAGAGTAGATTATCATAGTTATAAAACACAGTCAAGTAACAGGCAAGCTAATAGTATACTCCAGTGAGTATATTGTGAGCTAACCTCATTTAAGACCTAAACCTATAGTTTTTTGTTATTAAAACAAATTAACAAAATGAATTATTCATTAAAAATAAAATTTTTTTAACTGCCTTAAGTAGAAAAAAATAAATAAGGAGTCTGAAAAAGACAAACTGCAGTATTTTTTGCAGTTAGGATATTATCTTGATGCATTTAGCTTTTTTATAATACAAAAATTGTTGGAGTCTCGTCTTTGTTTAATTTTTTCATATGAAAATTATTTTAAAATAAGTGGGATTTTATGTTAACTTTTAACAACAGCCTTACACACTCCAGTTTTGAAAGGATTTTTTTTATTTTAGAAAAATTATTAATGCATAGCATGATCTTCAAAAAAATTATGAATTTCAGCATAAAGTCCTTCAAAGTTCATTTCAAAAATAAATAAAATTTGTAAAATTTTTTAGTTTTGACTAGGAATAATAATAATAATAATAATTATAAGAAATAACTCCGTGACTACTAAATTTAAAATTTTACAAAAATGGCAAATTTTTTTTTAATGGAACTTAAATTTTTGTATTTTTTGAGTTTTTTTACACCAATGCATGGTTTCTTCCTTGAACAAATAAGACTTGCTTAAGTATGATAAGATATTAAAGTTACGAGCTATACAAAATTTGGATTGAAGTTTTTTTTAGAATTTAAGATGAATTTAACGTTTTCTGAAGAAAATTTTCTATAAAATTCAAAAGTCATTTAATCTTATATTGAAGTTATGTAGGGACATATCGCTCACTGCCTACAATAATAGCACACAAAATTTTTTCCAGTTTCGAGATATAAGCGATTTAAAATCATGTCTTTTTCCAATTGGATTTCTGTTCTTATAAATTATGCAATCCTGACACGGATATTGAATTTTTTTGAGTTGTGCCATTATTGCAGGCAGTGAACAAACTATGTATGTACTATGTAAATAGTATATTATGTATGTATGTGAAAATTTACAATAGTTTTTTCTACTTTCATATGGAAGAAAATTGAAATTTTTTATTTTGATATATTTTTTTTTTGTTACTCATACGCCACAGTTAACCAATGATAGTAATTTGAAAGGTGACAGCAAATTTTGAGAATGGCAATTTGTAACCAAAATACAAGTATGTCGATTTTAAGGTATATGCGTCGTGGTATCGATTACATAAGTCTGACAATTTTTTTTCACCGCCTTCGGTGGGGGTGTGGCGGATTAAAAAAAAAGCGATTTTTCAATATTTTTTACTTGCGATATAAGTATTGCAAGTTACGAATTCGTAAAAAAAAATTGAAATTAACCTTGATTTAACGATAATTAAGAAGACTACCGAAGTAGGTTTAGCAATTGTGTCTAAATAATCTCAACAGATAGGTTGATTTTTGAAATGTTGGTACCAAGCGTTTTTGGAGATTTCCCTGAAAGTTTTTTTTACTTTTTTTTTTTTTTTTACTAACAAAAATATTGGTACCTATCTACTTGCCACATATTTTTAAAAATTTTATTCTTCTCAAAAATAGCTTCATGGATTTAAAAAAAAAACTGAGTTTTGTTGACAAAAATATTTTTATTTTATTTTTTTTTAATTTTGGTTTTTTTTTAAAAGCTATTCAATTGATTTTAATAATTTTTTTTTTGAAAAGTGCTGTGAGGTTTTCTAAAAAAATATGTTTTTAGATATTTTAAACAAGTTTAAATCTTTTTTTTTTAACTCAATTTCTCAAAAACGACTTGGTTGGTTTTTTACTAACTTGATACCAAACAATTTTTTGACATTATTAAGTCGATTTTTAACACAAAATTATTCTTAGGTAGGTGTAGTCAAACTAACGGTACATTGCATAAAAACTGTCACAAAAAAAAAAAAACAAAAAGATTTTGATAAAAAATTGTTTGTGTGCTAATTTAACTACGATTTGCCAAAATTCACATTTAACCTTCGTTAACAGTAGCTAGCAGCATTTCTTTAATAATTTGTTTGCCAATCTGCACCCAAAAAACAGTATTGCAAAGTTAAAGCCAGTGGCCACCTATATTTTTATTATTTTTAATTATTTTTCTATATCACAGGAATGACAGATATGACACGGAAATGACAAAATTCTATCAAAGAAATGATAACATGGAAATGACGCCGAAAGGTATTTAATATTATTAAAAATAATATGTATTTGATGAGGGAAGGTACAACTTGAGATATGCCTACGGTTATGGCATTTTTGGTGTTTAAGTTAAAATTTCGGAATAAATATAAATTTGTATTTTTATTTTTTACGAGTTTGACAGAAGCATTTCTTGATAAAATATTTTAATAACCACTATGCTTTTAAGCTTTAAACTTCTGACCGCAGAATATTTATATTTTGCGATATTCAATTCACCCAGGAAAATTAAATAAAAAAACAAAAACTCCAAAAATTTTAAAACTTTGTTTCTAATGAATAAAGATTTATTAAAGAAATCAAATGGTTGCTGTCAAACCTATTTCAGAAATACTTAGCTTTTTCCAAAGAAATAATAATTTTTTTTAACATTGCACATTATGTTAAAATTTTTAAACTTAATTTAGTAATTTAAGCAAATAAAGCTTTTAGAGGAACCAATATAGGGCGAAGTATGAACTGAGGCGGGAGAAATCCGTTGAATTTTTTTAAATTTATTTAAAGTCTAAAGCATGACTTTAAGGAACAATTAAATCCAAATTCTAGCCTTCTACAGGATTTGTTTGTATGTACTTTCCTTTTTTGTAATGCTAGACTGAAAAATAGGCATCTTTCCTGGCATTTTCGTAGTTATAATAGCATTTTGACGTATGTATATACCTAGGTCATAATCTTGAGATGGAAATTGTACCAAATGATTCTAAAATTCCATCAAAAAATCAAAGAAAGAAAGGTATTTCAAATCAATTTTTTAAATTAACATGTTTATATAAATACAATAAATATTATCATTAGAATTTCTCATCAGCAATTAATGCCTACTATATAATATGGAGTTGAAATAATCTTTATTTAAAATTATCTAGATATTATAAAATTAAAAACCACCATAGCGGCCATATTTTAAAGTATTATTTAAGTTAAATTATGATTTTTTTTTTATAAAACAATAAACATTATATCAATGTTTTTTCTATTTTTAAATTCAATAATAACTATAAACAAATAAAATATCACATAACCAAAAAAAAAAAACTAGTTATTTCAATTTTAAAAATAACGTATGAAATCTGAAACACAAAATCAAAAAAATCTCATTTAAAAAAAAAAACAATAAATTTAAATTCAATTCCATTATAATAGCTGCATTTCATATAATATGTATATTCATTTACATTCTCTCATTTCCCTCCCTTCTCATGACTATCCCTTATATAATGTGTATAGGGTCAAATAGCCGCAATGATTTAATTTTCATCTGATTAAAATTGATAAATGTCCATTAATAGCATTCCATATAATATATTCGTATGTACAAAAAATTACTGTGCGTAAAAAATCAAAGTTAAAACAAACGAACCAAAAAAAACAGATTTACCATATTCACATTTCGCAGTCAATTTAACACCACCAACCAAAAAATAATATATTCAGTGTTCATTTGACTGCACTTCAACCGCTCACACATATACAAAAAAAAAACAGGAAAGCAAATTCTACCATGTTTATAGAATATTTTGTTACAGTTCAGCAATTAAAACTTAAAAAAAAAAAAAAAAAAGAAGGATGATCCGCACTTCAACATGATGGGAATGTCTGATAAAAAAAAATTCTATAGATATAATTTTGTATATACTATACTAACCTCGAATTGAATTTAATGCCGATTGCTTCATCAGCATATGTTTCCTCTTCACAAATACCATTGCACCAAATGACAACATCATCACAGCTAAAATAGTTCCCAGTAAAATGATAAACCATGGTTGAGTAAGGACATCATCTACGTGTTCTTGATTGATGGGATATCTGCATATATATAAAACAAAATTTAAAAAAAAAAATAAATTAAAAACTATTTTTGAAAACTGAAAAAATACACACACACACATACAAATAAAAGAAAAATATCGATTTATTCGTATGTAGCTACCTACATACATATTTCACTAAAAACTCACCTTTGATTAATAAACGGATCTAATCTCTTTGTTATTGGATCCAAGCGCAGTGTTGCTGGTGAGCAATATGGCCCAATGCCAGCTCTATTACCTCCAGCCACACTAACCGTATACATTACACCTTCGGTTAAATTTGCCAGGACAAGAGTTGGTGATCCAGCATCGATTGTAACATTCGTGAGGATACGAGATAAATTCATTTTCATGTCGACTCCACGAACAACGACATGATAGTGAAGGAGTACTCCTGCAAAAAATAACAAAATATGAAAAAATAAGTATGTACATAGAAACTTAAAATTTTGTTATCCTTAAGGTATCTAAAGGTGAATTTTATTAGTTTGCTATACTTTTTTCAACAAACAAAATTTTCGACAATGATTTGATCGTTTTTGATTAAATTTCTTACTTTTAATGTTCAAAGTGATTTTCTCGGAATAGGGTCATAAGTCCACATTGGAATTTCGACCCATTTGGGTGGATTAAAAATCCACAAATTAACTTTGGCCTTATAACCCATCCTGATGAGCCAGTATAGTTCACAAAAAAATGATTCAATATTCCCTAATTTTAGAAATGAAGCTGGTCATAAGTTCAAAAATATTGTCTGTCCTACCTAAATGGGACATAACTCCATTTTTTTTTTTTTAATGGGACAGAAGTCTTTAATTTTTTAAAATGCTAAGAGTTTTACGTGTTAAAAAAAAGAGGATGAATAAGGTTGCCTATCTAAAGCGGAGCCTGGAGATTTGGGGCTTCAAACACAGTGATTTTATTATTATATTTTGTTTAAGAAAATTTTGAAAACAGAATCTTCTTTCTCAAATCTTTAAAATTTTGCCTCTGAAAATCGTGCAAATTAAGTGAGACATAAGTCCACTTTTAAACTGTGAACATCGTATGTATGTCCTGTGGAGTTATGTCCCACCACCGTGTTAATATTTCAAATATCTTCTACGTCTTCAATGCTTAACTAGATCCACATAAATCAATTTTTTGCAATAATAAACAGTTTCCTGGGTAAAATTCACCTTTTCAATCAAACCAAAAAAAAAAAAAACAAATTTCTAGCTACATATATTGGGGTAAAGAATACAAAAACAATACACTTCCACTAACCCCAAATAGGTAGATTATTGAATGAACATTTATAGTAGTATATATATACTCACCGTGGTATGGTTTGAGAATTGGGGCTTTCCATTTCAAGAACACAGCCGATGAATTTAATAGAACAGCTTCCATTCCATATGGGGGTTCAACAGGAGCTAAAATAAAAATACAAAAAAAAATAGAACTTTTATTTATTTTCTTTTTTTTTTTCTCTATCAATTTGCCAGACATTTACGCGCATTTAAAACACAGCTCTAAATATATTCATCCATCAAGTCCTTCACACAAAAAATAAAAATCTACCTACACAGAAAAAAAAATTGCTCCTGATTGCTATCACCCGCACTCAAATCAACCCAACACAAGAATCATCAGGATAAGGACTTTTTTTGCTGCTGTTGTTGTTGTTTTTGTTATATGTATATTTGTTCAACGCGGCAAACCCAAAAAGGATGTCAATCAAAGGGATATACTATCGGGTAATATATGGATTTTTTTTTTTGATTTTTTTTAAACTCTGTTTATGGGGTTGTTTGTTCATACATATTTATTTGATCATCAGAGATCATGTCGACAACGACGGGCAGCAGGAAGCAAAAATTGGAAAATTGATTAATTTTTTGGCTTTTGTTAGAGAAGTGCAATGCATGTATCGGATGTCAGCACTATACCCATACCTATATGGGAGTTGAGAATAGGGAGTGTTTTTAAATTTATTTCCATATGAGATGCATATGTGCAAAATTTCATTAAAGGCTTTCTTTCTTTTTTTTTGGTTATAGAGCTATAGGTAATGGGCAATTTTGAATACCTACATGGGTAATGTAATATTTTTCAGATTTTAGATTTTTATTATTTTATTAAAATGAAATTGAGATGTTGACCGGGAAGGAGAGTCTTTTGTTATTTGGTTAATTTTTATCGTAAACGAAATATGTACATATACATATATGATGAATATCTAATGACGGGGGAGATGAAAAATGATTTAGAGAGAAATCATTTTGATTACAGCCCATCTGTTTACATTGGAATATTTTGATTATCCTTCGAAAGAATTAGAAAATGTGCCATAAAAATGAAGTACAATTGAAAACAGTTTTTGACAGAAAATGAATAAGTGTCTTATAGTTCAGTCAACAATTGAAAACTAAATTGGTCCTAGACATGCCTCTGTGCGAATTTTTTTTTACCATTGGGCTGTGCTCGGACGTACATATATTTGCAGATAGATGTACCAAAAGTCATTAAATCAACCATAGATTTTCTACTTCAGGTCATTTTGCATTTAATTTGTTTTTAAATTTTCATTAGGGTTAGTTTTTCAGTGCTTATAGAGTTAAATCTGAGTTAAACCAGAATTAGTTAATTCTGCAAAAAAATTGAACTCGAGTTATCTAAGAAGGAGATTTTCATCGGTGCAAAATTAACTTTCAACTGTCAAAACTGTCTATAGAAATCAAAGTGCAATTATGGAAATGCGATTTTAAGCCTAGTACGCTGCTGATGCGAAACGAAAAATCCCATACAAAACAACGAAATCATAAACGGAAAATTTCGTTTTGCTTTTCGTTTTGCACTACGCTGTTCGAAGAGCGAAATTTATAACTGTAGCAGATTATTTGGAAAAGTCTCCGCTCCTTTTTCTTACTGAATTAATTATACAGACTATTTATTGTGTGCGGAAAAATGACATTTGTGATTTATTTGTGTTTTTTTTTTGTTTATCATTTTCTTACATCATGGGTTTCTCTGATTTTTGGCGTTTATGTTTGAGTTTGTTTTTGGAATTAGTGAAACTCTCCAAGGATATTTTCCGTTGTTTTTTCGCAAGCGTTTCGTTGTCTGTTTGGAGATCACAGAAATATTTCGTTTCGCATCAGCAACGTACTAGGCTTTACTATCGAAAAAGAGAGATCGACACTATGCAGCACTATGAAAAGAGCAATTTCTATAGTGTCGCCCTCTTTATTTCGATAGTATTTTGACACGCATCTTTCAGATATATCTTTTCAGTTAATGGAGAGTTAACTCAGCCGGCAATCAAATCCATTTCGTCAATCGTCACAAAACAAACACATTCACCCTCCGATAGGTCCCAGTACACCGCGCCGTGAAAAAATGACGGATGGATTGGCCAAAACAGTTCGTCACTTGAACCGAACCAAACTGCATCCTGGGTACTTATGCCACTGAAACCAGAAAGAAATAAAATCCACCAAAGTTTCCTCAAAGCCACAAACGACAGATGATCATCAATTGACACCTGCCGGGTTTCGAGGAATCTATGGCCGAGTTTTTCAAAGAAAAAAAACAGACTATATACTCAAGCTAAGCAGGCCTCATTCTTCTGTTGGTGGGAATCAACTGGTCGCAACTCAATGGGAACCCACATGAGCAGAATGGGATTATACAGATTGTGTCTTTGTAAATTTCCCAGCCTAGCTATAATAGAACCAGAAAAGCAGCCCTTGGAGAATACTTTTTCATTCAAATTCATGGTTCAGGCAGGCACTCCAGACCTAAACGTCCACTTACTTCTCTCCTTACTCCTCCTTAGTGAAGCAACGGAGTTGCGCGTAAGTGCGACAGAGGATCCAAGAAGGAGTTCAAATCCTTTGAACCCACAAAGAGGGACACTAATAATAATGGTTGTTCAAGAAAACACGTCGGGCATATTAACCTGGGTTGCTTGAGATCTAAGCAAAAATAAATTATTTCATATTGAACTCTTAAAATAGGAAGAATAAATGTTTTTGTCAATAATAATAAACTAAATACTTTTGAAATCACTATAAAGTGTGTTAAAAATCCACAATCATTTAGCAGAAGCCCACAAGAATTTCCTGTAGATTTCAAGCTCACGAAAGTGATATAAAAATACACAATATAGATTTGGGTACTTTTAACCCACCTAAGTGGATCAAAAATCCATTAGATATGGACTTTTGGTTTGTGGACTTATAGCCCTGATCCTATCAAAACATTTTTGATCTTAAAAATATTCAAAAATAATAAAAAAATTACTCATACAGTGAAACTAAATATAACAAAAAATAATTTAATTTACTGAACGACTTGCTAATTATAATTTGACAGCCGATGCTAGACTTCGTTAGCTGAATAAAATAACCAATTTACGTTAAATCAATGAACTATGACGATGCCAAACTAGAACTAACTAAAATTTATTTTGCATATTTTTTTCAAAAGTTTTTCTGTGCAAAACTTCGCCTTTTCCAATAAATAAATTACATCATTACTTCTATGATTTCAAGGATATCTCAACTCAGTAATTATTTTTTTTTTTTTCAATTTCCAATTATCATTCTACAATATTTCGCCCCAAATAAAACCTTAAAGAGCACACTTAATCTCAGAATGATAAACCAAAATTGCCTCTAAGGCATTTTTCCAGACGAAAAAAAACTCCAATGTTTGAGAATAATTAAGCCCAATAATGCATGCCTTCACCAAATAACAAAAATAAAAAAAGTAAAGTACAGGAAGTCAAAATAAGAAAGCAATTCATTTCTCCCACAAAATAAACTTCGCCTTTTCCAATTGTCAACATAAACAACTCAACATAAATGAACACACACAAATAAACAAAAAAACAGATACATACACCTGCAAAATATACACCTATATACCTACCTACCTTCATACAAATTGTTCAAGTGAAGAAGAAATTAAACAAATATAAAACACCATTGGGGAGACTATCTTTCTGTTATTTAAAGAAAACAACTCAATTGTCTATATGTCTACATACATGTATGTGTATGGTATGGGAAGAGAATCCTTTTTTTTTTGTTTTATCAAAACACCGCTTGTTTCTTTTTGAAACAAATACAAAAAAAAAGGATTCAGGATTCAGCAGACGTGTGCTTTGGTTCTATATATGTTATGTATATATATGCGTGTTTTTTTGTAGGCAAAGCATCAGACATTGTTAACCAAAGCATCCCAGGTATTTAAATAGGAAGTCCCGCCGATGATGATGCTGCAAGCTTTTTCATATATGAAAAGCAAGGACTTTTGTATCTTTTCAAAGTTCTATACACAAAAGTCTGTATATATAGCAAGACCTACATAGATATGTATAGATATGAAGAGGAAACCAAAAATAAACACTAAATCGACAAATAAACCGCTGAACAAAGAGACAGACAGATAGATTCATATATAGAAAATCTTCTGAACCTACATATATGTGTTGGTATGAAAGAAAGGAAAGGGTTTTTGGGTATAGTCTTCGTCTAGATAGGTGATGTTGCAAAAGGATGTGCAAATCCTCGGGGATTTCCTTCCGTCCTGGAAGTAAAATAAAAACAAAGCCCGTTCCGAATAGAAATGAAAGAAATGAGGAAAAATCAGAATCCTTAAAAAAGAATTCGAAGCAAGAAAGATTCTTTAAACCAGGGACGAATTTAGGAAAGACTTAGGGCCAGTTTCACAGTGAAATAAGTGTCACTTAAGTGCCATATATGGAAAACTAATTCCCAATTTCACAGTGCAAACTTATCGGAATAAGTGACACTTAAGTCTCCCATGTTGGCCACTTAAGTTCCACTTACTCGGGCAGTAAAACTGCGGCTAAAGTGCCAAAATGGAAAAATTAATTACCACTTATGTAGATAAGTGTGCACTATGAAACTGGCCCTTAATATCATCTATATATGAGTCACTTACTTAAGCCTATTTATTTTACTATTTAATCAAATTAAGCTTAACATTTGAATAAAATTCCCTAAGAATTGAAATTAATATCGTTTAAAACTAATAGGTTCTTTATTTAGCCGCACTACACGAATGTGAAATGATTTAAATATTAAAGCCTCTCTATTTCAATTTATACTCAAATGTTGAAGCAAAAGATTGAATTAAATTACCAAAAAATTGAAATAGAGTAGAGAGAATAGAGTGGAGAGAGAGTTTAAATAGAGAGATTCTTTATTTAGCCGTACTACACGAATGTGAAACAATTTATATATTAAAGCCTTCTTAATTAAGTCTTTACTCAAACTTTCAAACTCAAACATAAAATTGAATTAAATTACCAAATAATTGAAATTGAAATCGTTTGAAATTGAGAGATTCTTTATTTGGCCGCACTACACGAATGTGAAATGTTCACATGTTAAAGCATCTCTTGTTTAGTATTTACTCAAATATTAAAGTTTAAGATTAAATAAAACTACCAAAGAAATGAAACTAAGATCCTTTAAAATAGAGAGATTTTTTATTTAGCCGTACTTCAAGAATGTGGAACGTGAATGTAAATGTGAACGATTTACATACTGAAGCCTTTTTATTTTAGTATTTACTCAAAATTTGAAGCTTAAGATTGAATTTAAATACGAAGGAATTCAAATTAAGATCGTTTAAATAATGAGATTCTTTATTAAGCCGCACTACACGAATGTGAAATAATTCACATATTAAAGTCTCTCTATTTTAGTATATACTCAAACAATGAATCTTATGATTAATTTTAACTACAAAATATTTGAAATTGAGATTGTTTAAGAAATAGAAATTCTTCATTTAGCCGTAATTCACGAATGTGAAATGATTCACACATTAAAGCCTTTCTATTTTAGCATTCGCTTAAACTTTGAAGCATAAGATTGAATAAAACTATCAAAGAAATGAAATTGACATTATTTAAAAAAGAGAGATGCTTTATTTAGCCGCACTACACGAATGTGAAATGAGATATCCCACTTTCTAGTTTTTTTTTTTTTTCACTCCGTTTTTCGTCCCAATTTCAGAATTAAACCCAAGTTAACTCCTGAAACATGTTTTTCAGTAAATTTAGACTACGACTTAATTCCGATGTTAACTCAACAAATTTAGTAAATTAACTGTGGATTAATTGAATGATATTTTTGACAGATTGGTGTGAAAACACTATCGAAATAAAAAGAAATAGCCTTTTCCACCTTCTGCGGGGGTGGCCCCGGCGCAGTGGAAGTAGTGCTTGACTGCTAACCTGGATGTGTGGGTTCGATCCCCAGTCTAGGCAGCATTCTTTTCTTTATTCCCTCAACTGAAAGCCACCCCTGGGATTTAATGAGATAATCAAAACCTAATTTCTCAATCCACTGTGCCAACAAAAATCTATCCTATCCTTCTATTCCTTCTAACATTTGCCTAATTTATAAGACCCTAGGTCTTACTGGCATATATATGTTTGTGTTGTTAAAAAAAAAAAAAAAAAAAAAAAAAAAAAAATTTATATAATGTCCAACTTTGCATTCGTTACCTTTTTGACAGTTAAGATTTAAACGTAATCCTGCGTTAACCCGGCTTCTAAGTCAACTCGGGGTTTTCATACTCCATGCAGGACGCAAATTTTATCAGACCTCAATTATTCTAAGTATCTATATACACAAACTGCACTTCAATAAGTTCTCAGCAGGGCCTTAAAATCCTTTAAATGCAGCCCCTTCTTTAAAATGTAGTATTGTATGCTAAATGAACTCCATTTAAGGATAAAAACACCAAATACAGTCTCCTTGCTTTGGATAAGTTTTTTTTTTTATTTTTTTTTTCTTAAAAAACAAAGGACCTAGACTGGAGAATCGACTTCAATTTAAATAGAAGAATGCAATGAATGAAAACGAATGAAATGAATCAACAGAGAAGAACAGTTAAAAATAACAACAACAACACAAGAAAAAGACAAATAAACATATTATACCAAGGTATATAGCACAAGCACCACACAACACACAGAGTTAAGCTTTGAAAGCACAACACAACATAACACAAAACAACACAACAAAAAGGATAACTTACCATCCTCTAGAGTACGTGCGATCCTTGAATTGGATGGTTTCCCTTCGACAGACTTATAGAAGGGTACGATAAAAAATTCATACCGTGTGTACTTCATCAGACCGGTAACTGTACATGTTGATGCTCCGCCACCGTTCAATATCGTTAGCATTTTGTAAATTGTACCAGCGTTGCTGTTTCTGATATTCCCAACACCAACACCGCCACCGCCACCGCCACCGCCGCCATTATTTTTGGTAGAGTGTTCAAGAGTTGGTGGGTCTGCTGTTGAGTCTGGTGCTGCCACCAATGCATTCGAGCGTGTATTGACGACGACCGTTGAATCGGGTAATTGTCGTGCATAGATGTAGAATCCTTCGACGTATTTGCCATTGATTATCTGCAATGGAAAAAAAAGAAGATAGATAGATAAACATCCATAGACTTTTACGTACATTTTCGTTCTTTTTTTTTGTGCTTGGTGAAAATAGAGAGAGAGCCTCTTTATACTACTACTAACCTGCCACGTTAATTTCATGCTTGTCGATTCTGTAGATGTCGCATTGATCAGTTCCACTACGTCACCCGAAAGAAGGCTCGCCCGAGCCTCACTTAAATCCAAACCGCTGTTAAAGCTCTTCTAGAAGTTGAAAAGAGAGAGAGAGAGAGAGAGGTTAACCATCGTTTGTATATGTATATTGCAAACTCTTTGTTATTTACCATTCCCACAGCAATAGGTTCCGACAAGGCACTTGGCAGTGATAGGCCATGCGAGTTTTCCGCACGTATCACGAAAAAATAATTGACTCCCGCATTGAGGCCTACCTGAGTAAAGGAGATATTTTGAATACGAGCCCCCACCGCTATCCAGCCTTCTGTTTCATTTTTCCCAAACATCTCAACCACGTATCCCTTCAAAGCAGATGCTCCAATTTTATTGCTTCGTGTCCATGAAATCGTGACTGTGTCTTCGGTCTTCTCAACCACCTGAGGTTTTCCAGGTGGTCCGGGATATGTCGACAATTCTGGAGCTCTAAAGAATTTGATATTCGGATTGGTTGGTGCTTCTAACTTAAGATATCCACTCCATGAGGACTTTCCATTTCGATTGCTTGCAACACAAGTGTACAATCCTTCGTCTTCTGTCTTTTGCAAGTCGCTAATGGTAAGAGCTCCTGACTCTGAGATATTTCTTCGATCGTCATCGGGACTCTCATCAACGGGTATGCCATCTCGATACCAAGAAACCATTGGAGCTGGTGTCCCTACCGTTCGACAGGGTAAAGTTACAATTGACTTCACTGGTAACGTTTGATTCGCTGGACCCTGAGCAATTATTGGTGGTGGGAGTTCAAACTGGGTGTCGACTGTCACAACCGTTCGACTGCTCACACTGCCAACAGCATTAAGTGCATTACAAACAACCACTTTGCCTGAATCCTCTCGAGCGAATCGAATAATTGACAAAACACTTCGTCCTTCAGGTGTGAGGGTGGCTTCCATGCGACCATCACGATAGCCGGGAAACATCAGTGAGCTGTTTCCTTCCACGGACCAATAAAGTGTTGGCTTTGGATATCCGGTTGCTTGGCACTCAAATAGTACTTCATCTCCAATTTCTACAAGTTGATTTTTCGGACGAGTAATGAACTTTGGAGGAGCTTAATGGAAAACGGATGTCAGTTAGTTAAATATTTTATAAATGTACTTTCTATTTATACATATATATATTTTAGCTTTGATATGGTAGATGAATAGAAGAAGATATAGGAGAAGAAGAACTTACCATGTACTGTAAGGGTTCCAGTAGCGGTAATTGAACCGACAGCATTGTCTGCTTCGCAACTATACTCGCCCATATCTTCGAGTGTAACATCGTCTAATTTAAGGCTACGATCTTCAAGAATGTGTACACGTCCTAAATAAATAAAACTTTTAGTTAAAGAGCGAATATATATACAATGTACATGAAATAGATGAAACCAGTAGAATACAACATAGCAACGATATAAAGAGTGAGTATATATAATATAGGAGAACCAGAACTGGAGGAAAACAAAATTGTTTGTATCGCTGTGGGCGATGATTGTGTTTTGGAAAGGATAATATAAATTCGCGTTCAGGACTACTAAACAACGAATGAAATAGGTAGATAGATAAAATAAAAAGGATTCGTTGGAAGGTAGGTATAGGTAAGGTACGATGAGAAAAGTTTTGTGTGTAATTGCACACTTTGACACTGAGTGTTAGTTGAAGTTTTAATTAGGAAGCAGAAAGCTGATGGCACAACGCGGTTCGGCCCTACACTTCAAATCAAACCAAAAATAAAGGAGAATTGGTGTAAGTTGTGGTGATGATAGACTAAAGGATATTGAAGTGAAAGGTATATGATTGAGATTTTTGTTAATTGGATAATGCTTCATTGGATTTAGAGAATTTATCTATTCGTATATAAATAATGAAAAACTTTGAGGAAAGTGTCAATTTTGGCTTCAAACTTTTTTTAAAAAAAAGCTTTCCAGTTAGAAACTTCAAGTGAAAATAAAATACTTGTGGAAAAACGTTTTTGTGAAATTAATATGTAGATACTAGCTCATAATATTCACTCGATTAATCTAGATTAAAACTTAAATCCAGATCTAACTTAATTTAAATCCAATTCCATGCATTTTAATCCATTTTTTTTAAATCCAATATCGATAAATCCAGTTGGAAGGCAGTTCAAGTACTTAAATCTAGATGAAAACCAAAGCTCCCATTTATCTACTTATTGTGTTTTTGACGTTTTGTTTTCCAAAAGGGTGAACAGTTTTTATATTCAATTTTTCACAGAACCATGGAAACGGCCACCTGGTTTTTCTCACTCGAAATCATATCAGTCATCACAATTTAACCGTAAAAGCCAAGTGAAATTAAATTCTGAATTCGTAAAAATTTTTGACGAAAGTTGAATTTTTAGTGAAGAGCTACATTTTTATTTGGTAAGTACCTTCCCTTAATTTGGACCAAAGCTTTTGGTGTTGTAGGCCGTAAGGTGAAAGAAACAAAATTCAATTTTTTTTTACATAATATCTCGAAAACTGTCAATTTTTTTGGGGAAAATTCAAAGCAAAAATTTTATGTTATACAATTCGTCACTAAAAAGATTTCAATACTATTTCGTAAAAGCAATAGATTTCGAAAAAAAAAACGTACGCAAAAAAAAAATTCAATTCATATCTTAGAATTGAATAAGCTACAATTTTTGATTTTAAATTACTTCTAAAAAAACTGACAACTTTTGAAAAATAAAATAATAACAATTTTGCCTAGTTCGTTGAAGAAAGGAAGCTGATATAGTTTTCCGAGATATTCAGTAAAATCTTGCCCTCTCCTCCTTTTTCTGCTCCTTTTTCGCACTGAATTAATAATACGATTTATTAGTCTATAGCTCCTTTACTTTGAAACCCTGTGCATTTTTGTGAATTTCTACACCAAAGTCTGTCAAAGTTCATATAAAAAAAATAAAATGACGTAGAATTTCACGCAAATGCACAGAGTTTTAAAATAAAGGAACACAACTATTGTGTGTGAAAAAATGATATTTAAGTTTTATTCGTTTTTGATTTTGTTTAGTATTTTCATACAGAATGAGGTTTCTGTGATTTTTACATTTTTATTTTGTGTAGTTTTAGCAATTGGTGAAACTATCCACGGATATTTTTCCGTTGTGTTTTCAGTGAAAAAGTACATGGTACACAATGAATAGAGGATTTAAAATCAGTATATTGAGTGAAAACACATTTATATTTGTTAAATCCATTGGTACACATGCATCTATTATTTTTACCTTAATCAAAAAAAGGTTCTAATAGCATTAAAAATTTAAAAAATCACCTAAAGTTACCTTTTTCGTTCATTTAAGGAACTAAAAGACAAATAAAACTTGGATTTCAGTTCCTTATAATTGCTATAAGTTGCGAACATCGACATTTAGTGAAACATTTGAATTCTAGAGCCTCAATCAGTGGTTCACTGTGTACCACTTTTAATTGATTCATTGTGTTCCATGTTGTCATTTTGCAAAAAAAACATGTTTATAATTTATAAACTATTTAATTATTATTAACAACTCGAAAAAATTTTATAAATTTGGGTAAAAGAAGTACAAATATTTAACTCAAATGAAGTTTAGTGCATAAGATTTTATTAAAGTATGACTCAAAAAAAGACAAAAGTATACAAATTTGGATTTTGGTTTAATTTTTATTTGTTTAAAAATGAAATTATTTTCAAAATTTTTAAATGAAATTAAAAATATATTAATATATTAAAAAATATAACGTCGAAAAATTATATCAAAATCGGTCAATCCATTTAAAAGTTATACGTGAATAACTTAAAAATAAGTTTATTTTCTCAAAAAATCGTAAAAACCTTAGTTCGTAATTTGAATTTTTTTAAGCAAAAACCTGAAATGCAGTTTATTTACAATCACTTTGTTTATAACAATTAGGTACAAATATAAATCAAAATCGTTACTATACAGTTTTCGAGAAACATTGAAAAAACCCAACTAGATGAGCGTATACTTAAAAATTTGAATTTCTCCTCTATGGACTTATAAAACTCCCAACCATTCCTGGTGTGCGTGTAATTGGCAGGAATGTTATATAGGTAGTTAAAGTACTTAATTTTTGACAGGTTTTTATTAAGTGGGTAAATAAAAATCTAAGAAATTTATTTTACCATCAACTTAGGTAAACGTGCCTTAATGAACCCTCAGCCCCCTCCCCACCACCCAAAAAAAAAAACCCAAAAGCTTTTGAATTCTCAAAAAAAAAAAAGAGTGATAGTCGGCTGTCAATTAGCGGGATTAAATACAAAATGCATCAACGTCGAAACAAAATAAAGGCATAAACACATAAAACCCACCAAATAAGAAGAATAAAAATTAAAAAACAAAAATATTTTTAGATATATAAAAAGACAGCTAACACAAGACGAGCTACGACGACGACAACGACGAAAATAAAAATCTCACACCATCCAACTTTTACTAATTGACAATCTGATGAGGGTTTGTCGCTTATGTATATATTCCCCATCATCATGGCCGTTTTCCTTGTTTCGCTCACTTTTGCTCTTTAAAATTCAAACAATTTTGTCCTTTCATTGTAGGTATCTCTATCTACGTATAGGTACGTATAGATACAATTTTGTTGCTATATAAATTCATTCATCTATATATATAGGTACTTACGTAATGGCATATTGCCACCAGATGCAGTACGTCGCCACAGGACATCAGGCAAAGGATCACCACCAATACGACATTGAAATATCACAGAGTTGCCAACCACTGCGGTTTGATTTTGTGGTCCTCGTATGAGGAATGGTTTAACTGGAATTTAACAAAAAAAAAATATGTATATTGAAATGGGCAAAATGCGTATCATCAAAAAAGGATACTTAAATAGCAAAATCCATCAGAACAACTATTCGTATGTATGTCTATATATTATTATATACAATTCCAACATAACAAACTCACCATGAACTTTTAGAAACGCAACCGCAGATTCTCGCGTCCCAACAATATTCTTTACCACACACTGATATCGTCCATCGTCTGATTGTCGCGCATCCTGAATTGCTAGATTACCACCATCCACAATGCGTATCCTCTTTGATGCACTCAAATTTAGTGTTTGTCCATTTTTACGCCATGTGATTGTGGGCTCGGGTGAGCCACGCGGTGCACCGCATTCCATCAGTGCTACATCACCCTGTGCAACACGGGTGTTTTGTGGTTCCAAACGAAATTCCTCACGAAGGACTATAATATATAGGAAATTTAATAGGAAAATATAGATACGTTCATGGTAAATTAAAATCAAGGATTTATTTATGTATATATGTATTGTAGGTATGTATTTTATGCATGCGTGTGGCTCATAAAATTAGTTTAAAGGGATATTTATTGTGGTTAGAGTGACCAGACTTGTATAAAATCATGTGAAATTTAATTTTTTATAAAACTGCTGTTTTATTTTAAATAAATATACACATAACTAAAAATATGTTTTATTTTTTTAATTCAATTTACATTTCTTTTCAAACTAAAAAATACAAGTGTATACATATACTGTCAATCTTAAATTATAAACCCTGTCTAACTTTATATAATATCCCAGTCGTCTTCAAAAAGTTATTAATAATAATTTTGTGTTTCTATTTTAAAACCTGTATAAATGAGACTTAACCAAAATGGCACTTTATTTTAATTAAATACCTGAAGCATTTTTCAAAATTTTAAGAACTATTTAAATTTATTTAAACACAGTCTAACTATAGACTAGCGTCTAGCAAAAATTTTTGAATGTCGCAGTTTATTTTGGCGTTTTGAATAAAAGCCTTACAGATGAACATATGAGTTGTATAATTAATCAAAACTTTAGGTATAGGCAATGTGAAACAAGGCTTAATTCTGGTAAAAAAAAATAGATAAACAACCGTATTTATTAGATTTTTGACTAGCTACAAACAGTCGTATTAATAAACGTTATCTTTACTTTGAACAGCCGTCCAAATTAAAGATACACATTTTTATTTAGACAACGTTGGAAATATGCTTTATTTAGTTAAATAAAATGTTACACTATAGTAAAGATTTAGTCAATGTTTCCTACGTTCTGTAACTCTCGCATCGAAAAAATTGGTCGAGAAACGTTGAAAAATGGAACAAAACTCATACGATTTGTTTCAATTTTCATCGTTTCTCGACTGATTTTGTCGATGCGAGAGTTACAGAACGTAGGCACTGATTCCGTTATCCAACAATTAAACAACAATCAAACATATTCACTTATAACTTTAACGACTGTCTAAAGTTAGCCAACGTTTATAAATACGACTGTAAATATTTAAACACTTGCATAATTTTTAAGTTAATCAACACATTAATGAATACTAAATTTTTATTTTATTTTCTATTTCTTTCTAAAAACATGTCATAAGGAATGGTCACCATAATAATAATTAACGAACGATGGCTTGTCGGGTAAGTTGGAGATCAAATCCCAACGTTTCTATAGCCTTTTTTAGATTTGTCATGGGTATTATAATAGAGATAAAGCTCTTGCTTGAATGGGCTTCTCGTATAGAGAGGCAGATAAAATGCAACATAATAAGGACTTTGATATAATTTCTAATCGATTTCAAAAGCGATATATGGGGAGACATTGTATATTGTATCTATGTATAAGGGGAGATGATAATACTTCAGTTTAACAGCAATTACGGGAAATTGCAATTGATATCTTTATACTAATATATATTGGCGAATAATCCTATACAAGACAGATGAGTTCTCTTCTCCTCTTCAGATTGGCTATCTTTTATTGAAGTAAATCCTTATTAATTGGCTAGTACATAATATATAGGTGCTTCTTTTAGGATTAACATTTTTTTTATAAAGGAAAGTTGATTTTTGATAAACTCACATTATTTCACATGGACAAAGAATATTCCCCATATTTACAAATTAAATTGATTTTATAATTTTTTTTATCTTCCTTGATGCTAAATCTTTTAAGAAAAAGTCAAAAATTGCCCCCAAGGAATTTAAATTACCAGATACCGCACTCCGCAGGTATAAATATCACTCTCCTTGTACGTGTACGTCTTCACGGTGTGATGATGGGATGCAATATTCAATTGAGATCGCTTCCTATTATATTCCCTTTTTTTTTTTGCAAACTCCTTTTTTTTCCTTATACAAGGAGTCAGATAAATTAAATTCAATTACTTGTTAGCATCGACTTTTATATTTTTATTTGTAAAAAAAAAAAAAAAACAGGCACAATCGTTTGAAATACGAAGATGACAAACAAAAAAAAAATGTTACGAAGAAGACAGGATGAAACTTACAGAGATGATGATGTACATATATAGTATAGTAGGTGGATAAGGTCTGTTGCTTTTCTGCTTTTCATCTGCAGACGAAGGATATGAGATGTGTCCTTATAGTATGTTATAGGAGTGTGAGTAATTTTCTTTTTACTTTACTTTACTTTGGTATTTTTTTTCTGTTTTTCTGTATATTTGTTGATGATGGGTATGGATTTTCTTGAGACATTTTCTTTGTAATGTGTATATTCTGATATAGAAATTGAAAGTCTTTTCTTAAGAAGGCTTGTGTGGTGCACTTTTGTAAAAAAAGGATGGGTAATTAGCTAACAGCCATGAGATGATGATATATCGATGAAAGAAAATATCTTGATATCAGATGTTCAACAGACAGAAAATATTTACTAATGGTTAAACGGAAAATCTGTTTTTTTTTTTTTTTTTTTTTTTCCAGTGACTCATTCACTTATGTATTGTTACTTTAATTTAATTTGAAGTTGATTGTGGTATAGAGATTTTTTTTTACAAGAAGTTGTTGATATTTTTTCTTGAAAATGTATTTCTGATGACTTAAAAATAATTCAAAGTTAAACAAAAAATACTCAATTTGTTCGAACGAAATATTGGATGGCTAATTTTTTCATTACTGAAAGAGGGTGTTTAAAAAAAAGTACAGGTTTGCCAGACGCATTGAATCTAAAGAAATACTTATCATTTTGAAAAAGGCGAATTGAACAATGTATCGGAAGCTATTAGTTTTAGTTGCAAACTTGTCAAGACTAATGTTTAAGGCAATAACAACTTGTATTTCCTGGTCTGGTCGGTCTATAAAAACTCTCTAAGTCCATTTAAAAAAAATGCAACGTTTGCATTCGTAATGAATTTTTTTACTGACAAGAGCCTGAAATTTTAGGAATTATATATTTAAAATAAAAGCAACATAAAAAGTTGGAGACTTTTTACAAAACTTAAATCTTGAAATTTTGATAATTTAGGCTTATTTAGTAGAAGTATTTCATTTTCGATAGAAATAAACTTAGGAAGTTTTCATAGAATGGCGACGATTTATTTTTTTTTTCTGCGTGGGCAATATTTTCGAGGTTAAGGCGTTTTTATCCTTCCCTAAAAAACTTATACATACATTGTTAGCGAATTATAAAAATTGCACAGAACAGAATTTCCAACATTTTAAAATGAAAAATATTGAAAATTTTTAAAAATTACAAATTATTTTTGACAACATTGGACGATTCGTACCAAAATACAGTGAGCTTTTCAAAAATAATCATATTGAAATTATTATGGTGCAGTAAAAAAAAATAACATAAATTATTACATATTGCTTATTGCCTACAACTTGACAAGTTTCTCTCTAAAACCATAATAGCTTTCGAGGTACCTACCTATTGATCGATCCGATTTTCCAACATCGTGGATTTCACGATTGGACCTATTTTTTTCTATAAAAGTCTTGTTTTAGTCATGAAAAAGTCAGACGTTCTATATTTTGTTCCATGAAAAAGTCTTTTTTTAGGTTTTCGATTTTATGCTTAGCAACTTCAAACTATATTGGAATTAATAGCTTTCTTCTGAGATGCTTATTAAACTATCTTCTACCGACAAAATAGAAATAATAAAACTTGAAAATATTATATCTTTTAAATTAAAATTAAAATTTAGTCTGGAATACCACAAGGTAGCTCTCTTGGACCGCTTCTATTTAACATATATTTATAAATTAAATTGCATTATTTCTTATAATAACCACTTGTTTTATTAATTATGCAGAATATTTTTTGTATTCAAAATACAACACATTACAAATGAAAAACAATTAATTGGTAAATAATTCAACAATCATTTTTTCTCTCCTATTCCCCTGTTCTTTGTTATAATTTTATAACTCTACACTTTTTGGGAATACAATTGAAAAAAAAGAAATTTTTTAACCCACTCTTTACTATAAATTTAATTTTATACCAATTATCCTTCAACTTAAATTAAGAAACGAAAACATTTATAATAATCAATTTCCCAGAAATTAGACAAACCACTTTTTCTGACATCTCTGTTTGATATCTTTAACTTTTCTATAAGTTATATAGAATTTGAGGTTTCTCTATAGGTATGTGTGTGTTAACAATTTTCAAAAAGTATCCATTTACAACTGTTACCTATATTCCTAAAACCATACCGACCCGCTTATCCTGTGTCGTCGCCTTTTATTTTCTCATTAACAATATAATACAAAACACCAAAATATAACCCTTTACCATATAACTTATACCTCCCATTAACCCTTTTGACTTTTAAAAACTCATTAAAATTACAAAGAACAATTATTGTTAAATTAATAATAACTCAATTCGATACCCTCTTGTATAGCTGTACAGTACCTACATACGATACAATATATTTTATAAGAGATCCCCAAAAATCTGTTACTTATAATGAAGCATAGAAGGTTGTGGTGTGAGGGTCTTAAACTTTTGGCGCACCCTTAACTTGTGTTTCGTATATAGATTCTTTATTAATTACAGAAAAAAAACCCTCGTCTCTAGGAAAATTGCATCGTATATATAAGTAATTCTATACATTGTACAACATCTGTGGGCTTTTGTATAAAATTTAATAAAAAAAAAAATCAAAGACAATATTCACAATAAAAAAAAAACAACTATGTATACTGTATAGGTAGATATGTATAATGTACTGCTTATATGTAAACTGGTAATCCCCTTTTAATAAAATTAAATTAATCTAATCATAAAATATTTTAGCCAAAAGGGCATTCTATAGGTACATGGAAGACTATGTATCAACGTTAACACTTAAAATATATAATAATCGATCATGCACTACTTTATACTTACAAGCAACTTGAAGGGTT
This sequence comes from Epistrophe grossulariae, assembly GCA_929447395.1. NCBI lineage: Eukaryota > Metazoa > Arthropoda > Insecta > Diptera > Syrphidae > Epistrophe > Epistrophe grossulariae. The sequence goes on along the minus strand of OV839566.1, from coordinate 25,870,241 downwards.
GCATTTCGACTTTTAGCAACACCAAACTCATTCTTCCCTTGACACCAATAGACGCCAGCATCACTCTCCCTCCGGGAATGGATTACCTAGAAGGATAAGAAAAAGGATACAAATTATATTAAAGCCATAAGTCCTGGGTTGATGCAGACGAAAAAAAAAACACAAAAACTAGTTAGTATAACGAGGGAGAGAAATATCCTCTAAAATTATGAAGATGGAGGCAGAAAAAAAAAATAATTCAGAACATGACACAGAAAACTGCTCGGAGCAACCTTCCTTTCATAGGTAGGTATATACATATAGTTATATTGTCGATGTCGGTTGGGTGGAAGGCTAAGTGAGTGAATGAGCATCAGTGAACAGCAGCGTCCTCGTCCTCGGCGTCATCATTTTTGTGCAGACGGCGACAACGACAACGTTGACAACTACGATGACGACGACGACACAGATGACTATGATGACGGAAAAAGTCCCTTGACTCCAATTAGATGACATACTGGCGACTTTCGTTTCAAGTGCAACCAGACAAACGCACTTCAAAGTATATCTTAACCTGCAGCTGCTGCCATAACTGCTGTTTATAGCAGCTCACGTTTGAAATTACAATTTCACAGTAGATATGTATAATATAGTTATAGGAGAGTACCCATACTTATTTTTTTTTTTATAAATATTTTTTTCCTTCAGCTTCTTCGTGCTCACCACTTTATATGATGATGATGCTGTGTTTGCTCTTTGAAGTGGGTCACAGTCGCGAAGTGCATAAATATTCATTCGAACGAGAAAAGATGAAATAAGATACTCCTCGTGGTCTCTCATCTCTGGAGGATGACATTGTGCGCTAAGACAATTGCGGCTTCAGCCGCACATATATTATATATAAACTTCAAAATAAGACGCATTGCTGGATTGCTATGCTGCTGTGAGAGGAATGCGTGAACAATAATTGAAGTACAAATATGCTGAAAAAAATTAGGTACGTACTTGATAATGGTGAGGTTGACTGATTATGAAATTATTTTATTTACGAACGACAGGTTTGTACATATGTATATGTTTAGTTCTAAGGAACTAGCTCATTTCCATAAAGAGAAGAGCTTTATTAAAGAAACCGTGAGAAAAGATTATTAAGACCTGGGTAATTCAGCAAGGCCTAATATCGTTAATCAATGATCATACTTCTGAGACCTAGTATTTTTATTTAGAATATAATTTTTGTGTATGAATGTGTATATCATCTCAAAAAATCATACGGTGAATATTTCAGTTTCACAATTTTTCTAAATGATTTCCTAAGGAATTGTCGTTTCTAATGAACATAATAAATGTACTTTCTTTGCACACCCACCCACTACATGGAAATGTGATTCGATATTTACCAGTAGAAATATTTTATAATCAGAGTGTGCAATAAAATCAGAAGGATTGCAATAACTCAAGATCCAGCCCCGCGCAAAAAAATCCAGGTTCGAGATCTTAAAACATCATTTGTGGGATATTTGCAAAAAAAAATTATCCATTTAGGTCAAAAGATCATCATCAAAGGTCAACTATAGTTTAATTTATTGGTCAACCATAGATTTTTTTTTACAAATTTTTGATTTCAAATAATTTAGATTTTTCGAACATCCCACAAATGAAAAGTGCTACCAAATTACTGTGGTTTGATGTTTACCAGTAGATATATTTTATAATCAAAGAGGCAATAAACTTAGAGGGATAACAATAACTCAAGACAAAGACCCACGAAGAAAAATACAGTTGAATCCCAGCTGCGGGATCTCAAAACCTCTTTTGTGGGATATTTACAAAAAAAAGTTAACCATTTAGGCCAAAAGATCATCATGAAAGGTCAACTATAGTTTCATTTATCGGTCAACCATAGATTTTTTTTTACAAATTTTTGATTTCAAATAGTTTGGATTTTTCGAAAATCCCACAAATGAGAAGTGCTAGCAAAATTACTGTGATTCGATGTTAACCAGTAGCTTTTATAATCAGAGTGGCAATAAACTCAGAGGAGAGTACAATAACTCAAGATCCAGCCCCACGAAGAAAAATCCAGTTGGATCTTGGCTCCGGGATCTCAAAACTTCATTTATGGGATATTCACAAAAAAAAAGTTAACCATTTAGGTTAAAAGATCATCATAGTTTCATTAATTAGTCAACCATAGATTTTTTTTTTTTACAAATTTTTGATTTCAAAAAGTTTAGATTTTTCGAATATCCCACAAATGAGAAGTGCTAGCAAAATTACTGTGATTCGATGTTTACCATTAGATATATTTTATAATCAGAGTGGCAATAAACTCAGAGGAGAGTACAATAACTCATGATCCAGCCCCACGAAGAAAAATCCAGCTGGATCTTGGCTCCGGGATCTCAAAACTTCCTTTGTAGGATATTCACAAAAAAAAGTTAACCATTTAGGCCAAAAGATCATCATCAAAGGTCAACTATAGTGTTAATTGGTCAACCACAGATTTTTTTTACAAATTTTAGTATAAATAGTTTAGATTTTTCGAATATCCCAGAAATAAAAATTGCTGGAAAAATTTGCTACGACTTTAAAAAAAAAACTTTAAAAATCATTAGAAAAACTGACGGATTTCTAAAATTAATTCATAGAAAAAATAAGTGACCTATCACATTGTGTATTTTTTTCACAAATATCCCACAAATGAGGTCTATACAAAAAAACTCATTAAAACACTTTTGGCTGACTTATTTCTGAAACAAGTTGAACTTTTATGAGGATTTATTGGCCTTTCAGATTGTATATACATATTTTTAAGAATATTCCACAAATAATTGCTACACTACGACCCAGAAAAAAATTTTACAAATTCATTAAAAAACAACTGTTGACTGTGACTGACCAATTTTTAAAATTAATTCAACTCTTATAAAGAATAAGTGACCTTTCAAGTTGTATACTTTTTCACGAATATACTTTTTTACGAATATCCCGCAAACGATGGTTCTAACAATCTGTACTTCCTATACAAAAAACTTATGGCTGACTAATTTGTTAAACTACTTGACCTTTTATGAGTATTAAGTGAATTTTCAGATTATAGATATTTTTTTCGAATATCCCACAAATAAGATACACTACTACCTTGCAAAAAAAACTTATCGAATTCGTTTAAGAACAATTATAACTGACCAATTTCTAAAAGTAATTAACCTTTTAGAAAGATAAAAGGACCTATCAAGTTGTATAATTTTTAACGAATATCCCATATGCTAACAATCTATAATACGACCTAGAAAGAAACACCCATATGTACAAAATATATGGCTGACCAGCAGGGTTCGGACTTAGGTTTTGAATTTTCGAAGTAAATACGGAAAAAAACTGAAGTAGATCCAAAATTTTCGAAGTAGTTTTAGGAGATTAAAAAAAAATTTTCGAATTAAATTCTTAGCAAAAGTTTATTCAGTATTATTTGATTATTTTTCATTAATAAATGAATAATTAATTGCGAACAAGTAACTATAAGGTACAAGAAAGTCAAACTTAAAATAAAAAAAAATATAACTATAACACAAACTTCAGACTTCAATAGAAACAAATTAAACATAGATGTTAAATCAGCACCTTGAATTTTAGTTGGGTTTAAATATTGTATTAAGCAAAGTTTACTGTCTTCAAATTCAAATCTTGATTTGTTTTGAGTGCACAAAGCAATATAATATTTTAAAATGTTTTGTTGACCAGCGCTGTCCTTAAATTTGTTGGTTAAGAATTTTTTCAAAGAGAAGCAAATCCTAAAAAAGAGGAGTAGAGAAGTAGATTAAATTTTTTTCTCAAAATCAAAGTAGATCTACTTCGATCGAAGTAAAGTCCGAACCCTGCTGACCAGTTACTGAAACCATTTCAATAAGTAACCTTTCAGATGGTAGATATAATTTGGTTTTTCGAATATCCCACAAATGAGGTAGGTACTAAAAATCTATAATGACTTTAAAAAACTTTAACGATTGACTAAAAATTTTCTATGGTTGCCCAATTTCTGAAATTATTAAAAGTTTTTTGATTAATCACTAATCTTTTAGATGTCATTATTTTTTTACGAATATCCCACATATGAGGTACTAAGCTCCCGAAGTTAAAATATTGGAAACTTTTGTAATGCTCGATCATGGATATTTATTGGCACACATAAAATCAAAATAGATACCTATAATCTGTGTAGGTACATATAAACAGAAATATGTATATTAATTTAAGTCGTCTGCAAAAAATTTTCTAAAAAAAAAATAAAAGCAAACAAACCAAAAGTAACCTTATACCTATATAGGTACATATTTCAATTCTTATGCTTTAAACAAAAGAACAGATAAACTCTGTCATAAAAATGTTGTTTTTAACACGAACGAAAACTCAATGACTGAATAAAACCAGTGCAAATGGCAAAATCTCCCCTAAACCACATTTTTTTCAATAAATTAATTAACTTCAAATAAGAAATCAAAAGCATTAGCACACAAATCACTGAATTTTAATTACAATAAAATCATCATCTACCTCTAGACATACATTTATCTATATCTTTTAACATATACACAACAATGGTGGGTAGAAATACATTCATCAAATAACAATACATGATTATAATGATGATAATACATATAGAAAAATTGCCTACCTTTAGAAAAAACAATCCACCAGCTGGTAATAAAAGCCGATGTGATCCCGTATCAACTTTTAATTCTTGTCCATCCTTATACCATTGTATCGATGGCATCGGATCACCCTCTGCTTTGCAATTTAACGTAAGGGGATCATTTTTTGGCACAGTCACGTCCATAGGATGTTCTACGATGCGAGGATTTTCTCCTGAAAAAAAATTAATAAAAAAAAAAATAAGTTGAGAATAGGTAAAAAAATAATTTTCAATACAAAAAACATTTAAAAATATATATACACATGTACCTATGGAGGTATGTGGGTATCTATTGATTTTTATCTCCATACAATAACGATAAAAAAAAAATAATAGGAGCAGATGCATATTCTTGAACAAAATCCTTATCGAGAAAAATCCATTAATTCATCAATTATTTGGTTGAATGGACGAAATATTATATAAAGTTCCTGGTTGTGTTGTACGTTTTTGTTGTTGGTTTCTAACCTTTTATCTTAGTGACAAAACAAAAAAGGAATGCCTGCCCAAGATTAGATATGTAGGTTTAGGTAGGTTTTGGTAGGTCTATAGGTAAGTGTAGGTAGGTCTAGGTATATAGGTCTAGAAAAGTCTAGGTAGGCCTAGGTAAGTCTAGATAGGCGTAGATAAGTCTAAATAAGTCTAAAGGTAGGTATAGGTAACTACATACTTGGTTACCAATTACCATATAAATGTATTACACTTCGTAGAATTTATTCGAGATGAATCAAATTTTCTTAATGAAAATTCCTGTGAAAAGTTTTGTTTCCGTTAAAAATTTTAATTTCAAAAAATTTTTAATTTTTAATGATTTTACTTAACTCATTGGCACAATATTTTAAACAGTCTATTATAGTATTATAAGGTATTAGAATTACACTACCTACCTACGTACATATTCTAAAAAATTGAATCAGTTTCTTTAGAATCCTTAAAATTAAAACTTTATTAAAGTCACGATTTTATATTTTTACGAATGTAAATTTTTGCCATTTATGCAAATAAAAATGTTGTAGTTACCCAAGAAAATAATAAGTACCTAAAAATTAAAATACTACGACAGTTATTAATGTCCTCGCTAAGGACATCAACACTTAAAACTTAATTTAATTAAAAAAAAAGGAAGTTAGGGTAAAATTTAAATAATAATAAACCATAAAAGCTTTTAAAATGAAAATAAATCGAACATAACAGTAAAATACTATGTTAACAACCTATAGAATAGAAACTGACATAAATCTTAGATGTTTAATTGAATGAGAAAGGTAGTTCCAAGAGAACCTCTGTCATTCATTTCAAATAAATTTACTTAAAATCGTGCTTCTATAGATACCTATGTATATTAATCCTTTACTACTTTCTGTAAAAAAAAAAAATATTTAATGCTTTTCATTTCCAATAATCGTAATCCCTTTTATAGATACTACGTAGTTCGTATATATCCTGCGAAATAAAAAAATAATAATATTTATAGGTACCTACTCATAAATATTCACTCAAGGTATTGTTCAGTTCTTAAATAATGCCTTGTTTATACCTTCCGGCGTCGACCCGGTGCGCGGCAACACAAAACGTCTCAAGGACATCCTCAAAATCAACAACAAAAAACAGTAATCAAAAATAAAAAAAAATAAAAATAAAAAGGACGAGAAACGTATTTTTGCCACATAATTGAATCCGAAGCGAATTTAATGGCAGATTTATGGAATAATGGAGTGGGGGAGTAAAGTCAAATTAAGTCCTGGCATATTTATACAGTTTTTTTTTTTTTTTTTTTTGTTATAGAATACACAAAAGGGAACAAAAGAACCAGTACAAAACATCGACGACAATATAACGTAGTTCCCAGTTATGAAGAAAAGTTAGTGGGGTGGAGGGGGGTTTGGGTGGGGGGTGAGAGAGAGATTCCTGATAGAAGCAGAGGTAAAATATAAATCCGCCCAAGAGAATTCATGATAATTGCTGTTGTCAATTTGCAATTTTGTTCGATAAATTCAATCTGACCTTAGTTTCGTGTTCAATTAGATGTCGTTTGGCGAGTTGCTATGTGTATATATACCAAACCATCTATAAGGACAACGACTCCTTAAATATATAAGTATAGGTAGGTTAGGTATGTAGGTATTGCGATGGTATTTAAAATATTTAAAATTCCAAAAGGTACATTTCTCTCTTTAATTTTACCTGGAAATTCAAATATCAGCTTGCTTGCTGGTTAGTTGCTTGCTTTTTTGCAAGCCTTATTTAAGTTTAAGTTTATATCTCTACTACCTATACGTTTATATGTATCTACCTCATTCTGTATAACCTACCTATCGTCCTGCTTCGCTTGGTATGCAAATTTTCTTCCTCTATTTCTCTATGTCATACCTAGTTATTTTAAGGATAAGAATAAGTAAGGTATATGTAGGTATTTTTTGAGCTTTTTCCTATGGTTCATTTATTTCGAAATTGCACAGGAAGCTGATAGTAGAGACAATCGGGATTTTTTGTTGTTGGCGCTCATGATGCTGTAATAGTGAACCCCAAAATCCTTTAAGCAAAAAAAGAAGGAATTTCTAGTATATAACTGTGTAACTGGTGCTGTGGCAAAGGAATGCTGCAAATCTCTACAAATTGCAATTATAAAATAAATACATTCCTCTTTAAATTTCTAGCTATACCTACCTATATTGTATCTATGTAGGTATAAGGTTTATATATGTAAATCGTTGAATGTGAATATGTTTAGCCTATGTAGTATGTATAGACTGTGAAGAAAAGATGGTTAAGGGGATGTTGTAGACTTTTTGTTATGCGAGGGAGTATAGAATTTATAAAATCTCATTCTCTCCTTAAACGATGGGTTTAAACATTTTCTGAATAGTAAAGCTAATATAGAGAAAAGGACATAATGTAGGTATTCAAGTATGGAAGAAAATCGACCCTTAATGGGTGCGAACAAGTTTGCATAAAATTCAAATAATCGTGGTAATTTATAAAAAAAAAGAAAGAAAAAGAATATGTTTCTACAAAGGTATTCAATGTCACCTTTATTGCTCCCAAAGCAAACAAGTTTGGGTCAGTAATTTTAAGGTTATGTAGAATTTGTCGAAGGATTTTTTTTGCCACCATCCCTATCTATAGGTGGGTAGGTATTAGTGAAATATTTTTTAAAGGAATGCTTATATGGGTGTATTAAATGAGGGTGACACTTTGGTCACATTAGAAAATAATTGAGGTAATTTTTTGTGCACATTATTTTAAGTGTTAATTTTTTGTATATAAGCGTGTAGCTATTAGGAGAAATATCCAAAAGCATAAATGATATTAATATGACCAATGACCATGCTGTTAATGAATATACTGATTTTTAAATATTTGTTTCTATCATATGTGGGTATAATAATTTTTGATATTTCTGGTGATTTTAATATTTTTGAATTTCTAAATTAATATTTAAAGGACATCAAGTTCGATTGAATAAGTTTCTTTCAAAAATTTAACAGATTAAAAGGTTCTAAGAGTCAAATTAAAGTTAAATAAAGATCTTAACCTTGAATATGAAACCATTTAAACTATACAAATTAAACGCTTTGTATAGTGGCTATACAAGTATACACGACATACCACACGTTGCTTTGCTTGTTTTCTTGCATTTACCACGAACATCGAATGTAATAAATGACAAGTCGGCCGATTTTGATCGCATCGCGAACAGAATCTGTGGCTACTTAATTTATTCTTAATCCTTAAGTCGGGATTTTCAATGGGGGATTTTTCCAATTCCAATTGAAAAAATCGTATGCTTCGAAATCTCACACGAATACAAAAAATAACAGAGAAAACTCAAGCTGAAAAAATCAGTTAATTTTAATCCAGACTAAATCAGGTACCCTGAACAATGAAAATCGTTAGTTTGAATGCAATACATACTTTTCGACTAGTTATACAAATAATATTACAATAAAGCCATTACATACTGTTGTCGTCTCGTGAGTTTGAAAATCCCTTTTTGAACGTGGTGACCGGAAAACGAAAGTTATGTAGGTAATTGTTTTTGATTTCCAGTTTTTTTAATATTTTGATAAGTTTTCAACAGGTTGATTTAAAAAAAAATACGAAAACCCAAAATCCCGAAATTCCAAAATCCCAAAAACCCAAATAAATATAAAAATATAAAAGCGAATTTCTGAAAATCCTGTTTTTTGTTTGTATTATTTTATAAGTTTCCAACGGGTTGGTTCAGAATCCGGAAATCGAATCGAAAAACAAAAATCTAGAAAACCCAAAATCCCGCAACCCCAATATTTAAAAAAAAAAATCCAGAAAACCCAAGATCCCAAAAATGTAAAATCGCGAAAACCCAAAATCCCGAAAATTTAAAATCTATAGAAAATCCAAAAACCGGAAATCCAGAGAAGTTAAATTAATCGTAATTTTGAAATTAAAGCTAATTTCTGAAAATCTCTTATTCAGTGTGCCCATTGGTAAACGATTTTCATTGATTTTCCGTTTTTTCTTGTATTATTTTGATAAGAACAAAAATCCAAAAAACCCAAAATCCCGCAACACCAATATTTTGAAAAAAAAAAAAAATCCAGCAAAGCCAAGATCCCAAAAATATAGAACCGCGAAAACCCAAAATCCAGAAAACTTAAAATCTATGGGAAATTCGAAATTCCAAAAACCCAAAATCCAGAAATGTCGAAATAATCATAATTTTTAAATTAAAGCGAATTTCTGAAATTCCCTTATTCAATGCGGCCATCGGTAAACGATTTTGATTGATTTTCGATTTTTTTGTATTATTTTGATAAGATTTTAACGGGTGGATTCAGAATCCCATAAACCCGGAAAAACTTAGTTCATAAAACCCGTAATCTTGAAAATACAAAATCCCGAAAACCGAAAACCCCGAAAACCCAAAATCCCGAACACTCAAAGTAATCGTATTTCTTTGATGATTTTGATATAAAAGCAAATTTCTGAAAATATCTTATTGAAAATTGCCATCGGTAAACGATTTTGACAGATTTGCTGTTTTTGTTTGATAAGTTGTTTGACCAGTTTGTTCAGAATCCCGAAATCTAATCGAAATCCCAATATCCCCGAAATCTAAAAACCCGAAAAAAAACATAATTCAGAATACCTTAAAAGCTAAAAATACAAAATCCAAATTCCAGAAAACTTACAATCTAGAAAATTCAAAATCAAGAAATCCCGAAATCAAACAATTTTAAAGATTAAACCAGAAGATAATTGTCCATTCCCGTAATTACATTAAATGTGAATGAAAAGATTTCAGTTAACTTAAATTTATAACATTATACACTTAACTTTACCTTAAATATGATTTATTAATTTATTTACTCTAGTTGACTTTTTTCGTTTGCTAAAAGTTTCACAAAGTTAACGATTTTAATTTATTTATTTTTTGAAGAATTGTTTTTTTTTTTAGTTTAAGCTACGGGATTTTGACTTTATGGGATTTTGACTTTTCGAGATTCTGCTGCTTGGAGTTATTTGAGTTTTGGGATTATGGGATTTTTGGAATTTAGATTTTTGGGATATTGGGTTTTCGATATTTTTTGTTTTTGGGATTTATGATTTTGGGATATTGGGTTTTCGGGATTTTGATGATATGATATATGATATACGAATATAGAAAAGAAAACCTTTTACTTAGGAAGGCATATGACCTAATTGGTCAGCCTATAATACAACAGATAACAAGCTTAAACTAGATTATAGGTACCTATGGGTATGTACCTATGAACATTTTATTTTTTTTTAAATCCCGCTTAATTGCATTTCTTTATTTTCTAACGACATTAAAGATCTTCCCAGTATTCCCTTAAACTTAAAAATTTTGCCATATAACAAACACTATAGGTTTTCAAAGAACTAATATTTTTCTCAAAATATGATTTTGCCTTTCAATCCTTATAACAACCTAACGTAACCAGTTATTAGTTGCAAAACAATTTTCATTCTTTTAGCCAAAAGCTAAACAAAGGTAGGCACTTGATTTGAGTGGATATATACCTACCTACCTACCTATAAAACGAAGTCTTTGCACCCTTTATATTCATTCATATTCACACAAAACTTGGAAACAGAGCGCACATATAAAAATACATACCTCTACTAAACCTAGCATCATCCATGGGAAATTGCAATAGGTAGGTAGGTATGCTATAACAAAATGCACGTCCATGAGTCAACAATGGAAAGCACTCAAACAATCGGAATGTGTGAATACAAAACACAACGATTGTCGTGTGTGATTTATATATCACACTCCAAACTTCATACCAACAACACCACTCGCTATATGATGGTTGTGTATTATGCCTACTACGTGTCTGAAGAAGGTGTCCTATTCTAGCACTCTTTTGCATAAATAAATAAGCGAAGAACCAACATATAGGTATGAAAAAAAAAAAAACGAATCCATGCAAATAAAATGAAAAAAAAAAAATGGATATCAGGATCCTGACACGGCCAGATGAAGATGACAACGTTTGCTTTGGGGGTTTCTGCAACTCTCTCTCCCTTTCTCTGTGTTTATGTCAGAGACAAAAGCTTCATCATTCCTCTTTATAGTTCGCTCCTTTTCCGAGGTGAGATTGAAGGCGAATAATATACAACAAGGATATATATACCTATACAACAGAATTGTTTGCACATTTTCCTTCATGGATATGGAATAGGTGTACCCTAAGAGCATCAGCTTCCTTATATATATCTTCTAATGCACTAAAAGATGAAGCACTGTCATTCACCGTTGTACTAGTACATGAGCGGCGCAACTATGATGATGATGAAGCTGCTGCTGCTGATGATGATGGTGATAACCTGGAATAAAGAGGTCCTTCTTGCTCCTGCACACCTATATAACGATGATCTATAGAATTAGTTGACGTTTTCTCTACCGGAACTAGAATTCTAAGTCATCAGGGTGGTCCTTTGGCAAATATCCTTAAAGATAAAGAAGAATTCAAAAAAAGAAAAAAAAAAATAAACAAACGAAGGACTTGTATTTATCTAGCTTGTTAGAGCGAGAGTTTACGTAGTTAGCTCAGGTGCAACAAAAAAAAAAAAAAGAAAAGCAGAAAAAAAAACAACTTTACTTTTGGTACAACCCCAAGACCAAGAGTTTATCCCATATCCGTGCATCACTTTGTTCTATTTACCTTTCGGCCACCATGCAGGAGTAAATACATATACCTACTCGTAGATAGAAGTCAAGTGGAATTTCGTCCTTTCATTTAAGTTTGTTTTATTTTTTTTGTTTTTATTTTTTCTTTATTATATACGTTTTCTCATTACCCAGGATGTTTGGTTGATTAAGGTTGAATAAAGAGACTCGTGATGAATGTGAAAGAAAACCAAAAGGCAATGGTGGCTATAGCAAATAGGTTTTTATTATTCTATATATATCTACCTGGAACCTATGTAGATGCATATAACTATACGGTACACCATAGTGTCCTGGGCCACACAAAACAGTATAGGAATTTTCTTTAACTGGTGTGTGTCACTTCTAAAGTTATATTAACCAGAAAAGAAACAGCGCACAGCTGGTGGTCTTCCCGCAGATAATGAGAATACTTAATGACATTGACTGGTTATTCTTTTTTTTTTTGTGAATCTTTTTTTTAAGGATCCAAACGGTATATTTTCGGTATGAATGTCACGTTTTATTACCCACTTGCTTTTCACGCATATATTCATTAACTTTTGCCTGCAGATGATTCTAATAAAAATAAGGTGTAAATAATCTTCCAAAAAAATATGTATAGTACCAACACCAAAAACAGGAGCAAATATTAAACCTATGTTTAGAAGGACATACACGCGTCAAACGCTTCCCCTCCCCTCAACCACATTCAAACAAAAATGAAACTTCATTAGGGTTTATATCTCATATATGACTTTGACTTAATTACAAGATATTTTCAACCCTCCCGCTGCTTCATTCTCATCATCATCACTAGAATCAACATTCACACTGCACACATCAGGAAGACAAAGAAAAACTGCCTTCGGGGCCCGAAAAACAAAGAGGGCGCGCGGTGGGCTTATATGGTAGAAAAACAGAACACAAACATTAAGGTTCGTTTGTGCGAATTTCGTTTTTGGGGAAATTTCATTTGATTTGTCCTGGAGGGCCATTCAAATATTTGTACTGCGTTTTCTTCTGGTATATATGGCACATCATAATATACCTTATATATACGACATTTAAGCATAGACAAGAGAAGTGCGGAAAATGAAGGATATACCATATACGATAAAACTTTAAAACCACTTTCACACCACAATTCTCTCTCTCTCTCTGTAGACATATTCTTATATTATTTTCCCTACAGTAAGCACACCATATTAGCATAATTTAGTTTAGTCCTTTACCTTTCCCTTAGGCTACAATTATTCATAAGCGCAAAAATCAAAGAGGTCCTTTTTGAATTCGTTTTTATTATAAGTGTATGTCGTCTGTGTTGTTTTTTCCCATCGTACATACATAAACTCAAACACACATATAGCAAGTCACACAATGATGTGCGGGCGAGCCAAGCATGCTACATAAGTTTTGACTGAAGTCTCAGATTTATGGTTGCCAGGTTTTATTTAATTCGAAAGATTTGAGGTTATATGACAATTAATATCGACGGTTAAAGTGAAGGACCTCTTAACTCGTAAGTCGAAAAATTCCAAAGTAATATTATTAATGCAAAAAAAAAAAAACAGAATCTGAGCCACCTTTTGGTAATTTCAGCGTAACATTGTTGCAGGTTTTTTTGTTATTTCTGAAAAACATACAAAAACGACTTACGAGGTTCAACACTTATAACCATCCATATTTTACCCGTAAACACAAACTAGAAAATTTTTTGGAACTGAGCAATATCTGTGTTCCCATAGATTTTTTTAATCTGAAATAGTATTGAAGGTTTCGAATGAATAAAAAGTCAATTTAAGACTTATAGAAGACCTAACCACTTACAACTCTAGTTTTTCTTGTCGTCATATCCTTTATAGCCAAAGTTTTGATTTCACTTTTTAATAATGAAATTAAAGCGAGTAGAGATGAAGTTTAAAAAAGGGTTCGTAAAATATCGCTCGCAAATCTTAAAATTTGGATCGTTATTATTCCTTATAGATTTTCTCACGAACCATAAAAATTATTGCTCGCGAACGATTCAATTTTCGATCTAAAAAAATTTATAGTTCTCTCACGAAAAAACTAAATCAATTTTTTGTCTCCATCAGATCAGAAAAATAAAATTCAGGTAGAATTTTTTGTTCGCTCGCGATAAAGATCGGAAAAGATCCTTAAAACAATAATTCATTCTTCATTAAGTATCCATTCAATTCGGTTTTGAAATGAAACATTTTGAAAAAAGTCAAAAATTCTGAAAAAAATATATAAACAAAATATTAGATAAGTCGAAAACTTTGGAAAAAGTAAAAAAAAAATGAAAAAGTCGAAAAATTTTAAAAAGTCAAAAATTCAGAAAATATGAAAAAGGGAAACATTTTGGGAAAAATAAAACTTTTTGGAAAAAGTCAAATATTTTGAAAAAAATCTTAAATTTTGAAAAAAAAATACTCAAACGGTTATGAAATGAAAAATTTTGAAAAAAGTCAAAAATTCAGAAAAAAGAAAAAAATTTGAAAAAAAGTGAAAATTATGAAAAAGTAAAAAAAATTGAAAAAAAATATAAACAAAATTTGAGATAAGTCGAAAACTTTGGAAAAAGTAAAAAAAATTGAAAAAGTCAAAAAAAATTAAAAAGTCAAAAATTCAGAAAATATGAAAAAGGGAAATTTGGGAAAAATCAAACATTTTGGAAAAAGTCAAAAATTTTGAAAAAAATCATAAATTTTGAAAAAAAATATTCAAACATTCAATTCGGTTATGAAATGAAAAAATTTGAAAAAAGTCAAAAATTCTGAAAAAAGAGCAAAAATTTGGAAAAAAGTGAAAAATTATGGAAAAGTACTAAATTTTGAAAAAAGTCAAAAATTATGAAAAATTGAAAAATTTTGAAAAATGTGAAAAATTATGAAAAGTAAAAAAAATTATAACTAAAATTGAGATAAGTCGAAAACTTTGGAAAAAATAAAAAAAATTGAAAAAGTCGAAAAATTTAAAAAGTCAAAAATTCAGAAAATATGAAAAAGGGAAATTTGGGAAAAATCAAACATTTTGGAAAAAGTCAAAAATTTTTAAAAAAATCTTAAATTTTGAAAAAATATTCAAACATTTTGAAAGATTGCAAGGATTTTGAAAAATATGTAATATTGAAAAAAAAATTTTTGAAAAAAATCAAATGTTTTAAAAAATATAAAAAATTTGAGAAAAGTAAAAAATTTTGGAAAAAGTGAAATATTTTGAAAAAAAGTCACATTGACATCATTTTTTTTTTATTTAAACGGTTCGCGAATGGATCTTCAATAGTTCCTACGTAATAAATTCGGGAACGAACCGTATTTTACAGATCCCCCAACAGATTTGATTCGATCGTGAAAACGAAATTTATTTTGAGAGAATTGATTCGCGATCGAATTAAAAATAAAATTCCCTTTTAAATAATTCACGAGAGAACAAATCAAGGTTCGACCTTGCTTTAAATTGCCCAGAAAAAATAGTTAAATTACCAATTTTTGTTAAATTTTTCCAAAAATAAAAAAAAACTACCTTGGCAAGCATTTTCAAAGCACAAAGCCCCGAAGTAGAAGTAACTAACCAACAGGAATATTATCTCCTATCTCTAGGTTTTATATACTTATATAATGCAAATGTAAGGACACTAAAAAGTTAGAGATGTGCTGCACTGCAAGTGCGACGATAACACATGTTATTTTTAGTCGTGGTGCATATATGAAATTGTACGCTTGTTGCCACTTGACACAACAAAGTTAAAAAGTAGATATATGTACATATATATGAGGTAGATATGTATACATATACACATAATGCAGCACGTTCATCCTGGGAATAAGTGTCCCGGAAAAGTAGCCCTTTAAAGCTGTTTATTCAGCTGAGTTAATTTTATTCGAGATTTAGTGCAAAAGATGTAGAAGAGTTGAGTTACCATAAAATAGGAATATAATATTATAAAACTCTCCTCTCGTCCTTGAATCTCTTCATCTTTTTATATACCATCTCTTCCACCATCACCGATCAGAGAATATTCTGTCTAAAAAGCACTAAAGAGTATTATGGGTATGGGTGTATGGGGATAAAAATTTTTCACTTGCATTATATTATGTTTTTTTTTTGTTGTTTTTGCATAAAAAAGTATTTAAGTTTCAAGATGATGCATTCGCATCGTAAAAGCTAAAAGATGATTTTTTTTAGATGCCAAAGATACATATTTAGTATTTATATGATGCAAGAGATGAAGAAGTGAAGCATAAAGAGAGCATAAACAAATATGACATGATGGTGACTGGTGAGTTGTTTTCAAAAAGTTTTTGCTTGATGCGCGCCTGTCTTTGCTTTTTCCTGTGTGTTAATAATGTTGTTGGGACTTGGGAGAGGAGGGAAAAGCCCTTAAGTAGCGTTGGGCTGTCAATTTGAAAATTATCATTTAACTGAGAATAATGACGATGACGATGATAATGACGATGCGGCAACGATGGAAAGTGTGTGCGCGGATGCGGAGGTGGAGGTTAAGTGGCTTTTAATACTTCCTGAATAATAGTGATGCTGAGATGATGGCCTTTAGAGATAAGATGTATTTATATATAGGTACCTTTGTATATATAAAAAATATGCTTTATGAAAAGATGAAAAGGTGTTGTGCGTTTGGTTTTGGTGTGTTTTAAAATATTAAATAAGCTGACAAAGTTGATGACAGAAGTTAATTTTATGATTTTTTTTTCTCTCTCTCTTTCTAAAGAAGTATAATATTCTCTTTTGGTGGGTGATTAAAGAATCTAAAAGAGTGTTAAGTAAAATAAGTGTAGATACCTAATCGGATTTTCGAATAACCATTTTGATACCACATAAAGTTTATACTTAAAAATATTTTATTTTTTTAATTTTATATAGTGAATCATTTAATAAAGGTTTTTATTTATAAAGCCAAAAATAAATGTGGTTTTATTTGTTTTTCTATATAATGCATAAGACTTAAACCCATAGAGGAAAAGATTAGAAAAAAAGCGTGGAATTCATATCATCGAAGCTACTAGTGTTTTTTTTTTTTTTCTGACTTTAAGATAAGTAAGCTAGTATAGGTTCTTGATGCTATGAAATCAAGAATTCCATGCTTTATTCTAATCTTCTCTTCAATGGTTGTGAGCCCTATAAAATTTAATTTGAATTTGATAATAGTTTTCCCAAATTCATAAATAACTTTATATTGCTACGCCAACGTTGAGGTTAAACAATTAATGTCGATACAGTAGCAACAAATATTTTTTTTATTGTATAAAAGAAGATTGTCATATACAGAGGGCTCTTTGGAATTCGATAATATTATATGAATGGAAATAAAAATACAATAAAGATTGATTTTGACGGAGGTAATTCACATTCGGTGACTATGGTGAATGTCTATAAAGTGACGCATTATGTAAATATGCTCGTTTAAGCTTTAAATATTAAGTTTAAATTTTGAAAATAAAACTAATATCCGATTTTTGTTTTTAACTATAGAGACTTAAGTAGGTATCTTTATCGGTAGCACCCACCTGTTATGTTCAGAATATATGCTTTTGAAAGATTTTATTTATGGGAGTTGTGTATGAGCATTGTTGAATTTCAAGTGGGTGAGCTCTCAAATAACAACAATATATTATAGATACCTCTTGAACGTAAATATCAAATAAATTGATTCCTATTTCCACGATCTTAAGTCATAATTAGAAACTATACTTAAAGAAAATTATGGATTAGTAAGAAAAAGTCGAACTCGAGATTTTTACCAAAGTTGACTTTATGATGATATAGGGGAGACGAAAAAAATGGATCTCCCAATTTTGGCCGTCTCTCAAAAATTTATTTTTATTTTTTTTTTTAAGCCCGAAAATAATACCATAAAATTTTTTTAGAAGTTCTCTTATTTTCCTAATTTTCTAATTTATCCATTGTTTTTTTCAGTTTTTTTTTTTTTTAATTGCGAAAATTGTTTTTAAATTATAACTAGGCTACCATTTTGTTAAAAAAGGACCAAAAAAAGGTTATACATAAATGGTATCTTCCGTTGAACCGATTTTTTGGTTTTCGAACTTCTCAAAAACGGTTCAATTAGTTTTGATAATTTTTTTTTGTGTTTTAAAAAGTTTTAAGTATGTATTGTGTACCAAAATAATATTTTTCTTAAACTTAATTATTCGAAAACGACTCCGTCGATTTTTATTAAACTTGGCACCAGGAAAATTTTTGAACATTATCTAGTAGATTTTAAACAAAAATTATTGTTATAAAAATAACGATACCTGACTACCATAAAAGTGTTTAAAAACCATTGAGGAAAAAAATCTTATTATTCTCAAATCCGACTTCTACGATTTTGATTAAAAATTTTTAAAACCAAAAATAATGGCGTATCATCCATACAATTTTTTTTAGCAAATAATGAAAATCTTTTTTCTCAAAAACGTGCCCACTACTTAAAAATAAGAAGATTTTGTAATTTCTCAAAACCGGTTTAACTGATTTAAATTTTCTAAGAAAATTTAAATTTTTGTTTGGATTTATTAAAAAAGAAGTCATTTTTTTGGATTTAAGAAAAATATAATTTTTTTTGATAACTTTAAAATTTGAAAATGACTCCGTCGAGTTTTATAAAACCAAAAATAATGGCGTATCATCCATACAATTTTTTTTAGCAAATAATGAAAATCTTTTTTCTCAAAAACGTGCCCACTACTTAAAAATAAGAAGAATTGACACGGTAGGTATTATACGTAGGTATATTATTAGATTTTTTTTGTGATTTATTTAATTTTTTCAGAAAATTTGACGTTTCGAATTTTGTTTTTACTGATTTCGAAAGAAAAAAAGGTTTGAATACTAGCTAACGTGAAAGTGAAAATCAGAAAAATTTTTTTGAATCCGCGTGGAAATCAATTTCGTTTTCGGATTTGTTTCGGAACGGAAATCAGAACATGGGTGATTATGTTAGTATACAAAAGTATTTTTTTTATTAAAACTGAATTTAAAATTCTTATGTTTTTTAACACTTGGATGCCAACGTTGCCGTTGTAGCACGATCATGATATTTTAACATGACAATTTTCTCGTGGTACGATGTCAAGAAAAAATTCAATGGCATGATTTTTTTTATTTTAATTGAATTTTGACAATATTTGATGCAAAAATTGATTTTCACAATAACTACAGGGAAAGTGTTAATTTTTTTTATTCTTTTTTGTTGTATTACACCTAGTAAGATTATTAAGTTATTTATATTTTTTAATATAAGAATTTGTGTTTTTTTTTTCATATCGAACGAATATGGCACGATGTTTCAGAAAATGTTGCACGTTAATATTTTTAGTTGGTGGCTCCTTAAAGCTATATAAGGAAATTTTTGGATTCATACAAAAATTAAAAAAAGAGAGGACGAAAAATTGTCTGTCTGTGAATATATGGTACCTCAACGTAGCGCCAAGACCATTGAAGCGAATATAACTACGGTATAATTTACAAAAGTTATCAAGTTATTGGTTATCCTTCTATTGGTAATCCTTCTATACAAGACATATTTCGCTAAAAAAAAAGAATTAAAAAGTATAGGTCCAATAATACTGCCTTATGGAACTCCAAATTTGGCGTTTACGGTATTCAAGATATTGTTTTCAATTTGACATATTAGTTCTGTTCTTAAGAAGCATGGTTACCTATAAATATATGACCATAAATAGTTCTTTTAAAGACACGTTTTTATAATAATGGGGGATCATATACTATTTTCAATAGTCGATAAAAAAATTTTTATTTTGTGTTTAAAACAGAATTTTTTGTGGTTTTATTTTAACGTTTTAGCTTAATCAAATACAATATTCTTGTCAGCTTTTAAACTTACACAAACACTGTGTGAAAGTAATTTGTTTAACATCTCTTCCATACCTAGCTACATATATGTAGGTACCTACTTTTTGTTCTGACCACCTCTATCTTAACAATATTATTTATTCTTTTTTCAAAACTTATTTTTCTACTAAACTTTCTATATGTATCTCTACATTTAAATAAATTTTCTAAGAGAAAAAACCTCTTTCTCTCTGGGAAGTTTCTTCATCAAAGTGCAATTTTTTGATGCACTTTCCTTAATCTATCTTGACGCGCTGTTCTTTCTTTTGCAATTTCAACACAATCCTAATTAACAAAGTAAAAGTATACATCAGAAGAGAGCTCGGATGGCCTGAATGTATTTGTGTACGTTGTTTTGCTACTAAGTTTTTTTTTTTTTTTTTTGTTTTTAGCTCTTAACGTTTATTCTATTCATCAACAAAAACTTTTTTTATAACAAAAAAAAAAAAAAACAAGCAAAATAAAAGCTTACTTAGAAAATTTGATGTACAAAAAAATAAAAGTCAATTTTTCACAGTAAAACTCTCAATTTTTTATTTAAAATCCTTAAAAAAAATGCAAAAGCTAGGATTTAGCAAAAGATTATATGCCAGTTTTTTGTTGTTGTTGTTGTGTTGATGCTGCTCTGCCAAGTGGAGTGGTGGTGTTGGTTAGTTGCTGTAGCTATGGTAGCTTGGCTAGTATATTCGTATTATTGTTGTTTTGTGTTTGCTTGAATTGAATAAAACCTAACTCAGTGGTTTTTTGTTGCATCCAGTCACGCAGTTATTCAAATATATACTCGTATATATTCGTTCCTTTGAGTTGAACTGAAACTCCCTTGTTGGTTAAATGATGGAGGATGCGGAATAAACAAATAGAATATATTTTCCACCCATGCCTCATCATTCTATCTATATCCGCAGATGGCCTACATTTACCAAATTGGGTAAATCTTCTTCATCATCATCATTCTCATCATCGTTAGCATCATTCCAACGAATAAAACATGCAAGCTTCAAACAGTTGGGGGCGAATCCCAACTCAGAAAACTCAACAACAACAACAACGAAAAAAATAGAAAAAAAAAACAGATTTTCAATTTAATCCTAGCACGTATTGCATCCTTTTTGCTGTTCGGTTTAGAATACCATAGGAGTGATGGGATATATAGTAGAACCATGAGCAGCGAATGACTGGGCCTGTTTGAAAAGCCGAATTAACTTAGAAAAACAGCGGCATTTAGATTGCCGCAATATAGTACTCGTACATGTACCTATATTATATAGGACGATAGGATGTATGTATATGCAACATCTATAGACTCTAAATCTAGCTCTACCGCACTCAACTCAAACCATTTGATCGTATCTTTTATGATAAAATCCCATAAAAAGCTATCTTGTTATCAAAGCTATATAGATATTTCTTCGTCCTTGTTGCGGAATTTTGTTTTTTATTTTATTCTTTTCGTTCTATTTTTATGAAGAGCCTCTCAAAAAAAGTGGGCCACAAAAAAAAAAAAAAAAAACAAACCGGAACAGATTTAATATGAGGAGCGAAAAACATCTCACAAGAATTTAATGAAATATTTAACATTTTAACTCACCACATCATCATCATCATTGGTTGGGTTTCGTTTGTCTTCGCCATTGCGGCATTGTGCGGTATAGATAGATATAAGAACTTCAGGATATAGGGATAATGGAATAAACAAACAGCTTGAACATCACATCCTACTACTTTATATTCATATATAATAGGCTTGAATGTTATTTTGAATGAATAGGATTTAATTTGAATTAGATGATTTTTTAAGGATTTCAAATAGAAATTTGTAAGGATTTAAGGATTCTTTATAGTATGCCTTAATAAATTCCTTGTTTTCATATTATAATCTCCATAATAATTCAAAAAAAAAATATGACTTTTTCGAGAATATGCAGTGAAATTAAGAAATAATTGACAAGTTATTTTAAGTTCAATGAAAAGAAATGAAAATGATTGGAAGCAGTGTTGCTAGATTATATTTTAAAATATCCCCCGAAAGTGAAAAAAAACCCTTTATTTTTTTGCCTCAAATTTAGCAAGTATTAAAAATAAAATACACATTTTAATTTAAAGATGATTTGAATACTCTACATATTTCAAAAAAAAAACAAAACAGAAAGGCATCAAATAGACAAGTCCCACAAGGACAGAGTGTACCTACCTACTTCTGCCATCATAACATTTCAACTATGAGACTATGGAACAAATCTAAGGGAAAACTGTTAAATTATTTAAATTAAAACAGAAAATGACATAATCCTACTGTTACTTCTATAAAACTAAAAAAAAAAACAACAATTGGTTTTGTTTTAAATTGGGCTTCATAGTTGAAAAAACTTTTAAAAAAAATCGCTAAGGTTGCCCTTAAGAAGTAGTGCTTCTTTGACGCGTCATTTAACAATCCCCAACCACAAAACAGGCCCCTGGTCTTTATTCTTAATTCTTAACAATACATAGTTGCTGTCCCAAAAAATCAATAATGCAAATTTTAATTCCTAAAGTGTGTTAGTAAAACTTACAAACGCATGTAGAATTTACTATCATTGAACTGTAGTATAATATTAAGTATTCTGAACCCATTTTCATAATTCTCCTTCTTTTTTTACCTTTTACTTCCACTGAAAAACACGGCTGTGTTAGTAAAAATTACAAACGTATCTAGAATTTACTATCATTGTCGTTTAGTATAGTATTGTATATTCTCAAACCATTTTCATATTTCTCTTCCTATTTTTACTATCTAGCACTGAAACACCATAAACTCCCGGTTGTGTTAGTAAAATTTACAAACGCATGTAAAATTTACTATCAGTGTAGTAAAAACATTCAGATGTTATATATTTTCAACCTATTTTCATATTTTTTTTCTTCATTTTTTCTTTCCTAGATAGAGGGGAACTATCCAAATTTTGGTCGACAAAAAAAAACTAAATTTAATTTCAAAAGTTTAAAAAAAAACGCTTTTGTGCTATTTTTTTATTTTAGTTTTTAATTGTAAGTAAATTAAATAATCATTATTTGTATAGAAATAAATCCAAAAAATTCCCCCTTCACGATATTGAGTAAACCTCATGATATGGAAGGATATATGTATATCCTTTTTTAAATTTAAGGTTTGAAACGAACACTTTTAAATTTTTTGTAAGAAAAATGTCTTCTATAAAAATGTTCCAAAAAATATTGCCTTAAGGATTGTGTTGCTATTAAACCTTAAACGATACTTCCTAGATATTTCAGGAAACTACTTAGGTATTTTACTTTTTTGTTATAATATTTTGCTCCTTTTGAAAGGATGCGTCTTCTTGTGGCTTTTTTTTTTTTTTGTTTTTGTTGATTTTTTCAAAAGAACCCAAACCACAATTCTTTCTTCCTGCAAGACTGATTGATTTTAATCATGGGAATTGTGTTGAAAAAAATAAACAAAGCACCTGAACGACCAAAGAAATAAAAAAGGACTTCGATTGCACGCACATTCATCACATCCAAAAACGAATACAAACAAAAAAAAATAAATACAGGGATACGAGTAGTAGCTAGATGTTGATGTTGAATCACTTTTCATTGGAAGAGTAAAAATTTGTGGATTCGTTTTTATTTATTTTTCACAGGAAGCTCCGATGATGCTTTCTTCTTTTTTTTGTTTTAGATAGGTACTCGTATAGAAGGACCTTTTTTCGAATTTTCAATTTTTGATGGAGTGTTGTTTTGAGTACTGGTTTGATTTTTTTTTTTTTTTGATTTGATTTGGCGTGGGATTGTTAAACACTGCATCAGCATCAGAATCCAGAATCGCCAGAATCGCCAGAAGACCAAACATCAGTCGTATTGTATTTCTTTTTTTGGTCTCGTCTGTGCAGTTTGCTTCATTCATATGATATAGAAAGTTGTCGAAAAAAATATCTTTGGTACATATATATCTATCTGTAAGTCCTAAGTGGGTTCTGAAATATCCTTTATCGTTCTTGCGATTTTTGTGTATACCTATATAGTGAGTTGTTGTTGTTGTATGTGTCCCTTTCGCTGCTGATGGATACACATATCCATATATGCAAACAGGTGCACTAAATTGATAGTAGAGTTGTAGAGGTATAGGTGGTATAAGGCTTAGGTTTAGTTATTTTTGTTGAGTCTGCCAGTTTCTGCTAATGGAAGTATGATTCTAAATCGATAAAGGTGCAGTACTTTTTCGTATAGACTTTTCAACGCGAATGACAGTGAAAATTGGTAGCCATTTGTGTTTTAAATTTTGTAGTTTTTTCTGTTCATCTGTCAGTTAGACTGAAGTCTGAACTCTTAAAATACTTATTTTTTGCTTTATAACGGGTGATTTTTTAAGAGGTTTAGAACTTTTTTTTAAAAAAAAACACAAAAAATTCGAAAAAATGAATGAAATATTTATTTGAATCGATAGTTTGAACTTTGCAATTTAATGTTTAAAGATAATTTCATGCAAATGTTGACCGCGGCTGCGTCTCAGGTAGCCCATCCGCTGAGTCCAATTTTGGCATACTCTTTCACACATATCGGCCGGTATCTCACGAATGAATGCATGGATGCTAGCTTCCAGTGCGTCAATCGAAGCGGGCTTGTCCCTATAGACATTAGCCTTGACATACCCCCACAAAAAATAGTCTAATGGTGTCAAATCGCACGATCTAGGCGGCCAATTGACCGGCCCGAAACGTGAAATTAACTGTTCACCAAACTCGCCTCGCAATTGCGCCATTGTTTCGCGTGCTGTGTGGCATGTGGCACCGTCTTGTTGAAACCACATATCATGCAAGTCATTTCGGGCAAAAAAAAGTTTGTTATCATCGCTCGGTAGCGTTCACCATTGACAGTAACGCTGCGATTCGCATCATCTTTGAAGAAATATGGCCCAATAATGCCGCCGGCCCATAAACCGCACCAAACAGTGGCTTTTTCGGGATGCATTGGTAGCTGTTGCAATGCTTCTGGCTGATCTTCACTCCAAATGCGGCAATTGTGCTTATTTACGTACCCATTCAACCAAAAATGAGCCTCATCGCTGAACACAATTTTTCGATAAAAAAGCGGATCCTCGGCCAGCTTTCCAAGAGCCCATTCACCAAAAATTCGGCGTTGTGGTAGGTCGGCTGGCTTTAGTTCTTGCACCAGCTGTATCTTAAAAGGCTTTACGCCCAAATCCTTCCGCAAAATTTTCCACGTAGTGCTGTAACAAAGGCCTAACTGCTGGGAACGGCGCCGAATCGACATTTCGCGGTCTTCTGTCACACTAGCTGATACGGCCGCAATATTTTCTTCACTACGCACAGTACGTAAACGTGTTGGTGGTTTAATGTCCAACAAAGTAAATTTGGTGCGAAATTTGGTCACAATCTTCCGAATAGACTGCTCAGAAGGTCGAGAATGCCGACCATAAAATGGAAGCAGCGCGCGATGAACATTTCGAACCGAGCACGAATTTTGATAGTAAAATTCAATCAATTCAAAGACGATCCATGGTTAAATTGCAAACCAAACTGAAGCTGCTTAACAGTGACACAAGGTACTAAACACACGTCAGCTGTCAAAACCAGTGTTGCCAAAACCAAACCAGCTAAAAAATCACCCGTTATATGGATTTAAAAAAAATAGATTGAGGCTACTTTTCATTACAAAAATGTCTTGATAAAAAAAAAAATTCATTCTAAGATATGGAATATGCTTCGCTTTTGATTTAAACATTTTTTTTCTGTCTAAATTCCCTAAAATCAACCCAAAAAAACGCTCCTGCAAAGCGTGGTAGTGTTCAGCTAGTATAGGTACTATACAAACAAAAAAAATGATTTTCTACATCCTTATTGTATAGTCCAGTCAATAAGGCATTTGACTCGGAAAAAATCGCCGGAAAGCTGGATTTTGGTATATAGCTTCCTCATGGTGTTCTTAAGAAACTGTCAAAATTCCCCATCGATATGAGTGCCGCTAACAATTTTACGGGGGGTTGAAGGCCCCCCCAAAATTGTTTTTCAGGAATAACTTCCAAATGGTAAGTTGTACAAAAAAGTGTCAAAGATTAATTTGTAGCTTGAAATATTTCCTACAAAAAAGATTAACATACTGTTTTTCATACAAATAATGGTTTTTGAAAGAAAGCAATCAGAAGAGTTAAGGGGACTTTTGACAGTTTCTTAAGAACACCATGAGGAAGCTATTTACCAAAATCCAGCTTTGCGGCGATTATTTCCGAATTTGGCTGTTTTTTTGGCTTCATTGACTGGACTATTGTGTAACAAACTAAATATTTACAAACAATTGAATAGTACAGGAAACAGTCTTTTTAGTGGATTTTTTACTAAAAAGTCAAAAAAAAAAAAAATATAAATAAAAATTGTGTGCAAAAAACATAAATTTTGAAATTAAGTTAATAAGTTTTTTTGCACGTCTGCTTAATTTAATAATTAAAATATGCACGTAACTATATACACACATTCAAAATCGATTATAACTCTGAAAAATATATTCTTTTATGAAACGTATAGATGAGCGCAAAGCCACAGGTACAATAGAAGATCAGAAATATATTAAACTTTTGAT
This sequence comes from Epistrophe grossulariae, assembly GCA_929447395.1. Classification (NCBI taxonomy): domain Eukaryota; kingdom Metazoa; phylum Arthropoda; class Insecta; order Diptera; family Syrphidae; genus Epistrophe; species Epistrophe grossulariae. The sequence continues at coordinate 25,843,935 of OV839566.1, read as the reverse complement.
TATTTTTAAACTTGCATTTTTAACATTGCATCAGGCTCATTAAAACATTCATAACTTTATCATATTTGCTACAAGGATTTCAACGAAATTTTTTTAGTTTGCTTAACAATAATAATTATGCTTAGTTTGATATAGCAGAAAAAAGCTACGATAGGATACAATATAAAACCTTGGTGAACTAACTTTCTCAGCAAACAAAAAAAAATACAAAAATAACTTTCATATCCTTTGGAGAGTCAAATGAGGAACTAGCGTTGTTATATTGATTTTTTTCTGTCATTGTTTTTTTTTTTTTTTCTTTTAATTTATGTTGATGATGGAATTTTTATTGATAATTTTGATAAAAGAAAAGATAGAAACATAAATTTGAAAATTTTTGTATCACTTTGATTTTTTTTCAGACTGATAGTAAATTTTACATGCGTTTTCTAAATAATGTAAGCGGGAGTTAATTCTTTTCTTCGAAGGCGATATATGGTTATATGCTAAAATAACTTGAATTATTATTTATTTATTTACAAACATATTAACAAAAAATTAAAATTTATCATTAACAATTAGTTTAAGAGTGCTAGCATCAAAATACTTTCGGCTCTGACTGAAATTATGTATACAAAATAATTTTAAGTAAATTACCATTCGAAAGTTGTAGATTTTTTTTAATTTAATGGATCACATTTTATTTCTTAAACAATAATTTACTGATTTAAGCGGAAACATTGTAGTTCTTTCTGTTGAATTTAATTTTTCTCTTAATTTTTTTTCTCTTCATAGAATTTAGGGGGGAAAAAAATTCAGCAAGATGCAGAAATAATGTTGTTTTTTCCTATCTTATCCTTCTATCGGGTAGGCTGCTCTCGTGTTCTTATATACAAACTTGGTATCGATGGGCTGTTATATAGGATTAATCGTTGCATTTTCAAGAAAATTATGATTGCTATTGTATAGCCCAGAGGGTTTTTCATCGAATTGCAACTAATACTTTTCTGTTTATTTACGTGCTAAGCCGAAGGATATATAATAATAATTCTTAGAAATTCACCCCTATATAGCAGAAGGATATAGTATTTCTTTTTATTTTGGTGTTTTTCTTAGTGAAAATGATTGATTTCACACTTAAATGAATTCAATTATTATTATTTTTGTATTTTTTTTTTCGTCCTTACTAAGAATGAAGGATGGATAGTGCTTTTCTCTCACATTCGTGATAGTGTTTCGTATAGTTGTGTACCTATATTGATATTTACCCTCTGTCATCAGTTTTGTAATTTCCTGAACAAATTCACTTATGACTGACTTGAGGGGAGGGTGAATAAATGAACTTCGATGATGTGTATATGTGTCTTGTGTCTTTTGATGCCTTTTTATAAGATTTTCTTCTCCCTTTTTGCATTGGTTGTATTTTTTGTATTTTATTTTTTTTTAAATAGATACGCCATACTAAGAATAAATCATTTGCAGATATATAAAATATTAGATGACACTTGAAAGTGTCTATAGCAAGCATTTTTAATATAAATGTCACCCTATATATTTTTGAATAAAATTATATTTTCAGAGTAATTTATGTGATTTTTTGGGGATGCCATAGTCGACATCATCACGACAGGAAGACCTATGTCTCTATATGATTGTTATTTCATTTGAATTCGTTCTGTATATAAGGATAGTTATATAATGTTCTATTTTATGACAATTTTCTTACCGAAGAGAGTGTTTTTGAAATGCATAAATGTATAGACAAAGTTATAGAAATGGGTCTGCTTTTACACTACAAAGTGGTGGTTGCGGTCATATATATATTATTGGGAGTTAATTTTTAGACTTTCTTATAGATCAAAGTTTATTGTTAAAGATAAACTGAAGAATTTATCTTCTTATAAATAGATTTGACTACAGAATATTTAATTTAAATATTATATTCAATGTAGATATATAAGCTTTTGTGGTATACCGATTCTATTGGTAATGGTATAAGTCTGAAATATACAAAATTAATAAACACAAAATGTAAGGATGACAAAGTTAGATTGAAAATTGTGTTTAATTTATTGGTACTTGGTTTTCACAGCATATAATAATGAAAGATGACTAATATATAAATTGAACAACTATAAACCTAAACTACATAGATATTATAGAATATGTGAATTAATTACATTTAATCATTAATTTTAATGTAAGTTGATTTTCATAAGAATTGAAAATTTAAAACAAAATTTAAATAGATTTATGCTTATATTTTTTGAGTACCTACTTTCATCTATGTAGTTGGTAAAAATGTTCAATTTATTTGTTTTAATATACAAGGTTTTTATTTTTATATAAAATTATCACTATGGCGGAAAAGATGTCAATTTTACTTTGACATTTGTGAAACAAAATACGCGTCAACTAATCCTAAGAAAACGCGGAAATTTTTTTTCGAATTTACATTTGCCGCCATTTGCAACTGGTGACCAGTTTTGCGCCACCTATTATATAAGTATTATAGCTTCTTCCATGTAAACTTATTATTGAGGTTAATGTTATATTTTTGCCGTACGTTTTGTCAGCTGATACCTACATATGTTGCTGTCTTAATTTTACAATTATATCTTGAAGACGGCTAGTTTCATTTAGACTGTTATTGCACTGCACATAAAATACTAAAAGTTTTTTTTACGTTTTTAAAGCACATTGGATATTAATAAATTAAATTATTAGCTTTTCTTAAAAAGTTCCGGTCAAATTAACTACCACTTAAACAATTATTCATTCATTGAAAGTTTAAGTTTTCCCTCCAGTGCACTTTAATTCTTTTAATTTTAAATTTTAATATTTAATGATAAAATTTTAATATTTAAAGCAAACCATGTTCTATTAAAAATTCAATCTTCTGAAAAATTCTGTCAAGGCTTGAGCCAAACAACAATCATCTACGACTTCTGAATAAACAATTCCAGATTTATTGCTTACCTACCTATACCATTTTTTATGGAAAACCATTGTAAAATTAAATAGAAATTAACCAAAATTAACCAGTTGTCATGTTGAATTTTATTAAAAGCTTATGAATGGTCATATTTAGTTTTAAACAAGATTGATAATTTAAACTTAAAGTTAAATCACATTAACATTTTGAAGTAGGACCTGTAGAACCTACATGCTAATCCAGATAAATCAACTTTGTTGACTGTTAAAATGACAGCGTTTTTTTGTGAAATCAAAATGACTCAATGTTTAACTAACCCAGTATAGGCTTGTTTTAGTAGCATACGAACCAGGATAAAATAACGTAGCAAACTGTTAGTTTAACAATGTCTTCCTTCGTTATTTATAGGACCCCATGTTAAATTAAACCTATGACAATGTTATGCTTCCACGGGAGCCAGAATCAAAAACAAACAGTGTACCTTATTAGTATCAAAAAGACGAAAATCATATCTTTTAAAAAAATACACATTTTTTCTATACATTAATATTTAAATTGGATAAACCGTACATAAGATTAATGCCAGTAGGTACATAATATTGTAATGTTTTACCAAGGGTTTGATAGATAAAACTTATTTACTTTGTTTAAAACTTCCACTTATTTATTTCGTAAATATGTAAAACACTTCACTTTCTTACAACCAACACTCAAATATACCGAAACTACTTTCCAAAATCAATTTACTTATCTCTTAGTACAACCAACTTTACTCTTTCACTATTAAAAACAAACTGTGCCCAGGTCGGCAACGCAGTTGTCTTATATAGCAAAATTTAGTTTCTATTACTTTCGCGAAGGTTCTCGTATTTGCTTCTCGATCTTTCTATGACGGTAGAGGGGGTAATAATTCCCCTTCGAATTTCGAACATTCTTTCAATGTTCGAAAAAGCTCACTCAAAGATATCAGTGGTCAGTACAGATTTGTGATTTACCTAAATTTCCAAGAGATGGCGCTTCATAAAAGACGTTACATTATAATTCAAAAGCAGTTGAGTAATTTAATCGTTACAATATAATATTTAAAAAAAACGTTTTGCTCAAATCTGGGAAACGCTTCTTTGAGAAAAAAAAAAGAAAAACAAAAAGAGAAATCAACAGTCCGATCAAGTAAAAGACAGTGTCATATTGAATTCCTAAATTAAAAAAAGGACACTAATTTGATATTCTGCTTAGTAATGTTCGATTGGAGAGAATATTGTAGAACTAACTAATTTTTAAATTTTAAATCAAACCGGCTGTGTAGTTAAATTTAATAATAAATCTTCCTTTTTCGTGACATTTTAAATTTAAATACATCTGTTTCAAAACAAATTCATACACAAAAGACCTGAAGCCTACGAAAGTAGGATTCAATTATAGTTAAATTTAATAGATAGATAGTTTGTGTTAAATTTCATTACTACATAAATAATGTTGCCAACAAAGCTATCATGTTAATTTAACAATGAATTTATTGTTATTTGAATGTATTCTCTATGGAAAAAGTTACTTTTAAGGAAATATTTGACTTTTTTTGGGCTATGAAGCACAGCTGAGAAGATCAGCTTTCACTGTCCGAACATTTTTTAAAATTTCTTCTGGATTCTTAAATAGTATTTCTCAATTCTCTCTCGCTGCCTTAAATAACTTTGAAAATCACTGAAGCCGATACTGAATCTTCTGCAGCTAAAATTGTATTAGAATTACAATCTCAAGGCTTTGAAATTATTGAAGCCTTGTATTCAATGTGGAAATTTTCTACATTAAGCATTCATATTTTCAAAGGCCAATAAATTACAAAATTCTTTTATTTTCTTTATAACCGATTAAAATATTTTCTATTAATATACCTATTATGTACATATTTTCAAGATCTTGGGTTTGAAAAAAAAAATCATTGGCGCAAAATTTTAAACGAGATAGTACGATGTTTAAGCTTTTTTAGTATGAACAAAGTGGCTTAACATCGTACTAAATCGTTTAAAATTATGCGCCATTGCTTTTAAAATCCCAATTCGCTTAATTTTGTCCGCCAAAAAAAATATCTTTTCACTTATCTATATCTAAATTCTAAAAATAATTATTATACCACAATCCCAAACTGCTTACACAATTCCCATTTAAAATTATTTCTTTTTTTTTCAAACAGAAAAATACTTTTTTCAATAAATTTTAGTTAAAATAATGTGATTTTTTTCCCATATACTAAAATATTATCCCATAAAGTACCTACTCAAGACAAAACATTTAACCGAATAGAAAAGTATAAATATATAGCTGTATATCTGTTAATAATACCAACAACAAAAAATACTGCCCTTTACATATCTCTAAAAGATAAAACACTTTCAACTTTGTGGTTCCGTTTCAAGTACTATTTTTTTTTTTTTTTTTTCAAAAATCGATATAAATAATGTTTTTGTTTATATTTTATGTAAAACCACAATAAAACACATTTCAAATTGATTAATATACTGAGAAAATTATTCTTTCTAAACAAATAAAACAGTAAACGCAAAGATATAAAAAAAAGGGGGAGGAAATCCAATGCAGACATCTTAATGGCAATCTTAGCCAAAATAATAGATCCAAAACAACTTTTATATCCCACAAATATAAGAATAAGAGAGAGAGAGAGTATCCTCAAGGAGCCATAATTACCGCACAATATTGGCCTTTTTTTTTTTGCTTCCAGAGGGTTTTCTTTTTTTGTGTGATGGCTGTCTATACAACACACAAATAAGGAAACAAAACAAACTCAGAGTAAGCATCCTGAAGGATATATGTATAAAACCTAACCTTATATATATATTCATCTCTTCGTCTACAGAAGAAGAAAAAAAAAAAAAACACTAATTTCCTTTAAATCACTCTCCATGAAAACGGAAATCATTTCGGTTATCAATGAATTGGAGGGTAATTCACAATGAGGCATCTTCACACAAACTCACGGATGAGGAAAACAAAATTAAACGACAATCCTAAAGAAATCTGTCAACCGAATAAGGTTTCTGCTCACTTGGGAGATGGTTCTTCAAGGCAAAAATTCAATTGATTTGGCAGATTGGGGTTGATTGTGACGACAAGATACCCAATATAGAGAGGCCGAGGGCCACTTAGTCTCCCGCTGTATAGGTATACATATTTATTCAAAGTCCCTATAACGGTTGTATTTTATTAGATGGTGAATTTTAAGGCCTATACAAAAAAAATGTTGCACCTTAATTTTATGCTTTGGTAAATTTACCGAAAATTCCAAATGACATAAAAGATTTTGAACCTTTTTCAAAATCCAATGAATATAAAGGTAGTTGTTGTTAAAAAAAAGGCCTAATCACGATGGAGATTCGTTGACTCGACAACTCATGACAACTGACAGTGTTCAAGAAAAAGTGATTAAGTGGCTATAAGCTAGATGATAATTTGGCATGATGAGCCGTTGTGTTTAAAACCGACGCGGAGGTCTGTCACGGAAAATTGGATTCTAAGTCAAAAAGCATCGGTGTCAATTGATACACAAATTTGGAGACAATGGAGTTTTGATACTGAAGGTTGTTCCTAACGGTGCCAAACTGAAAAGAAAGGTTTGAACTTTAACTTTTTCAGTGAAAAATTAATAATAGAAATTAAAAAACTTTAATAGAGGCGCCCCAGAAGTTAGGTACTCTGGCCCTTATTTGAAGATTGAAGAAAATTCCTTAAAAAGGAGTGCCTCCAGAAGGTATTCTTGCCCATTTTTAAAGGTTGAAGAAATTTCCTAAATAGGTCCTTAAGGAGAAGGGGCCCCTAGAAGGTAATCTGGGCAAATTTCCTAAAAATGTCGTTAAAGAGGAGAATCCCCCAGAAGTTATTCTGGCTCATTTTTGAATGCTCGAAGAAATTTCCCACAAATGTCTCTAAAGAGAAGGGGTTCCTAGAATGATTGTGGACCATTTTTAAAGTGTAAGATATTTCCTAAAATGTCCTTAAAGAGAAGGGTCCGCCCAGAAGGTATTCTGGTCCATTTTTGAAGGATAAGAAATTTCCTAAAAATGTCTTTAAGGAGGAAGATCCCCCAGAGGGTATTCTGCTCCATTTTTGAAGGTTGAAAAAATTTTCTAAAAATTTCGTAAAAAGGGGAGGGATCCCCAGAAGTTATTCTGGCCCCTTTTTGACGTATGAAGAAATTTCCTAAAAATGTCCTTATTAAGAAAGTCAGTCCTATATCAAAATCCTTGAATGGATTATTCCACTATGAACCCCGATAAAAAAGGATCCACAAAATCCGAATGGAATCGAAAAATCCATCGAATTAATTCTGAATTTCAAAATCAGCTGTCCTATGTCACAGCAATACTTGGAGCTTTTAAAAACAAAAATCCCTTTAACTTTTCAAAAAGTCCCATTTTTGTTCTCTTCTTATTTTAAACAAAAAAAGGCTGAACATTTATTGTGTTAAGTATGGTGAGACTCTATTGTTTTAAAAAATATCGCAAAAAAAATCCCATAATCTCAGAGCACTATTACAGCAGTCAAATGATTGAGAATTGAGATCGTGAAAAAACTGTGTTGATTTATTTACTCATTCAATGTTTTAGCATTTTTTCTATTTTTCTAATAAAAATCGTTTACCACTTGGCTACGACAAAAATCAGTTGTCTTAGAAAAGGACGTCATATTTCTGTTTCATTCGGAACTTGTGATAGCAAATTCCCCAAATTTCGAAATTCTTAGGGCCAGTTTCACAGTGAAATAAGTGTCGCTTAAGTGCCAAATATGGAAAACTAATTCCCAATTTCACAGTGCAAACTTATCGGAATAAGTGCCACTTAAGTCTCCCATGTTGGCCACTTAAGTTCCCCTTACTCAGGTAGTAAAACTGCGGCTAAAGTGCCAAAATTGGAAAATTAAGTGCCACTTATTTTGTTAAGTGCGCACTGTGAAACTGGCCCTTAATAAATTTTCAACTGCTTTTCGTGATTCATAGCAAATTTTCGATTACGATCGAATTTTTGATAGGGCTGAGTGTTCCTGTTAAAAAATTGCCTTTATTAATGTAGCCCCCCTGGGCCCTCCAACAAAACCTCAAATCCTTCCCTGTTTTATCCCTTATCAGTCTCACTTTGGTGTGGCAAAATGCTGGCAAACGACAAAATTATTATAAAGGCGCACACACATTTCAAGAGAGAAGAAACCATTAGCCTCTATACATATATATTGCCGAAAGCAATCGTTGGCTGGGCTGACTGACTGGGCATGGTTTTGGATTGTCATTGTCGGATGGACGCATTGAAAAGCCACCAGCAGCAACTTAGTTGAATAGCCTAAATTTGTGTTTGTCATTTTCTGGTTGATTGGATAGTTGTAGGATTAGATAATTTGCAAAGATATACCCAATTTCTGTTCGTCTCTGCAATTTAGCCCACAAGTGGGGCGCTGCTGCTGAGACTTTCCTGTTTACGTATGGCGCGCAATTGCTGGCTGTATACGAGTATAAGTATATATTATATCGTCTGTCTGTTCGGCTGATGTGATGCTTTTTGAAAAAAAAATAATAAAATTCTTGGCATACAAAATAGTCTGCCGGATAAACCGGATTGAGTAATATGTTTTTGTGACTATGATGACAAGTCGCCTCTCCATATTATAACTACATACATATAGCTCTAAACATCTTCTACTTCACTATTGTTCTGCTAGTACGTCGTTGTCGTCATCGTCGTCGACGTTTGCCGCCATCGTCTTCGTAGTTTCCATCGCTTATACGTTGGAACAACAAACGACACAGTGATCTGTCATAAATTTATGAGACTGCAATTTTTTCTTATTTTTTTCTTATGATGTCTTGAAAGCGAGGAGAAACATACTCAAGGCTCATATATTAGATATTATGTGTATGGATAAGGTATCTTCTATATGCTATACCTAATACAACAAAAAGTTGTTGTTGTGTGTATATAGAAATTGTGTATGTGGATATTTGTGCCCAGCGCACCCATTAATCGTCCTTGACAGGACTTGGCTAAATCTCTGTCGGATTAGCTTCGCAATCGTCGTCGTCGGTCGTCGAAAAAAAAAAAAAACAACCATCCAACAAACAGAGCAGAACCCAAACATAAAAAGGGCAAAGCATGTCTTATATTCTTATATATGGCAGAAATTGGCATGCAAGCGCCAACAATTGTCATAATTTGATAATGCAATAATGGAATTGCTGCACATTCTTCTCAAGTGTTCGTTCCATGAAAAGGACGTGGATTAAGTGGGTAAATATAGTTTTATTTTATTTTTTGGTGTGAATTCTGAATGGGATATTGCATCGTTTAAGATTGTTAAAGTAAATTGTTTGCAGACAATTGAAGTTGATAAGGTTATATATGAAATTAAAATAATAAATATTAATGAAGAAGAATTTTGTTTTAATACTTTTTTTATTGTCTGTGGGTGAGATATACCTACATATGTTATATGTGTGGACACATAATGAAGATGAGGAGTGGAAGATTGGGTTGTTCTTATATGGATAGAAGTTACCTGATGGGGATTTGAATTTTAGAAAATTCGTTTATTATAGGTTTGTGCGTTAATCTGGGCTTAAATCATTATACATACATAGTAGTATAAGATCCCGCCATGGGACGATCCTATCCTCATCGAGTATACAGTTTTTTATAGGTACCGCAGTCTAAACTAAAATTTTGCGCATGGGTTGCCTGGTAAAATATGAACAAGTCAAGGCATAGGGTTGCCACGCTTTAAAAGTGTATTTTTGGGTATTTTCAATTATCTGACCCAGCTGATATGGTAGGGTTTAGTGATATAAAAGTATTATGTGAAAGGAAATTTTATTTAAAAATTTTAATATACGTGATTCTTTTAAAATCGGAATTTCAGTAGGGTAATTTTGGGTAAACAAAGAAAAAGGTCTAGATTATATTTTCTAAACCAAAAGTTATAGAGAGTTGAATTTGTTTTTGTAATCGATAGATCTTTTTTAATATTTACAAAAAAGTCACACGTATACAAAAGAAAATTTAAAAAAAAATCTAAAACTCGAGATAAAAACGTTTGGATGCAAAAAAAAAAAAATTCAAAATAGACGTTGGAGAAAAAAATCACCTAAAATCAGGGTTATATTTTCTAGAAACATATTTTATATTTTTGAGAAGAAAATAAGAAATTAAAAGACTCGGATTTGCAAAATTTTCGATTTAAGCTTTTTTCTTGGCTAGGGGAATTTTTGAACAAATAAGGTATATTTTTTCCATCAATTTTCGTTGGTTTTTGATTTTTCCCTTTTTACTCTCATTGGTATTTTAATTTAAAATAACTCCAACATAAATAGAATTCAATTACGAGTATGATGGTACTTTGTTGTTTCCAAAATCATTGTACACACTCGGAGTTTCCAAACTTTTAAATATCCATATTTTGAAATTTCGCAGTGCGTTTAAGAAAGCAATTCTTATAGCCACAGAGAGGTGACAGCAAACTTGAGAATTGAAAAATTTGAGTAAAAAGAGTCAACAGGTACAAAACTTAAATTGAACATTTTGCAACACGGATCTTTTAATTTTTTATCAGATTTTTAATAATATAAAGTTTATTTCTAGAAAACATTACTTTGATTTTAATCGATTTTTTTCTGCAACGTCTATTTTTCATTTTTTTTTTTTTTTCAAACGTTTTACATATATCGAGTTTTAGATTTTCTAAATTTTTTTTTCGTATGTACGACTTTCTTTTATTAAAAAGATCTAAAGACTGCAAAAAAATTCAACTCTCTATCATTATTGGTTTAGAAAATAGAATCTACACCTTTTTCTTTGTTTACCCAAATTTACCCTACTGAAAATCCAATTTTAAAAGAATCACGTATTTTAAAATTTTTTAATAAAGTTTCCTTTCATATAATATTTTTTTTTTATATCACTATACCTACCCTACCATATCAGCTGGGTCAGATAATTGCAAACAAAACTCAAAAATTCACCTTTAAAGCTTGGCAACTCTATGCCTTGACCATATTTCGCCGTAGGCAACCCATGCGCAAAATGTTAGTTTCGAAAGTACCTAAATAACTGTATACTCCTTATCTGGTAACTGGATGAGGATAGGTCATCCTATAATGGCGGGATGTTCTACTATAGTGACAAGATATTGCTTTCATTAACCAACTTTACAAAAAAAAAAAATAGAAAAGTCCGTATTTTCAAAATGAATTGTTTCACTCAATTCTAGAATTTGATATTATTTTGAATATTAAACGAATTTAACCACCGAATATTATAACATAATTTATCTAATCATAACCTCAAGCTCAAAACATTCTATATCTATAATAATTTATTTATGTCAATCTACGTACTATGATCTATTTTCTTCTGTAAAAACAACGTTCAATCTTTTCAAACATCCCTTAGCGAATCAGGTATAATCAACATTTCCGCAACATGCGGGATTTTCTTCTTCCATTTTTTTTTTTCTGAATACTTTTCTAGATGTTCGCATGTAGGTACATTGTACACCTATGGGGAATTTGGACAATCTAAACGATAATGTCATTACACATGTATACACGCTTCGTTGGATCAAAAATCGCATCAATTTCAAAAAAAAAAAAAAACAGGAATATAGAAGAAGCTATACATTATACAACCCCCAAGAAATCCTTACCCTAACCCTATATACGGGATAACAGTTGATTTTGTGTTGTTTCTGCATTTTATTATTATTTTTTTTTCTTTTTTTTTTTTGTTATTTTCTTCTCAGTTAGTTTAACTTAGAAAATCTAACCACTCGGCCCCCCCGCGGCTACATATAATTTTTGTATGGTATATTCTATATGAAACCACCCCACCACCATATAAGATCTTACCATCATCGTTGCACTGCTTCGTTAGTGGTGGATGTGGATGTGGATGGTATAATAGAATTTCAACTAAAATGTGGTGCGCCCTGATGTGCGAAGGAGCGCATTATAGAGATTCATCCGAATTCACTGACAAGGATGAAAATTTCATTAATTCTATTTCCACTTGCGTGATGCCATATCCTGAAGATATACATGGTATAAATTTTACTCGTATACGCCATGTTCCCTATAACCTTTTGCTGCACATTTAGTTGTCAGCGGTAAATTTTCTAGCGGATGGTTGATTTCCCATATATAAATTCAACACACATGTAGGTATGCATGTACCTATAGAAAAAAAAGGATACTTGGATTTTTTTCATTTTATTCCTTTTTTCTTAAATTCATGAGTGCAACTTAAAAAGGACTTCTTGTAAGAAGAACAATCTATCTAGAAAGATTGTGCAACAAAAATGAACTTTTCTTTCACAAGTATATAAGTATAGGTATGTTATGTTTGGTATAAATGGTATACTAAAGTCGATTTTCCATTTCAAGGATGAAATAGCTGCTACCAACACAACACTTTCAAAAATAACAACAACAACAACAACAACATTATGGTTGAAATTTGATCATGACAGTGTAGAGATAGAGATAAACATTTTGTTTTAAAATTTTTCATCTGCTGCTCCTTCTTCGCCTTGTCTTGGGTCTATATATTTTGTATAACTGCACTTTAACATTATCTGACCTTTTGGCATGGCATTCGGTATCGGTATGTTGTTACAAAGTGATTGTTGTATATCAACAACAATGTTACAGGCTAACAGCACTCAACATGAACTTTTTCAACTGCACTATCCTTTTTCTTTATTTTTTTTTTTTTTTTTTTTTAATGGATGATGTTGTAGTAGTGGTAGTATTTCTAGCATACAGTTTTTTTTGGAAAGTATCCATAATTTTTTTTTGTATCTTTTTTTGTATACGACATGATATGGTGGACAAAATTTTCCGGGTAAAATTCATAATTTCCATTTTATGAGATTTTGATTATGGAATTTTTTGTTTGATATTTTAAGTATTTCTTCCGTTATGATGTATAAAAGTGCCCTGTGCACTTCTCTTTCATTTTTTTTACAATATAGAGGGATAGTTTAAATTTCGATCCCAATTTTTTTTTTTTTTTTTTTTGGTTCGGAAATAAATTATTTTCATTGATAAACTTTGACTTTGACGGGAAACAAAAAATCTTTTTTTTTTTTGATGAGATTGTTGACGGATCAAAAAAAATTATATAAGTATCTTCATTATTTTTTTGTTTTGAGTAGGGAGCGATATTTTTGTCGTCTACTTAATGAGGAAGCATTTAAAATGTAAAACAAAAATTAATGTTTATTTGACTAAGCTGTTGGTTGAGAAGATTAAAAAACTATTAAATGTGGGTAATATGGATGTAAGTTCACGATAATCCCTAAGGTATATACATATTCTTATATATGTAGGTATAGTTGCATCACAGGGCACACACGTTATGTTATTATTGCAAGGGATTTTTGAATTTGATTCATGCTGTGAATATTGATTATAAATACATATTCTACTTATAAATGCGGGTTCCTAAGGGGACGATTCATTAAAATGAGAAGTTTTTTTTTTTTTTTTTAAGAGGGATTTTGAAGTTATTTTTAAAAAAAGGAAACGTATATATTTAGAAGATATTGCCTTTAAAATGTTCAGCTGGTTGTTAACACAGTTTTTATTTTTATAAAAAAAATGTCCTATATATATAAAATTTGTAGGTAGGTATATTTGGAAACGGAATATTCTTTAAGGAAAAATATTTAAAATTTGTTTTTTTTAATATTTAAGTAAATTAGTAAATGTTCAGGATTCTGACCATTTATTCCCGCGAAACCAAAATTAAATTTTCCGAAAGTTTTTATTTCGCTGCAAATCAAAATTTAAATTTAATATCATCATGTAGTAAATACTATGGTGACAGGTAGAATTAAGGGATTAAGTAAGTATTTTTCGCAAAATAAAATTGAAGTTTGAAACTTTTTTGTAAATCCAGATTTTTCTTTTTAGAAAAAAAATTATAATGCAAATAAATCATCAAAACGGTCATGTGTACTATAACATCAGGCTCCTGATCAAAAAACGTAAGTGCTTACAGATTTTCTGATGACTTCTCTTCTTAAATTCGATTTAACCCCTTTCTATATGACACCAGAGTATCTTTCCAAATCAAAAATTTACCTAAAAGTTTATCTTCAATTTGGCCTATGCTGAAGCGCTCTAAGAGTTTAATATCTCTAAGCAGATTGTACATTAGCTCCGTTATAGGGACCGGCAACTGTCTAATAGGAAAGCACGCAACGAGGCTTGAAGTATTTTCTAGGGATTTCTGTAGAAGTTGTACGAACGACGAAAAGGAAGAATCGATTTATCACCTTCTCTGTACAGTGTACATGTGCTGCTATATCTCAAAGGCGTGTGATCCACCTGGAAGAATTCTACTTCAATAATCCTAGTGATATGGCAAATCATGGGACTAGAAGTCTCGTGCGCTTCTTAAGAACCTCTAAGTGGTTAAACGAGTAGGAAGAAAGTTTTCGAGATTCTTGTGGTATCATAACGGACCAACCTATATGGTCTGAGTGTATCAAGCGTCTCTGCTGACAACCACGTAAACCTAGCCTAACCTTTCTTTCAATACCAATATAGAAATTAAAAAAAAAAAAAACTATGAAAAGGTGTCAAACATTTTAATTTTGAATTGTTACGGATGTGACAAAGTTAATTTTACGTAACCAAGTAAAGGGTCTTCCAATCCAATAGGGCCTTTTGAACTTTGATAGTTTATAGCGGCTTTATTTAATTAAAATGGGTGTTTTATTCGGACAACGTTCCGTGCGATTCTCCAATTTTACGGTCGCAATGTTATCGGTATACCGATATACCGAGAGGACTATTCGCCAGTGTGGTGATAAAATTTAGTCCACTGGTTCAGTAAGATCCGCCGAAAACAACGCCGCTGTCCGTGAGAGTGTGCAGGAGAATCCGAGGCAGTCGATTTCGCGTGGGTAACAAGAACTCAGACGTTCGCAGACCATAACTTGATGAATTTTTTGTCGTGACTTGGGCATACAGCCGTACAAAATTCAACTGACCCAGGAAATCAAGTTAATCGACAATATGACAACGATGTGTGTTCGCTGAATGGGAACTGGAGCAGTTGAAAACTTACCCTGATTTTCATCGAAAAATACCAATTAACATGAGATCCAAGAGGAGCGCACAATGCATCCCGAAAAAGTCACTGTTTGGTGTGGAATTTGGACTGGCGGCGCGGCGTTATCAGTTCATAATTCTTTGAGAACGACACGTTGGCCAGACCATTGCCGTCAAGGGCAAGTGCTATAGGTCGATGATTACCAACTTCTTTTGGGCGGAATTGGATGATATGGAAGATATTAATGAAGCATTTTGTGTATATTTTTGTTACTTTTGTGACACTGGTCACTTTTTTTATTTGCAATCTATACAATCTGTTTGAATTTACCTGTATATACTACTTAATATCCAAATAAGAAAAAAAAATGCATCTGAGTTTATTTAGCCAAAAAAAAGTAGTTAACAGCCGTACAGTGGTTCAAAATGAAAAAAATTGTGCCAAAAATGAAAATCAGATGTTTTTTTTTACTAGTTTTTTCTTATTTTTTTTTTCTTTGTAAAATATATAAATTAAAATGTTAAATTATAAAGCAGCCAAACAATCAATAAAACAAATAATTACCTTGTTTAACCTGCTTTACAAAAAAATATTCTCAAAGAATATCAGCAGGAAATCAGTAGGATCTATAAGGCCTCAAGTATTTGTGTAACCAAATTTCCAAATATATAGCTAAACTATTCTATTATCTTAGTAGCTAAAGAATTTTTTTGAAAAATCCGCCCACTTTCACGCCCTTTTTGAATCAATTGATTTTTACTCCTAAACCAAACGAGTGAGACAATTCTAATTTTGTTAAAACGCTCTTAATAATGATATAATTGAAAATTTAAAAAAGCGCCCACTGTCACGCCCCTTTTTAAATAAATTCCACTTAATGTTAAACTAAAAGTGTTTGAAACTTGAAATTTTGTAAAGTGAACTTATGGAACATTTAATCTTGCTGAGCGCCCACTTATTGTTTATTCGAATAAGTTGTGATCATGTTTGCTTAAATATAAAATGCCCTGTTATTATAATTCAATTAATGAAATAATTATTTTTTTTACAAGGTTGACAATGACTGTTTTTGAAGTGCATAAAACTTTTTTTTTAATTTTTTTTCTAAACAAAACTTATTTCAACAAAATATTTTGAAACACCCTGTGAACCTTTATTTTATTAAAACAACTTTGGATATTCATCTTGAAATAAAATATCTTCGACTCATTTACAAAAAAACATTTAACTCCATTAACATACTCGGTGTCCTTCGTCAAAATGTTTTAATTACTTTAGGTTGTTCATATTTTCTATATGTGTGTATAAGAAAGAAATCACAAGGAGTTTATATGATGTCCCTGGGCAAAATAGTGATGATTTCACTTTACCCATATCTTGTGGTTGAAGGTTTCATGCTTTAATGAAAATTGACTGCGCTTTATATTCTCCTCAAATGCACAAAGCACAACTTCTTTAAAATAAAAATAAAATAATATTAATTACTGCGACAAACCCCCATCCTACTGCCATACATCATCTCGACTTTACATATTAATTACTATGGATAAGCAATAAGCAGCAAAGAGCACTTTAGAGCCACCCATTGCTCATAAACAAGTTGATTAAAATTTGCCGAACAAGATTATTTTTTCTTAAAAAAAAAAACAAAAAATGACAAACCACAGGACCCACAGATTATTATTATTTTACAAAAGGCAACAAATGATGCGGTTATTTATTGAAAAAGCATCACAGTGCATCTCTCCCATCATTTTTTTTTTTTCTCTAGGCATCCTCATTCTGTTGTTCATCTTCCCTCCATGCAAACTACATACAACTTGTTTGGTCGTATCGTAGTTACCTATACTACTCGTACTACTTCTTTTCTTTATCCCGAATTGGATAAAGGTTTTGGCTTTAAGTCTTGACCAAAAGCCTTTATATAGCCACCAATCGTTCGAAATCATTTTACCTTAATTGAATACCGATTCTATATGCTCTGCGCATGGCATCTGCATCGGCATCTGCGCACATACGTCGAATATAAGTCGGGATATTTACATGCAACTACCAAGCACCGCACTTAGGTTTTTCGATATAAATACATGTAAGGTGATTTATTTGTACATGATTATGATCTTAGTGCAGCAGATCGATGCTGCCGGTTTCATAGTTTTGCAAGGTCTTTATTTTGAATATACGTATACCGCGCGTCTTTTTAGAGATCAGTGTTGCCAATATAGTAGTGGAAAAATTACTAAAAATAAAACTTGGTTGAAATGGTAAAAGGATTAAAGTTAGAGCTCAAATTTATTCAAAAACTATATAAGTACCATTTCACAATTTTTAAAGTCAGAATTTTTAACGAAAATATTTAATTTTTTTTATTAATTATTTATTTATAAGTTTTAATTAATTATTTGAATTTTTTTTTTATTCTTGTGTTTATTTATTTATTTTCTTTAACTTATTTTTTTTTAATTCACAATTAAATAATAAAAAAAGATTTAAATTTTGTATTATTATTTGTTTTTTTAAAAACTAGAAACAATAAGAAAATTAAGCATCGTCAAAAACTTCTGAGTGTCGATTTAGTCGATTTGACAATAATTGTGTTTTAAAACTTAAAGGGGGAGATAGATAAAGGGCAATCATCAAAACGACAATCATTTAATCGGTGAGTCGAACAGAATCCCGAAATCCAAAATTCTGAAAACCCAAACCTCAAAAAAACCCAAAAACCCAAAATCCAGAAACCAGAAACCAAAAAACGTAAAGATCCACGAAACCAAGAATCCAGAAATCTCAATATCCCAAAAACCCAATATCCCAAAATGCCTAAATTTTGCATTTTATATAATTTTTGTCGGGTTTTCGATTATGGAAAAAATGTACGGTATAATGGGTATTCACTATTTTGGAGTTTTGGGCTTTCTGAATTTTGAGATTTCTGAGTTGTTGATTTCCGGGTTTTTGGGTCTTCTGGATTTCGAATTTTTGGATTTTGGGTTTTCTGAAATTCTGGGTTTTCTGGATTTTATGTTTTTTTTTGGATTTTGGGTTTTTGGGAGTTTGGGATTTTGACGCCAACCCATTTTGATCACTATGATTGCTTTAATTTTCATTTAGAAGGTTCCAATTTAAATTTTTGTCATTATTTCATACTTACACGTCTAAATATGTGTAAGTTGTCGATTTTATTATTTTAACAAAAACTTAATTTATTGTCATATTTAATTGATATTTTCGTTAAGAGCTTTTCCGATTTCAATTTTAACCTTTTAGACTTTTTTTTGAATATACAATTGAGATAATTTTGTGCGTTGGCAACAACTTTTCAACCTCATGGAACATCCTCGCTCTTGATGGTCGGTCGGTGCGCGGTTATCGTTTATGGAAATGCACTTTTTTTTCGTTGGAATTTTCGTGCTTAATTTCGTATATAAATCTATAGAATGGAATTTTTAATGGTCCCGATCGACAGAAAATTCCAACTGACAGACAACAACACACGAGATTAGTTTGAATATTAGATTTTTTGTTTACTATTAAGGGTATAGTGCGAGGTGAGCGGCGAGGTAGTGATTCCGGAACCGATGATGGAAACATTAGAAAAAAAGATTCATCTTTCTTAAGTGCCCTGTACGTAGTATAGAAGGAAGGCACCTATGTATATAGACGATGGATGGTGGGGCTGATGGTGGCGACGACGAAGACGGTGGCGGCGTTGTTGACGATGATGCTGCTGGCTGGCTCCACCAAAGAGACCACCTCTGCGCCGATGATTGTTCTCGTTTGTTCTTAAATAAACCAACCAACCATCCAACCAAAAAAAAAAAAATTGTTTTTTTTTATATAAATTCGATGATTGACTAGAGAGTAGGTGGAGAGAGGTGTGTAGGAAGTATAGGTAGTATATGAAAGCGTCTAGAGATCCCAGCCACCTATAAAGCACACTAACCAACCAACTGACGATGACGACGATGAGAGAAGGTCTTATGAATAAATAAATAATGCGGCGGTTTGATGGTCATATTTCTTTCAATTTATTCTTCTTTAACAATTTTTTTTTTTTATTTTTATTTTTTTTATTTTTAATGAATCGGAGACTATTGAGATGTCAATATTTGATTAAGTCTAACATTTTTCTTCTTTTTCTTCTGTAAATATCATAAATGGATGGTTTTTATAAAAAAAATTGTTTTTGTAATTTTTTTTTTCCTTTTGGGACTCTTTTTAGGGGCTTGGTCTCTGTGATGTTAAATTAATTGTTTAACATTTTCAAGTATGAAACATTATTCATATAAATGGATCTTTTGCTATATAAATGTTTTTTTTTCTGTAAATTGACTAACAATGAGATATGATTGTTTACTTTATTTCAAACCCTTTAAATTCTTTTTTGTAAAGTTTAAGTTGATAAATAAAGGCTGATGACCTTAAAAAAGGAATATTAATCTTATAACTCGGGTTTTATGTTATGTTATAGACTTCCTGCACCTGTGAGTGGTCAGTGGTGTGTAATACAGGAAAACAGTATTATGTATGATTGAACGTAATGTGAAGTACACGTATGAGAAAATAAAACATTTGTTTCGTTTAAGTTTCGGAATATACATAAGTTCTTCTTTCATTCAAAGCAATGAATCTTGGCTTCACAAATATATAAACACAGTAAGAGTAAATCAGATAAGTCAAAGAGACTAAGATTATTGATTTTATGGATAGGTACGTTAAGGTTTTAGAAGTCTGCCAAGTACCTTCAGGTAGTGGAAAATGAAAAAAAAAAATACATAAAATATGACTCAATGGTAAAATTTTAAGCAAATTTGTGCTTGGAAACTTTAGAAAAGACAAATTTTGACTAGCCCAGAAATCAAAATAAATATGCCGTTAAAATAAAAATAATTGCCGCGCATTTGTTCTTATCCACAAAATTGCCAAAAAGGGTTGCCATAATCATTTACTACATACAAAAATATCATGACACCTTTTTAATTTTCTGTCAAAAATAACTTAATTGCCGTAAATTTTCGATGCAAATTAAAAATTTTTACACACAAAATTGACCAAAAAGAGTTGCCATACTAATTTTTAATAAAAAAAATACAAACATATTTTTTAATATTCAGTTAAAATTAACGTTTGAAAGTTATTTCCGTAATTTTTAGTGAAAATAAAAAATTTGGTTCTTCCAAAAATATCCAAAAAGAGTTGCCATACTAATTGTTTATACAAAAATAACATAAAACGTTTTTTTAATTATTTGTTAAAAATAACTTTTGAAAGTGTTTATTAATTGACAAAACTTTCCGTGAAAATAAAAAAACTGCGGCACGAAATTGGTCAAAAAGGGTTGCCATACTCACAAATTTTACACAAAAACTTAACATGACACTATTTTAATTTTTTGTCAAAAATAACTTTTGAAAATACATATTAATTAACTGCTGTAAATTAACGGTGAAAACAAAAAATTTTCTGCGCATTTGGTTCTACGAAAAACTGCTAGAAAGGGTTGCCATACTAATTGTACATACAAAATATAGCATGAAACTTTTTTTAATTTTTTTTTGTTTAAGTTAACTTTTGAAAATGTTAATAAATTTCGAAAAAAAATTGCGGTGCGAAATTGAAAAAAAGGTTGCCATACATTAATTGTAGGTACATACAAAAAATATCATGACATTTTTTTTATTTTCTGTCAAAAATAAATTTTCAAAGTGTTAATAAACTGACGTAAATTTTCCGTGAGCATTTAGTTGTAACCAAAATGTCCAAAAAGGGTTGGCATACTAATTTTCCATAACAAAGCATGCTTTTTTTTAATATTCATAAATAAAGTGTTAATTGTGAAAAAGAATAGTTTACTTTAAAAAAAAAAATGTTCCACATACACCACCGTACACTTTTTGCTTAAACCTTTAAAAAGCTATATTATTTTTATTTTTTAGGAAAACCTAAAGGACTAAAAAATGTATGTTTTCACGCAAATTTTTTGGCATTCATTAAGTGTACCTACTTCAAAATTTTTCTCCGACCAAAAATAAAAAAAGTCCATGCTAACATTACAATCATTTTTGGGGAGGAAAAAAATCATGGCAATTTGTTTTGTTTTCACGGAAATAATTCGGCAAATTTCTGGGCTATTCAAAATTATTTCATACAATTGCTTAAATGTCTAAAGTGGGTTGTACAGATGCAGTTTTGGCCATATATAAATAAAGCTATATACATAATATATTTTTTATTTAATCAAAAAATGAAAAATACCCCTAAAGCTTTACTTTAATTAAGGTTAATTTGAAAATTATTTATGTACATTTAACAGGTCAATTAAATATTATAAATAAAAGATATCATCACTATAATTTTAATTCATGTTAATCTTTAAGAAAAAATTTCTTTTGAATTTAAATTGAAGAAAAATCTTATAACGCTTGTGAAGGAATTAAAAAGAAGAATAGATTCAAACACAATACACCCAGACTCAGGTATAGGAACAGTTATTTTTATATTATCCTTAATCTTTTCACTTGAACAGGACGTGATATCTTCTGTCAACATTTTCATCAACATCAACTTCATTTTTTTTTTTTTTGACTTTAGTTAAGTTCCTAGGTTTTGTATACACATCATCGTCATTGCCTTCAGTTAGTTGTAGTATAGTGACAAAATACAAAAAAAAATCTCAAAACAAAAGGAAAGAAAATCCCCAAATGAAAAAATAAAAATTATATAGATTAAAATAAATAGAAAAATTGTCTAGATGTAGTGTATGCCTCTGTACTGAACATAGATACGTACTCTTTGAATCAAATATAACAATAGGTAAAAGGACAATTTATGTTAACAGGGAATACAAAAATTGCACCCTAGTTAAAAATGCTCATCCTTTATATATAAATTGTAGGTATAGGTATGTAATTTATATTTTTTTTTTGTATTTCTATAATATACCTTTACAGTCCTTAGGTACATATAACTACATTTTTGCAACAGGATTTTCCACATAAATAAATGTAGAAATAGGGTAGGTTACATATACCTATCAACCTTTACATCTACAGAACTACCTAAACCTATCTTACCTATACAATTTTTCTATATAAAGGTAGGTTCGTGTATAGGTAGGTACCTATATTGTTCCTAGAAAGAAGGTAGGCGGATGGAATAGTTACAGATACAATGTTTCATTACGCGATTATCCCTAGATTGGTTGCCGCTTGACTACCTTTTCGGGATTTTTTTTTCTATTTTTTCATTCTTTGTTGAATTCTGGAAATTGCTTTTTTTCCTTCTTTTTGTGATGTGCAAAAATGAAATTACAGCTCCAGCTGCTGCGGGTAACACAAACAGTTGAGATGTTATAAAACTTATCTCATAGTGAAAACAATTTAAAAAAAAAAAAATAGTTGTTACTTTGCACAAGGATATTTTAAAGAAGAAAAAATATATGACAAAAAAGGACAAAATTAACAACCATAGAAAACTGAACAGGACAAAACAAATACACTATATAAGTAGGTACCTATAACCTAGTTACCCTCCTTACAAGCTGTGTGGGTGTGTATGTATTATTTTTTTTGTTATTATTATTACTCTCATTACAGTTACTATTTAAAAAAAAAAAAAAGAAAACAAACAAAAATATTTTCTTGTACTTTTCTTTTACGACGACATCTTTTTTTTTTGTTTTCTTAAACGTCTTGGCATATATCTTCGACGACCACCCAGAGTTTGGTTATTTGGACAAACACTTTTCTTCCATCTTTAAAATATAAAATTCCTACTTTCGTTTCCAACTATATAGGTATAAGAACTTCAACATCATCAGTAGATATGTAGGTACAGACCAAACAGATATAAGTAAAATATATATTTGCGCTTCCTTCTTATAAACAAAAGAAAACAATATAAAATAAAAAAAAAACAATTTCTCTCCTCATGGCCGTCTACAATAACATTAAGTAAAAAAAGATACAAAAACAAAAAAATAAAAAAACAACAACACATCACAAGAAGGATGTTAGAAGGATGCGAGCCAAAATATAATTTATCATCGAGATACAGCCAAGCCGCGCACACCGCACATTCAAGAAGAGATCCAACATTCTTCAAATGGAGAGGTGGTAACAAAAGAGATGAACAAAAAAAAAAAAAAAAAAAAAAACAAGCACCAGGGCAATGTATCTCACATATAAGAAGATGAGCAGATACATTTTTATATAGACACATTATGTTAAATAAAAAAATAATAAAGAACTAAGATACATTATGCACATACATAGGTATATATACAAAATGAGATAAAAACGATGTGTGGTGTCAGAGAGTATAAGAATATATATCATCTCCTCTTCGTCCTCGGTACCTACCTATATACTAAGTAATTATTTACAATGGAATGAAAATATTTTAAATTGAATTACACCAAAGAATAGAAATACCATCACATCATATGTATGTATATGTAGGTAGGTAAGTATTTATATAGAAGTAACTCAAAAAAATTGAGATTCCAACTCATTCAAGAGGAATATATCGCACAAAAGTAATAAAAGCCAAACACCAGTCATTTTATACACATCCTTCCTCGCAACTCTCTGTCTCGCTGTATTTTCTTTTATTTTTATTTATTTTATGATGAAAGACTCTGAAGTTCCATGAAGAAGGAGTTGGGGATCTGCTATGGCAAAAGGGAAATATTAAACAACTTAATCAATTTGCCATGGACCAGCCCCAGCCCCGTAGCCAGCCAGCATCGCAAGCTTGAATATTATTTTAATCTTTTTGAGATTTATTATATGGATGCACTTCATTTGATTCAGTAAAGTGTACCTATTAATTTATTTTATTTTCATTTATTTTTTTCAAATATAAAAAAAGATTAATTGCAGAATTTGCGGTTCTATTTTCAACATTTGTTGAATGGATCTTTTTTGAATGAAGGACATGGGCATTAGGAGGTATTAGGAGTATCCTCTTAAAGGTAGAATATAATTATCGTGATGATATTTAACTTATCCTGGTATTGTAAGGAGTCCTATAATTGGCACTCTTCTAATGACTTTCAATTTCTTAGATATATCAATATACGACCTTAACAAATTCTAAAAGAGTTCGAAATTCCATTTATTTTTTGAAGTCATAAGATAGACATTTCAAGCCATTTAGTTGAAGAGCATGGTGAAGAAAAATCGTATCGTCGCGTCATGTCTAAGTGGGGCCAGCTGATAGATAACCTGAAAACCAACACGTAACTTTTGATCGGATTTATATGCAGCCTGATAAACATATCTTAAATACTCAGGAACTAGGTGAAAACGAAAATATAATGCTCACAATAATCAGCCCCAAATGCTGTCTACTGAGCACAGGCCTACTAGAGTTGCGCCAGATGATCAAAAATAACAATATTGATGATCAATTAGATTATGCATTGCCATGTTGACGGAAGTAATTCTTCTTACGTTTTGGATGCCCATTCTTTTCGAGCAACCAACATCTTTTCGGATGAATTGGTAACGAATTTCCATAGAAGTTCTTTGGAGATCAACAATTACGTAAAGAAAATTCAACGTTTGAAGACTTAAATCGGAATTAGATCGAAACAGTCGATCGCTTATCCCTCGATCTTGCGAAAAATTACCCGGAAGACAAGTGGCAGATATATTATGTCAATAAGCCATTAAAAACGCTGTGTCAGAATCGTTTGATTTTTCACAACGATGACCACAAACGAAAAACCAATTTTTTGACATCCAATTGCCCTCAGATAAACAAAGCCAAAAGATTATGGGCCCTACTAATAATCAAATTTAGTGACGACTTTAATATTTCAGTTAAATGGACCATAATAGAATGGGCTCTAGCTAATGAAATATAATATGGTATGACCTTAATATTCAAGTGGACTCTTAATAATGAATCATATATGGAATGGACTTCAAAAAATTAAACATTCCATGAATAATACATTATTTGGGATCACCAGAATTAAAGTTAATTTTACTGAAATATTTAAGTCGTCGCTAAATCTGTATATTGGTAAGGCCCTATGTCTCCAGAAGACAACATGAGTTTCCCACCAGCTCTACAAATGTTGATCAAAAAAATGATAAGAAAAGCTTGTTCATCAAAATAGAAAGACAACTAGCAACGAAAGTTAAGAAGATCATAAGACGCTTCTGCAACTTTATATAAGAGTAAAATAAAAGAATCTTATAAGTAGGTACATCAGAATTCATGAGCACCTGGAGCCTGTAAAGATAGTGATTTGAATACCATAGTGGATACTGGATATCCACTAAGTATACAGTCGATGATAAACGCCTGAATAGACAATTTCAAGTCATATACCGAAGGCCAACCAATACCAGTCAATTTAGATGAAGGACCAAATGTTCAGCGGTAGAGCTTGAGTCGTAGTAGCCGCTTTACAAAAAGAAAATTCTGAACGAAATTTTTAAAACCACACTTGGACTTGTAGATAGCAACCCTTCGACGAAGCAGAAAAACAGCTGATGAGCTACAATTGGAGCTTCTTTCTAGTGTTCTAATCGGTTCTTCCTAATGCATACTTTACGCATAGAACATATTAGAATATAATGTAGCTGTAACT
Organism: Epistrophe grossulariae; assembly: GCA_929447395.1. Taxonomy (NCBI): domain Eukaryota; kingdom Metazoa; phylum Arthropoda; class Insecta; order Diptera; family Syrphidae; genus Epistrophe; species Epistrophe grossulariae. The sequence continues at coordinate 25,818,302 of OV839566.1, read as the reverse complement.
GCAGAAGAAGTTGAAATTTACTAACACAGTAGGTATACAAATTTTTAGCTATAGCTATACCTTCCAACAAGAATATTAAAAAAAAAAAAAATTTGGCGGTGTTATAGCTACTCCATTGCGTTTAGCCAGTAAAGCCTGGAAAAAGTCGATCATAGACCAATCTTGAAGAAAAACCAAAAATTCAATATCGACCCATCACTTGTTCATCAATTTCAAAGCTAAAACACTTCCAGGTTCCAGACTTCCAAAACTGTCCAGATTTGGCATCCCTTCTTTGCTAGTAGCCACTTTAGCCACTTCTGGTGTCCCCCAAGGTAGTCATTTAGGCCCTCTCCTCTTTATCCTTACAATTAACGACATTGACATGGTCATTAAACACTGTCAAATATCCCTTTACGCTGATGATACAAAATTTTTCAAAATCATTGCAGAACATGAAGACATATCTCTCCTACAAACAGATCTTGACAATTTTGCAACCTGGTGTACAAAAAATTGCTTAGAACTCAACATTAGCAAATGCCAGACAATGACCTTTTCACGTAAACGCATTAAAACAACTCCCCGTCTTTACTATCTTCATAATCACCCCATACAGATAGTTGAAAATATAAAGGATCTTGGCCTTTTATGTGACCGCGAACTTAAATTCCTACTTCATATTGATGAAATAATTCACAAGGCCAACTCAGCATTGGGTTTCGTTAAAAGATGGTCTAAAGAATTTTCTAACCCTTACGTGACCCGATCGCTTTACATGACGTTTGTCCGACCTCTACTTGAATATGCGTCTCAGGTTTGGTCTCCATATCAAGATATACATATATCAAGAATAGAAAGCATCCAACGAAGATTCCTTCGTTTTGCACTTCAATACCTTTCCTGGGAAAATCCTTTGATCTTACCCCCTTATCGTGACCGCCTCCAACTGTTAAACCTCAACTCATTACAGGAACGTAGAAAAATTGCTGACATACTCTTCATACATCGGCTTCTCTCTGGCTCAGTTGACTGCTCTTCTCTCTATAACTCGATTTCTTTCAACACTAACATCCGTAACCTGAGAAACCCTCGCCTCTTCTATTTACCAACACACCACACCTCCTATGGCCTTAATGAACCTCTGACCCGTATGCTTCGGTTGGTCAATTTGAATCCAAACTCATTTGATTTCAACATCAGCACCTACGACCTCAAACTCCTTTTGACCCATCCCCACTCATAGTTATAAGTTTAGGTTTAAGTTAGTTTTTTAAGTTATACTTGTAGCTTGAATTAAGCGGAATAAATGGGGGTTAAGCCCCCACTAAAATTAAAATTAAAATTAATTAAATTAGTAACATTTATTTGGATGACGATAGAGAATGGTCCCTGCTTCGACAAAATTGAAAGGAGTTCTACTGAAACTTTCGAAAGCAACAGAGGGTTAAGTAAGACAAGGTGATGCTAGTGCCATGCAGTTGTTTCAATATTGAGGCCAGTTAGTATTTTTCAAAAATCAGGGCATTATATGGGGTGTAAATGGTCGACAACGAAGTGGTAGAAGGACACAGCGAGTATTTTCAGCAGTTATGTAAAATAATGAGACTGGTTATGAGGAAGGTAAATGCTTTTATCAATTAAAGTTGTTTCTCCCCATAAATTTGGTGAGAAAGTGAATATTGATGGGTGGTCAAGAAGCTAGCCTATTTACAGTGCTATAAGCTTAGCAACAACAACAACGAAGAAATCAAAGAATAGAGTAGGTATATGTACCTATAATTGCTAATCGCTGTTTCTTTGGCCTAGAAAATCAATTGAGAAATAAAGCCTTTTGCGAGAAAAATCTAGGAGATGCTGTACAATCACCTTCATCCAGATTGTGTTGTATGGTCCAGAAGTATGAGGGAACCCTAACCTAACTCAGTTGAATAAAATCTATTTTATAGAATTTGGGGAAAAAGTCACCGCATGCATGATTGGTTTTGATTTCTATTTTTGAAAAAGTATCAATACAGGAACCGAAAACCACATTTTGCACAAATTGCACTTAGTGTCATTAGGTTGAATATTTAGGGTATTATTTGCACTGCGACCTTAAGATCTATTGTGCCCTATTGTTATTAGGTTAGGTTAGTCGTCATATTGTTTTAAAAGGTTAAACTTTTAAACAAAAGCGATAATTGAAAAATATTCTTATTAAATTTTGTAGGAAATTAAATTTTCACAAGTTTGTTAAATAACTTTTTCTTCTAGTTAAGAAAATATGCGAATTACGTGCAAAAATTAAAATAACCGTCAAAAATAAGATGGCGCCCAACTGATAATAGATGCAGTTGTGCAAAATTTGGTTTTTGTTTCGTTTACTGATACTCTTTCGAATATTGAAAGCAAAATTCAGCAGTATTTTTTTTCTCAGGTAAAGTCTGAAGTCCCTGAAGTATTCCTTCAATGAATATGAGACTGCTTGGTAATTGTTCAGAGAATGAATATCGACACCACAGCTGTATAAGGTCTTCAACGCCATACCAGAGGTGCTGTGTTCAGAAATCAAGCACATCTAACTTCCATAGTTTGACCACCGGTAAAAGAAGAAAAGATGACAACCCAGTAAAAGATGCATAATGCTCCAGGCCCATAAGTTGAAGTCAAATACATCAATTTATATAAAATTTAAAAAAAAATTGAAAAATTATACAGACAAAATTCCCTTTATCTAATATTTGAAGGTTCTGCATCTTAATTTATATTTAGAATTTCTAAAAGCCTTACTTTGATTTAGTAATTACAAAAAAAAATGTCAGCGCCTCCTACATTCTGAAAATGTAAAAAAAATTGGTTCTAAATGAATAATCTCGATATGGCTTCTATGTAGTAAAATTTATTTTTAATTCAAATTAAAAAAAATTAATTTATTTATAAAATTAATTTTAAATTCAGTAGGCAGAGTTTTAAGTTCATAAATTCATTTCCCCAATAAAATGATTCGCCTTTCACAACTAAATCGTATGTATAACAGTTATAATGATATAAAAAAAAAAAACAAAAAAATAAAATCTTACAAACGACCTTTCCACTTAACCGCTGATTGACATGCTCAAATGTTCACTGAAATGACAACAAATAATTAAGTCATCATTAAAGATTCCCCCCTTTACTTTTTTTTTTCTTATAAAATGCCATCAACTCATTCGTTTAGATTGAAAAAAAAAAGATCTGCATTTTTATTTTTAGTCTTTTTTTTTTTTTCTTTAATTTTCCAAAATGCATTGAAATAAATTTCCAAACTCAACCCACGTATAGGTAGGGTCTACCTATCACACTTTTAAGAGTTTTTTTTTTTTTTGGTTTTTTCCAAGAATCTTCATCTTCAGAATCTCAATCTGTCTCCATAATATAATGCTATGCATCAGCAGAGAGCCATGCAACGTGCTACATTTTTATTAAATGTATCTTAAATTCAGAAAACACCTCCATCACCTATGCCATCAGTCACAAATCATTAATGTCAGAGCAATTAGTACAAATACATAGATAGATTTTACCAACACACATACCTATGTATGTACATATTGTATGCATAGAATGGAGAGATTAATTTGGTATTCCAAGGGCCTACGCTCTTTGGGCTGGATCGGTCGCACCTTTTCAGTTGGTTTTCTTGCATAGAAAATTAGAAGAAAAGAAAATATAATATAGGTATAGGCATGGTAGGTATAGGTATATAAGTTTTCTTATGCAGCTAGCAGATAAATCACCTCAAAAAAGGGTCTTCCTCTTTAACGACAACGACAATGCTAAACATATACATATGTATATGTAGGTATTTTCAAATAAATGAATGTTGGTATACCTGTGCGTCTGATGGTCTATGTCATCTCAAATAACCACCTTTTTGAACTATGTATCTTTATAGGTATAACGTCTGGAAAGAAGGAAACAAGCAAAAGATAAGCCCCACAGTTTTGTATAATATAGGTACCAACCCTTATATACCTACCTATTTTTGTTATAGGTCTTTGGCATCATCATCATCGACTCATAGCACATTTTGTGGCCAAGAAATTCAATACTTGTTGGTTCTGAATGATTTCCTGCCTGATTTTCCATCGAATTCAAATAACTTCCTCGATAAGAAAAAATACATATGTATGTCGTATTAGTTGGGTACTGTTTTTCTTTTTCGTCTTTAAGTGTCACTTGAACCCCACACACATGCTTCTTCTTAAAAGGCATAATACAACACTACACACATAACACCACCGAGCCACGAGACCAACATGGAACTGACATAGCACAAACTCCAGGAGTACCTACTTTTCTTGTTGCATGTTATAACGAGTGTATAGTGACTAGCGAGTGTGTAATAGTGTATGCTGGTTGTTGCCTACACTTAACTAATTTGCTGCCATCTCTTGAGACAGTTTATGGCCTGGTTTTGGTCGTTCTGCGTTACTGTCTTTTGCCTTTAAATACGGTCTCAAAATATGAATTTCAGCAGGAAAGTAATTTTTGAGTATGGGGTTTTTTTTATATTTTGATTTCAAAATAGCGGTACTTGGCATAAGAAAACTCTTATTTTTTCTCAAAAACATTTCCTTAAACTTTAATTGATAAGAAATTGAGTACAGATATTTTAGTCATTAGCGCCCGAATTATTATCGTTTCCTATTTAAAATGGAAAAACATTTCATAAGGTGGCTTCGCTTTGAAACCACTTGGACAAGGAACAAATTATTTGAAAGGGTGGTTTCATGGAATAACCACCAGGTTAAAAGGGGTTATTTAAGGCAAAAAACACACAGGATCAGTCAAAAAATTTCAATCTGACTGATGAAACAGCAAAAAATTGATTCTTATATGTCAAGACACTGGAAAAAAGCAGTAGGTACCCATAAAAAAACAGTTTTCTTGTTTTAAGGTGGCATAGCTAGAATTATATTCCTAGACCTCTGTTGTTACAGTCAACCGCACTATTGAGTTTTTATAAATATCCCAAGACATACCAAACAGGCGAAAGAAAAGAGGCAGTACCCCTGCAAAAAAAATAAAACAGTTTTCTTGTTTTGTGATGGAAAAGGCTTGAAATTATAACCAGACCTCCTTTGGTAGAGTCCGCCTTGTTATTGATTCCTATATGCCACGAGTCACGACACATAAAAATGGTGAAAGGTAAGACGCATTATCCCTGAAAAAAAAACAGTGCTCTTTTTTTTTAGGTGGAATATGCTGGGATTCTTTCCCCAGACCTCTATTGTGTGACAAACCATCGCACTTTTGATTTTTATGCCAAGATATACCAAACTGGCGGAAGACAAGAAGTAGTAATCCTGAAAAAAAAATTTTGTTTTGTTTTGTTTTTTGGAATGGGCTAGAATTCTGTTTCCCAGACCTCCGTTATAACAGCCCTTCACATCACTGATTCTTTTAAGCCAAGGCAAACCAAACAAGATTTTCTATCGCTTTTAAATCTACTCCGGAAATTTTTGATTAACTCCACTTTGGGCGTTTTTCTTTTTTAGTTCAGAGTAGAGCTCTGAACAGAGTCTGAACACTCCGAACATACTCTGAGCGATCTCTAAACTGAACGTGCTCTGCTCTGAGAGTTCACATTTATTTAAAGAAACACGCTTCACCAGCTGTCACTTTTTTATTTATTCACAGTTGTCATTTTCTTTGTATTCAGCTATTCAACTCCGTTTGCTCTATCAATTTATTCTGAGCTTATAGAGCGCGCTCTTAACAAAGAAACACAAAATTGGAGCTCTGAATGCTTTGAGCTGAAAAAGAAACACGATCTTTTGTTTGACAGTTCAGACTCTGCTCTGAACTAAAAAAGAAAAACGCCCTTTGTTTACAAATCTGCTCCGAAATTTAACTTTTGAGGTTCTAACCCTGATTGGAGCTCTGAATGCTTTGAGCTGAAAAAGAGACACGATCTTTTGTTTGACAGTTCAGACTCTGCTCTGAACTAAAAAAGAAAAACGCCCTTTGTTTACAAATCTGCTCCGAAATTTAACTTTTGAGATTCTAACCCTGATCAGTATACCCCAGAAAAAAAAAACAGTTTTCTTGTTCCCCGCATGACCTCGTGCCAATCCAACGCACTAACCACTACGCCACGGAGACTTATAGCTTTTCTTCGAATAAAAAATTCAATTGATTTACCCCGCAAACATCATTCCTTGTGAAATTCGCCTTTGGACCAAGCCCCATGTACCATTATGAGACTACTTCGGCATATCGAATTACACAACATCGACTGCGCGTAAATGGGCGACAGGAACGCATTCTTTTAACCCCAAACACTTGAGATTTCTTATCTTCTCCGATACTTGTTGCAATCGCGTAGGTTGACATTCATTTGGATTTATTAGCCTTGCAAAACAAAACCGACCCTCCTGTATTCAATGTATAATGTTATAGAAGATGCAGAGGCAAATAATGTAGTCATATATACTGTGTGATGTGATGTGATGCTGCATGTGGACCAACTCTTGAGCGTGTGATTCTGATGACGCCGCGCGCCGTTTTGCGTTTATTTGCTCCGTTCATCATGCTTCCTATCATCATTGGCATCATGGTCGTCAACATTATCGTTCGTCCCATATTTTTATACCTACACATACGACGAGTATAATCTATACAAGATATTGTGTGTACGTTAGCAAGTACTCATGTTTCTGAAATAGTAGAACCTGTGCCTCGACTGCATCTTTGTATATTTTTATGTTTTTTGAAAAGACCGTCCGTCGTTCAGCGAGAAAATAAAAATAAATAAACTAAATTTTTATAGTTAAAGCTGGTCGTGCGTCACAAACTAAACCTGCAACGACACACACAACTTATATAGCTGAAGACTTCGCTGCTGCAGACTTGTCTTCCTTGTTGAGATTAAGATACGTAATTTTTTCTTTCTTCCCACTGAAAAAAACTCGATCGAGAGAGTCAAATAAAAAAAAATTATAATAATAAAACAGACTAATTTAAGATCACTAAACCTTAAGTCTATTATAGTCGTATAGTATATCGGCAAAGGGAAATGCACATTCGTTCCGGTTGCTATATCTTTTTCAAACATCAATTTTCAAAGCCCTATCATAAAATATTTAAGCATAATTTTTTTTTCTTTTTTTCGGGTGACCCGCATTCCCCGATGCAAATCCAAATCCCAAAAAAAAAAATAATAATAATCAATTAATCCCCCAGGCAGCTTGATCGTGCCGAGGCACGATCTTTACTATAAAGATCAAAAAATTCTTGTTTTCTTTAGATATATATGTAAAATTATAAACCAGCACCACATATGGCTTCAAGAACTCATATATCAATCTTTTAAGAAAAGTAATCTGCTGGAGATCGGTTATTGTTTAAAAATGAAAAAAAAAAAAAAATACAATTTTGGAACTCAGACAAAACTCACTCTCTATGGAAGCGCGATATGTCCTGCTGTTTTTATTGACAGAAAATAAAAAAGATGATCAATGTGATCGGCTGATGGCATAGCGTGGATTGTATATGGAATAGAATGAATGAGCAAGCGAACGATCACAGTTGATGGGCTTGGTGTGGAAAATTAATTTTTTATAAAGTGATGCCATATGTTTGTTATGAGAAAAAATAACAATAATTGGTGTTGTATGGAAATTATATCCATTTGTAGGGAACTTGTTAAGATACATATACATATTATGTGAAGGAGAGGTGTGCCATAGTAACTTATAAGTAACGTCAATTGTCAGTTCGTTGACCGATGTATATAGCCCGACGAGGTGGCTGCGGCAGGAATTATAAAGTGTTATGATGAGTAACAAAGTGTGAAAGAATTATAAAGGCAGGATATAAATAAGTATTATATCTCGTATAGTTACAGTAAATTTGAAAGGATGTTAATAAATCATCAATTCAATGAAATAAATTGTTTCAGTTTATGCGTGGGTTAAGCTTCTGAAAATGAGGTGTAATAAAAACTATACATGCAGGTATACAGAACAGTTTCGCTGTTTTAGAGAAAAAACTGATTGTGACAAGAGTTTGAATTTTTTTAATCTATAAAGATACTATTCCAACTAAGTAAGTAGGCAATAAAGTAGGATATTTAGTTATTTTTATTTTCTCAAAAAATTAGAAGACATTAAAGAATCTGGATTTTTGGATTTTAGCGTTTGACAGAAAATTGGTAAGAAAATTGAATACAAAAAAAAAAATAGTATTGAATAACGTCAATTTGAAAAAATAAATTTGAACATTTTTTTATTTTTTAAAAAATTTTGAATTTGAAAATTAGTTTTTCAAAAACTATTACCTAATTAAAAAGAACTGAATATTAAAATAAAATGAAAAAAATAATTTCTGGATTAAAATAAACCCTTCAATTGTAAGTGTTGCCATTATTTTTAAATTTGTTTTTATTTTAAATAAATTTTTTAGCAAATTGTAGATAATTATTAATAATTATTGGATTTAATAAAAAAAATTATAAATCGAAGCAAGAAAAATATGTTATATTAACACGAACTCGTTTGACAAAATGCCACTATTTTTGCCACATTTACTCCCATAATAATGTTGTTTGAAAAAAAGGCAATTAAATGGCAGAAAATATGGCTTTTGACTTGAAAGACGCACTTTAGTAAAGTTGGAAGTTTAGTACACTTAAGAATTAAATGAAAATGTAGGAGGTTATTTACAGGTCTGAAAACTGAGAAAAAATGCTACATAGTAAATGTTGTGTTTCAATTAATTTTTTTTATTTTTTTCAGTAAAGGATAGGTTAGATAAGCGAAGTGGACTGTACATCGTACATTCTATATTTTTGTCCATCTGTCTGTATATTGATCTATAAACTAAATAACCGAAGTAATTTTCTTCAAATTAAGAGGTTATTTCCCTGTAAAAATTAAAGGGTGATTTTTTAAATAATTTATAAGATACAAAAATAATGATAATGACTATTGTATTGCGGCTTTATTGAAAAGTGAATTTTATGTCATCAGTTTTTTAAAATGGTTAAGGTATAAACTATGGCCCCGTTGATATTTCGAATGACTACATTATATGGAGGTAAAGTTTTTGACCACTTTGTCGAGCAGTTGGGTTCGTAAATATATCGGCAATTACAATTTCAAAGCTTTGGATTGGCGTAAATCTATATGCATGATGAAATATAATGAGCTCAGATCAACTGAAAAATTTACTGTATTACTAAATACTGTTTACTGTTTTCTGTTTTTTTTGTTTTTTATTTTGAAAAAAATGGTTCAAATTTTGTTTTTCAAAATTCGGTAAATCTAAACCAAGTCGACGATGAAATAAGTACTATGGGCCTGATTTAATATTTCTATAATTATGATATATCTCTGCGATGAATACCTTTCAGGTTACGGTCTGAATCTATAAACTAAAAGTAACAATTTATGGGTGACGTTGGTGACAATATTTATTGTCGGATAACTAATTAGACCAGTGGCGGATCAACGGGGGGATTTTCGGGTCTGGACCTCCCCCATGAGCATTGCAACCAAATATTTTTATATAAATTTATTTATATACTAATGGTCTTATTTATAAACGTTGTCTAACTTTAGACAACTGTCCAACTTTGGAAAATGTGTTCAAAAACCTTGTTTATTGTTGCCATATATAGCTGCCTATAACTAGACACAAGAGATAGATTGTCTTAACCGTGAATAATGTTATATATATTTTTATTATAAAAAGCATATTTCCACCAATTTGAAAATAGTTAGACAGTGTCTAAGTAGAAAAAATCTAATAAATACGACTGTAAATATTTCTTCGCTCTAAATTTAGTCTATACGTTTGACCTACTTAATTACTGAAAAATTATAAAATTGCGACAAAAAATTTCTTCAAGTGTAATGATTACATAGGTATACCTCCAAAACTTCAAATGCATCTTAACGGAAAAGGAGTATACCTACTTACATTTTTATGTGGGATACTTAGTTCAAATACTTAAGGTATGTTAAATTTTGAAGACTTGGCAATTTATCATACCTCTTTAAAGCAACATATTAAAATACTATTCAATATTATAAAGGCAAAAAGAAGTTACCACCGCCATTTTCGATTTTGAAAAAAAACTATGCTGCATTGTGCTTAACTTGTGCTATAAATATTTTTGTACATTTCGCAAATATGAAAATTTAGAGGATGATATACCTATTAAAAAAAATTGAGTTTTTCTTAAAACTTAAAGTTGTGCTTTTCCACTGTATATTAGGCTGTTTTGGTCTTTACGGTGGAAATTGCGAATAAAAACAATATTTATTCCATTATTATATTTTCCAACGTTTCATAAGTTTTCCTTATTTCAATACGACTTGCTTTTATGTTTAATTGTTCACTGTCTTCGTGTAAATTTCCTCACCCTTGGAAAAAATCTTTTATAATTCCATTACATAAAAAAGGAAGAAAGGATAAAATTGATAATTATCGTCCAATAGCTAAACTGTCCGCTATTCCGAAGATTTTCGAAGCAATTATTTGCAAGACATTAAGTTTTCACACAAAATCTTTTATTGTTCCCAACCAACATGGGTTTTGTAAAGGTCGTTCGACTGTCACTTTTCTAATGGAGTTGGCGAAGGTTCGCATTAACTCTTTTAAAAATACAAAACAAACTGATTGTAATCTAACAGATTTTAGTAAGGCATTTGGCAAACTGTCTCATAATGTTTTACTCCAGAAAATGAGCAAGTTAGGGTTCAGCGTTAATTTCATAGCTTGGCTCGAATCCTATTTGTTTGACAGATCCTATTCTGTGAATTTTAATGGCTTTCATTCAAAAAGCTTTGTTGTGAATTCTGGAGTTCCACAGGGCAGCCATTTGGGACTTGGGTCCAATTCTTTTTATATTATTCGTTAATGATCTCCTGTCAGTTTTAAAGTACTCTAATTGTCTTATACAATATGCTGATGATGTAAACTTATTTAAATCCATTTCTGATAATTTTGATTGCAAAATGCTTCAGATTGATCTCCTATCAAACTCAAAATTGACAACAACACTTACTTATATCACAGTTGGGCATCAGGTACTTTGATTAAATTGCTTGATTAAGTTGTGCTGGGGTGACATTCTGAATCTAAAAAGCGATCAAACGTTTTCGTTTGTGCGAAAGACTTGCATAAAGATTTGAAGCAAATCTTTCGCACCAAACGAAAACCTTTGATCGCTTTCTCCATATAGAATTTTATCTCTGTTTTTCGTTCAAAAAATGATACAACCTTTTAAATTAAAAAAAAAACGCATATTTGCAACTTTTACTACCAAACGCGAAGGAACTTAGCATGAAATTAGCACAATCATTTTCTATTTTCAAAATAAAAGTTGTGCTGTATTGGTGCTCAACTTGTGCTGCGATGTGCCGTAAATATTTTTTTTTTAAATCGCATATTTACAATTTTAGGGATTGCAATTTTTGTTTCATAAAAGTTATACATGTGCTGTTTTAAGTCCAGTTTGTGCTTGTTTGCATTTTTTTTTTTGAAAGTCGAGAATGGTAGTGCTAACTTCACGCACATAAGTAATGTAGCACAAAGCCCACGCAAGTTTAATTTTTCTTTAAGTTTTCTATTTGTAGTTGAACCCTCCTCTCCCTGGATCCGCCACTGAATTAAACTATATACAATTTTGAGTGAAAGCGAAATGCTAGCTGTGAAATATTGAGTAATCAACGTGAAGTTCTAAATTAAATCGTTATGAAACGAATACCTATGCAAACAACCACCTCCCAATTGGTATAGAGTTTTCAAGAAAATGGTTTGCAGAAATAAATTTCAATGTTCAGGTTTCTGGATTAATTAACATTTATTTATTAAAACTTTTGATTACTCGTACAAAATAAAATGCCTCTTCTATATTATTTCAAATAGTTTTTGTAAGAATCTTCATTCCATTATTTTTGAGATGAGTTTTACGTACCTACTTTAAATACACAGTAAAATTTCAAGGTTTTCAGAAGTCTCACATTGGGCGCCACATTCAAAAATGATCAAATCTTTGTTTATCGATAATTTTAACCCTTTTTTTTCGAAGATATATAAGTAGGTACATACCTACATAATCATTTAATCTTTTATTGAATAAACTTCCAATGAACTTGAAAAAAAAGTTTTCTTTGGTATACCTACCTATACCTACACAAATGAGTGTTTTAAAAATTCAAAACTATACGATAAGTTATCTTCTCAACTTTTAAAGTTCATTACCAGACGACCCTTTATAACCTCTCCATAGGGAATTTTCTTAACTCAAAACTAACTTATGTATATGTATTGCTAAGAGTAGGTACATATATGCTTGTTTTCCAACATATAAAACTTTGCAAAAACTTTCCCCTAAAATTTGCATATTATGCTAAAGATAAATTCAAAAGAAGATAAAATTTCAAAAATTCCCATATGGGCTTTTATTTAAGTTTAATCAAAATCATCCAATTCAATCAAAAGAGGGTTGATTATGGCGAACATTTATATAAACTTAATGTTACGACAAATAAAACACCAATAGAAACAATTATAAGTTGTGTGAGTTGTGTCTGCCACATTCTCTTTTTGCTTATGCACTTTGCCTTGAGGGCAAAACGTGTGTGTGTCTGACTCGGCACTCACTCTACATAGCTACAGGAATATTTATGTTAAGTCAACGCCTTAGTGACTTAACTAAAGTTGTCCCATGAGTAAAATAAACTCCAAAATCCAAACACATTCAACCCCGTTCTAATATAGCGGCGAATATGTGCCCCCTGTGCTGACTGAAACCAAACGCACTATAAAAACAGATTTCAAATCTAAACCACCACCATATTCACATTCACGACAAGGACAACGTTTGCTTGTATATTTTTTGTCAAGGATAAAAATGACGTGCGTCGAGGTTCCCAAAAATAAAGGAACACAAAATAATATGATGAAGTGATGGCCATTTTAATATACCCAGCAGGATGTGCAACTAAAAACGCACCCCATCATATAAATTTCAACTCATTAGTCATATGACTTCGATTGGTTTTTTTTTTTTGTTTTGTTTTATCTTGAAACTGACACGTTTCGGTGGTTAAGGGGGATTTAAAATCAAATAGATACAAATGACAATTAGTATCTCGTAGTTATTTTTATATAAAAATCATTCCCCAAACCTCAGCTATGGTTGAGCGCTGCATCTGCCAGCCAGCCAGCCAGCACCATCACTCTCCTCCTCCTCGTGACAAACACAAAATCACGTTACACACAGTGAAAGTGAGATGTCATCGTGCAGAGTGCAGCTATTAATGTTTCCCCCGAGATATGGAGCTCTGGCATCAAATCAGAATCACAATCCGAGGGAGTATGTTTTCTGTTCTTAATACACGCGACCATTCAATCCAAATGCGTATATCTAGAGTGCAGGGGAAGACGTCTAATCTCCTAAATTGCCTTTCAGCAGGCGCACCTAATTTTAAACCCATTTCGTTGATGTTCATTCGGTGCATGTTCGGAAGAGCGTATCTTTAAAATTTATGCGAACGATGATGCTACATATACAATATCTACAGCCCCTGCACGCACACGTCATGTCATCAGATAACAAGGTCTCCAAATTGGATGTTCCAACAATAACATACATGTAGGTACCTAGATTTTACAAGGAAGCTACAACATTATATCTAATAACTTACCGTGTGCAGCTAAAGTCCGCTGCTGGCTGAGAAGACTGCAGATTAATATCACCACAAATGTAAGACATCCTCCTTTGGATGCTGTTGTCAGCATGTTTGACAAACAAGGACGAAGAGATGCAACAACGAAGATGTGGTTCGTGCTGGGAGCACAATTTACACACAATTACAATTATTGTGTTGTTCTTTGATAGATTTATATATATGTTAGATTAATCCAAAATTATTTATGAGATGTGTATCCGTTCGTTTCGATTGTCGGTATATAACTTTTAAGTAAGTCTCACTCACACACTAGTCACTGCAGGGATTATTTCCTTTGTGAAATTTCACTTTGCACTTGCATTTTTAATTTCCTTCCATTTAATTTATTAAATATATTTTAATTCCAAAAAAATATATTAAATGGAATTTTTCCTTAAGAAAAATTTATTAAAACAAAATTAAACTATTCCCAAATTTCCATTGCGTATATATATTTATGGGATGCACGCACACGAAATCTGCGGTATCCCTTGGATAAGCCGAGAAGAAAAAAAAAACAGAATCCAACAAAATTCGTAAATCCCGCAGATACAATAATAATAATTGGCGACGACAACACACTCTAAATACCGTTAAGTGTTTAAACCGAACCGAACGAACCGGCAAACAATTTCCAACTGAATACCAGCAAAATGCACCAAGTATCTCCATCCGCTATTCCACTACACGTTGTCGTCGTCGTTGTCGTTGTCGGATCGGATTGTGTAGTGTGTATAGAAGAGGAAAAGATACAAAGATACGACAAGAATCGGATTTGAAATTCATTGCCAGAGATTTGGGATTGTTTTGTATTTCATTTCTACTTGATTCCTACGGGAATTTGGAAAAGGGGATGGAAACGGGAAGATCTAAAATAGAATTGGAACACATATGGGTAACAAAGGGGATGGATGAAATCAGTATGGAAACTATTTGGAATTTGAAACGAAAGTACTGGAATATTTGGAAATGGTTTTTTGATGTTTTTTTTTTATTTAAAATTGATTTCCATGCGCGGTTAAGTGAAAAACCCTGGAAATGAAACACAACCCCATTCATGGAATGATTATGAAATAATTTTAGTTTTATAGATGGCCTCGTGTTGATTGTTGGGGGGGGATGTGTGTTGTTGAAAAAAAAAAAAAAATCTCAAGGTCTTCTGTTTAAGGACATTCATCTCTCAAGCACATTGACGTCGCATAGGCAGTTCTCTGTATTTAAGGAGAGAAAATGCATTCTGAAAACCGAAACTCAATCCTTAACTGTATATATGTTTGCACTGGTTAATTAAAAGTTTTCTTTTTTTTCGGGTTGCATCTTTTATAATTTTCTTTGACCTGACCTAGGCTATATAGAAAGATACATAACCTCAAAATGAAATGGAAGGATGTAAATAATGTAGTGGAAGCAATAGGTAGGTATCTAGGATGTATTTTGGTAAAATTCTTGTTTTTTTATAAATATTTGAATCGGAAATTCGGAACAAAAGACGTTGAATTCTCTCATCTAGTATAGAGGCATTGTTAATGTGGGTATATATGTACCTATAGAGGTTCAGATTTTTTTTTATTTTCAAAATAAGAAAAGGATGGTTTTTCTTTATTCATAATCATAGAGCTTATAAATATCAATGTCAGTTTGATGAGAAGAAAAATAAAAAGGAATAAATCTAGGGCGCCCTTTTGTTGGTATTCTCTAGACTGAATGTGATGTTTTATGTTAATGAGTTCGTTATTATTATTTTTATTATAATTTTTTTTTTTTTACTTTGGAAATATGTATAGTAAAGGTTTTGGCTTGCGCCGCGGCTGTTGATAGGAAAGCGGAAGAGGGTAAATTTTGAATATGGTAATTGATTTTTGTTTTGCTTGAAAACACCCTGTAATTAGTGTTGGGAGAACGACAAATAATGTACTTTAAGAGGAATCTTGTAATTTGATATTTAATTGTACCTAAATATTTTGGAACTTACATAATGGTTAGGAATTTAGCATCAGTTTAGTAGTAAATTAGGTATGTAAAATTGTAATAAACATAATTATTATGATAAATGTAGGAATGAAGGTAGGTATACTAGGTAGGTATATGAAGAACATTAACAGCTAGGAAAATAAGCAAGAGTAGGTATAAAAATGTTCGAAATTTTAATATCAACGATATAAGGATAAAATTACATTGAGTCAAGATTTTTTGAATTTCAAAATTCACTTACATTCTGTTTTAACAATGTAAACGATATTTCAAGATCAGGAAAAGCTCAGGATAGGTATATGGTATTCTATAAACATTTGCCTGTCCATCGATCAAGTAGAATCCATATATAGGAAAAGGATTTTGGTTAAAATTTAAAGAGAACATTTAAAACCAATTTTTATTAAAATTTTGAATCGATTACACAGGCCTACAAAATAAAGAAAATTTTTTGGTGCCGCCATAAATGATATCATTTTTGTTTGTCCACAATCACTTAATACGAACAACGGTATTTTCAAGTTAAAGCTACGTACCGTTTTTTTTAACCCTCGCTTACATTTTCTTCGCATATGTGGCCGAGTTTTCTTGACATTTAGGTCATTTTGTCTATTTTCAAGCGATTTAAATTAAAGTTTTTGATGTGATTTTTTTTTGATTCTTAGAAGAGCAGATGCTTAAATGATCCAAATTCATTTTGTTATATTTGTGGTGAATTCACAGTGAAAAAAGGTCAAAAGCCTATTACAAAATAGAAGTAAATATGGTGACGTTCCACTTGTTCATTCCACGAAAATAAAGGAATATCAGTCTGTGTCTCTTGAACATGGTCATCAGTGGGTTATACATGCGTAGATAAATGGTTAACTTTTTACTGGGACAACAAAGTGGCTTAACCAAATTTCCATGTTTCATGTTTTTCAGCTGGCAAAAACGAAATTGACCACTGGATCAAGCAAGGTTGTCCTGTGAGGAATCTTTAACTATTGGAAAACACAGCGCCCTAAACTCACCTCTAGTTTTGAGATAAAAAATAATTTTGCCTCCATTGCACATAAAATTAGGTTTGATGAACGATACGTAAAAGCATTAGTTAAAACTGGCTTTTATTTTATTTATATTTAAAAAAAAATTTTTAGTTTGAATACAGAAAAAGTTAAGGCTGGTATATTTGATGGACCACAAATAAGATATTTGATAAAAGATGACCAATTCTTTCATTCAATGAATGATTTAGAATCTGCAATAGGTATAGTGAACAATTTTTTAGGAAATCATAAATCCATAAATTACCAAGACTTAGTTCTGGGCTTTCTGAAAAATTTTGAAAGAATGAGTATTAAAGTTCAATACCTCTACAGTCATTCGGAAAGATTTTCCAAAAATCTTGACTCATATAGCGAGAAACAAAGAGAACGGTTCCACTAGGACTTAGAAGTCATGAAAGATAGGTATCAAGGCCGATGGAAGATGTTATGATGGCTCATTACTGCTGGTGTATCCCGCGAGAATGTCTTAAGGACACTCATGAAAGAAAATCTCTCAAAAGAAGCTTTCTTCATGTAGAATAACGCAATTAATTGTTAAAAAATCGCTAAATTTGTATTATTTGCACATAATGTTGTATCTCAAAAACTACACCTAGGACCAAAAAAGTAAGTATGCAGTTAGAACTAGGGTAACTAGTTAACATAGAAACAGTTTTCACTTTGGCGGTACCAAAAACACTGTAGGCGTGTGTTATTATTCTTTTACAAAGCAATTACAACAAAACTTGATTATTAATTTTTTGATAAATTATTTGCTTATAGAATAATGAATATGTATATATAGAAGAATATAGAAGCAAAGTCTAACTAAGGTTTGAGAACACAAAAGAATTTAAACAATGTATTTGTTCCTAAAAGTCTAAAGCATACAAGAAAATTGAAGTATTACAACAGCCTCCCTGAACCACCAAAAAATCCCCAATTTTGTCACTTTAATTTTTTTTTCAATTTCAATTCCTCTTGGTCGACTGGATGCAGTTTGTAGGCAAAAGTAATTCAGCTTATAAAGGAGCTAGTTTAGACATACATAACTTAACTACTTTTTTTTTTTATAAAATTCAGTATTATCGGGTAATCTATATATATTCCTTATTCATAAAAATAACTATTCTTTATACATACATTTATTTCATAACAATTATTCTTCTGCAATTATGTTGACCGTAACTGTGCTCTGAAGTTACAATTTTTGATGACACGTTAGAAAATAAAATCGTTATTTCGTTGTGAAAAAGTGAATTTTTATTAAATTTGTATTTGTATTTTGTATTTGCATTTATTAATATAAAAGCTTGATCTTAAGATTAACATCTTGTTTATTTCAATATTTCAACATTACAAATATGAAAAAATAGGGTAAAATTGATCGAAAATTAAATATTTTTTTAAACAAAAGGTCGTATATAAGGAGTTGATTTTTTGCAGTTCATAGATTTTTCAAGTTGGCGTAAGAAAATTCATGTAACACTTCGAAATTCTTCGGCGCAGTGGAAGTAGTGCTTGACTGCTAACCCTGGATATGTGGGTTCAATCCCCAGTCTAGGCAGCATTCTTTTCTATGTTCCCCCAACTGAACGCCACCCCTGGAATATAATGAGATAATCAAAACCTAATTTCTCAATCCACTGTGCCAACAAAAATCTATCCTATCCTTCTATTCCTTCTAACATTTGCCTAATTTATAAGACCGTAGGTCTTACTGGCATATATTATATGTTTGTGTTTTTTTTTATTCCGGGCTTATATAAATCGATGTATTGGACAACAGTGGCTACCTTGGGTAACTCATTTTACAAAATGGATTGTGGTTTAAGTCCGGAATGATCATTATGAAAACAAATAACAAAGGTGGGAGAAGAACAAATGTTTTATTTAAGACGAATTTTTCAGTTTGGAAATTGAGCGTCAAATTAAGATCCGTTTGTTTCATTTTTTCTATCAACACTATTAGCCGTGTTTTTTTAAAAAGTGAATAGCCAGCTCAGCAAAAGTTTTATTCTGTTTCTGCTTTTCTGTTAAATTAAAGTAAGACGATATTTTTTGTTATATTCAGAATGGAGGACAATTTGAGCAAAATAAATGTATACATATTTGAAAAATGTTTCAGTGAAGGAAAATAAGAGGAACAACAAGGACAATTTTTTTTTAATTATTAAAGGATTCTTTGCACTAGAGTAAATAAAATGAACGACTGGGTTGCACGAACCTGTCCTTATGTGCGATCGCACTGGGGTTTTAAAGTCTGAAAAAAAAACAATTTCTTTTATATAAGATTTTGTAAACATTTTTAGAAAGAAAAAATGTAAGGTACCCAATTTTTCAGCCTTTATTAATGCGAAGTTAAAAAAAAAATCATCTATGTACAATGTACACATTTTCGAATTATGGAATTTTCAAAATATAATTAAATTTTTTTTTTAAATACAAAATGTGTTGTTTTGAAAATTTTGTTATGCAGTAGGTATTATTAAAACTTATATTTAAGAAGCTCTTGTGCAAAAAAGTTAATTAAAATTGGCGATAAATAAATTAGGGCCAGTTGTACAATAGTGGTTCAGCCTCGGTTCAAGATTGTAACTCACCGATTTCGGCGGATTAACTAAGGTTCAACGCTGGTTCAAGTATGTAATTGGTTATTATCACACACTTGAACAGTAAACCACTGTTCAAACTGAATTAATCCGCCGGAATCGTTGGATAAAAATTGCCGAACCACGGTTTAAATATTTGTACAACCGGCCCTTATTGTTTCAATAATATGGTTGTTGGCTAAGATAATGTTTAAAAACTGCTAGATGCCGCTTTTAATAAAAATCGTTCGAGTCGTTTTCGAATTATATATTAAGTTTTCGAAAAAAAATATTTTAGTTTTCTTGAAAAACCAAAAAAAAGGGCTTGTTTAAAACTTTTTGAAACATTTGCAAAAAGTTGATGATATGAAGGTACCATTTGTAACCATTTTTCAGATTTTTATTTTACTGTAGCTTTTTAGTAAAAACTAAAATTTCTAAATTTTTGTTTTAAAGTTTTGGACTCGTTTTTGAAAAAAGCACAGTTATTTTTGGTCCTAAAAATATGAAAAAAATGTTTCCAGGAAATGCCCAAAAAACGCTTGGTATCAAGTTTAAAGAAAATCGACTCGCCCGTTTAGGCTGCAGTCGAAAGACAGGAGAGACAGACGGACAGAATTGCGGGACTCACTTTTTTCGACTTCGCTATCATCGATTTTTTTTACGAATCCATAATATGCCATAAAATACCTATAGTATATCGCAATTACAAAAGGTAAACGTATATACAAATATTACTCTTTAATGCCTTGATCGATTATGAGTTTTTTGAAATTGAATGGCAATTATTTTGAGATACCACACTTAACATTTTTACAGAGTTGTTCAAAATTCCTTTTCAAAAATGTTAGCATTTGAAAAGTTTAAATGCAGCAGGAGAGCCGGGTCATCTTGTATCAAGTATGATGTTTTTTTACAAAACCAATTGATTTAATATTTAAAAAAAAAACTGATATTTTCACCGATTTCGTTCGATAATTTAAATAACAAGATCTTTCTTAAAAAAACTAGCTTTCCTTTTCCTTGACCTTTTCAAGTGGCAGCTGAAATTCCATAGGGTAGCAACATAGGACCATTGTTATTCATTTTGTTTACTAATAATGATATATCCGGGAATTTTTGGGGACCAATTATAGCTTCAATTGAAAGCCATCATTGTAATTATCATTTTTAAAAAACGAAATAAGTGATTATAAAAAAAAATTCATTTTGGGCTTTGGTCCAAGCTTCTACATAAAGAGACTTTTATTTTTCTAATTATATTGAACTACCTTTCCAATAATTATTGAAATTTTAAAAATTATTACACGCAGAAAAATAATTTCTAACCGAGTTCGTTTTTTTGTGGGTTAAAAAATAATGTGGTAAAAATAACGTAGTCTCGGGTAAAAACTACGTATAGCATTAGGTTAAAATTAACATATTCGCCTCGATTAAATAAAATTGTTTAAAATAAACTACAAAGAAGATTAAATTAAACGAGAAACTTATTTAAGATCCGCAATTTGTAAGATTTTTATATCAAATTTAGTACACTTTAACCGTATCAGGGTGTTAAATTAAACTATTTCTTTTAATCTAGTTCACTCGGGTAATATTAACAGAGTTAGTTGGCAGGTTATATATTAGCAACATCACTTATTTAATTTTACACGAGAAATACGTAGTTTTTAACCAACTATTTTTCTGCGTGTATATGTGGAAAATTGGGGAAAAATGAATTTTTTTTGGCATAGAAATTAATATAATGAAGTGATCTGCTTTATATTGGCTTTAAAATAATTACTACTTTTTTAATTGCCTCAAAATTACTAAAAATTTATTCGCTATGGTTTAAAGCTTTACTTGATTTAAATCTTTACACACAAATTGATTCAATTCAAGAATGGTAAATTCTTCAAAATGATTTTTTAAAGCTTTCTCATCTGTGTGAGATTAATTCTCTGCACTTAAATGTGGTTAAATACAGCAACAACATACTTATCAGCTGTTAAAGAAAACTTGAATAATTTCATTTATCACAACTATTGTTCATTAATATATGTAAAAATTTAAATGAATAATGTCAGTGAAAAGAAAAATATATGAGTTATTCTCCTAGATCAAATATTAGCATTCTAGCCTCATATGGATTTTATTATGAACAAATTTATAAGTCTAACGGCTTATATCATCCACTATCTCATGAACTGACGTAAGTGGTTTTTTTTTTCACATTTAACAGAAACGAATTTTATTGGCTCTTGTTAAAACGATTTTATTCTTATTGTTTTTTAAACTGCAGTATTTCTATTTTTGGATTAAATAATCGATTGAATGGTTTAAAGAAGAACTATAGCCATAAATAGGCGTTTTCCAAAGATGTTAAAAAAGCAATTAAGTCAGTTCGTGACATGGGGAACGATATGTGACAACTTTGACTCTTTATTTAGTCATTTGATATAGAAATAAGTATTTAAATGTTAAAAAAATAAAAACAGCCTTCTTATACTGTTATGTTTTGCCTGAAATTTTTTAACGGCATCCCTTCTTTATTTTTAACTCGAACGATTTAAATTTTTCCTATCAACAATTTCATTATGAACCTTAAAATTCTTAAAACTATTACTTCTTATACAAATGAAACCAAAATATTTTTTAGAATGAAAGTGACCTATAACTAAAAAATTCAGCATTTTTTTTACCAACTGCTTTTAGAGTTAATTTAGATTTTTAAGTTCAGTTTATTGAAATATTACAAGTTACAACAATTTTGAATTAGGTCACTTTCATTCTAAGGGCCCGAAATATAACTTTTAAATAAACGTTCTTGAAAAAGATACATATATACTCCTACAACGTATGTACATATATCATGATCAATGTAGGTAAGTTATCTAACCTTTATCCCTATAGCAAGTTGTTGAAATAAATGTGTCGGTCAATAATTGAAGCGTAAATTTTTATATTACCTATTTTTCATTGAGTGAGCCAATTAGATACAAAAAAATGTTAAGATGCAACCGGTTATTCAATGCATAGTGTTACCTATATAAAATATATACATCCATGCATATATAGGTTGATAGGTCATAAAATAAATAGTTTAAGAAAAAAACCATGTTCTCCCAACTATTAAAAAAAAAACCAGAATAGCTATAAATTAACTTAAAAAAAAAAAACACTTAAAACGTCCTTCGCCGAAAGGAAGTCGATTCGTTTCCTTAACAATGTGTTGATAGAATTCTTTCCCTCTTTTGTTCAAATGAAAGATATCCCGAATAAAAACAAGAAGAAGTATACCTATAGGAACACAAAAAAGCAAATATTTATCGAAAGGTGCTGGGTGAGAAAAGATTTCGATAAGAAATCATCGGTCGTCGCAGGTAAACAACAAAAATATAAAGACCCAGCCTGAAACATGACTGTATATAGGTACGATCTTGGCAATCTACCTATACAAAATTAAGAAACAACATGCACAACACATATACCTACATCATTGTCCAGCTTGTAGTCGAAATTGACGCCTTTTGCTTGGAACAATATGACCAAAAATTTACATTCTATTCACAAACTTATGTCCTTATTTGTGAAAGGACCAATTCTTTATTTTAACAGGTATACCTAAATGTCTGTTTGCATGGAATATTAAGAATGCACCTAACAAAACCTATAATCAAATGGAAGTCAGTGGTATATACATGCAGGTAAAAAGCAAATAAATGAGAGATAGAATTTTCAGGTGAGGTTTTCAAAAGTTGGAGTCTTGTATTTAAAAGTAAACATAATATCTGCGACTTTGGAAGCTGGTGATGAACAACTCCAGCATCAACAAAACAACCCTGATGATGCAAATTCTTGGAAACCGAACAATGGAATATTGCACCTTTTGGTTGTAACTATATATATTTACACTAAATACGAGACTCTGCAATTTCGGCGACATTGTTTGTTTGTGTTCTTAAATTCCAGTCGTAATGTATAAAAATGTTTTGTTTAAAAATGTACATCTATTGTATTTCAAGTAAATATTTTTGCCAACAAGACTAATCCGAAATGTATTTAAATTTCAATCTTCGATTTTGTATACCTTTTTGACTTTGAAACTGATTTTCAATAAATAAAACGGTGGTAGAAACTTCTCTAGAAGCAATTGCGTTCTACAGGATTTTAAATACATACCTCAAGCTCTGAGCAACGTCTAGAGTTAACTCCCACCATATATTTTTAATTTATTTATTCAAAGAATATTTAAAAATTGAATGATTGGTTTTCAAGTTTGATTTATTTAATTTTTTTTTAAATTGAAATCCAGATTTGAGTTTTCATCTGGATTAATCAAGTGAATAATATGACGCTTAGGGTATGTATGGGTAATATGGCACCAGGATCAATTCAGCTGATTCGCATAAGATGTTAAAAAAGCTATGAGTGTAGATTGAGCCCCTACAAAAAAAAGTCTGTAGTTCAATGTCCATCTGTTCAAATGGGAAGTGAAATACTTAAAAAAAATTATTAAAAATTAAAAAAATATTTAAAAAAAACACTACACAACACTACGACACTAGTTTTTAATTTAATTTGACGTTTTTAAGAATTAATTTGTATACATAAAATATTTCATAAAATATTCATACTTTCTTGATTTTCCTTTATTTTTCGTCTTCTATTTTTTAATAATTTTAAATGTGTTTTTAAGTACAAAAATGTTAAGTATTTTTAAGAACACATATTGGACTTTCATAATAAAAAGAAAAAAGTTATACTTAATAACGTGTTTTTTAGAAAAAAAACCATAGCGAAGTCGAAAAAAAAACCTTAAAATTCTTAAATAAAAGTGTTTGATAATAAATTGCGGGAAAACCGTTATCTGCACAGAAAAAAGTTGTATAGCAGATAAAAATTTCTAACTGTTTTTGTTTAAATAAAAAAAAAAAATTCAAAAATCGGTTGTAGTTTGGCAAAGTTAGAGCCAGTTAAAGGAAAAAAGAAAACAAATCATTAAAACCGTTATAAGTCGAAAACGAAGCGAAAACGAGAAAATTACCTCATAAGTTTTTCGACTTGAAATGACCTCAGGAACTCATGGTTTTCTTCTGAGGCGGTGATTTCGGGACACCCTGTATATTGTATTTCAAAACATTCAATTTTTAGTTGAATAATAGTTTTTGAGAAAATAAATAAAAAAAATGCTTTGTTTGTTAAATAATTCTTTTGTTTTGTATTATGTATTAATTTTGTATATTTTTTGTTATATTAAATTTTCTAAAAAAAAAATTAAATATGTTCTTATAAGATTATGTGGTTTTTAGCATTTCACTCAAATTTATCGAGACCATTTGATAATTAAAATCAAATCAATTATAACCCAACGCTCTCACGCAGGTGTTATCAATGAAAAAATGTGTGGAATATGGTAAGTCCAGTGCTTTGTCACTTTATTGTATACTTATAAGGCTGATAACAATAAAAATTGTAAAAAGAAAGTTAATCCTTTCTTTCGTAAATTCACCTAATTATCCAATAGCGTAAAAACTAGAAAAAAATGTTTCTTAGAAAAAAAAATTAGTTTTTGTTATTTTTGATTTTCTCAAAAACTACAAAACATTTCGACATCCGGTTTTTTGTGTTTGATTAAAAATTAAAAAGAGCATTGAATATTAGAAAAAAAATAATACTTAATTGCGTAAAATTTTGAAAAAATAGTAAAAAAAAATTCATTTTATTTTTAATTTTGAAATCAAAATAAATTTTTCAAAATCTATTCACTCGAACAACTTGATTTAAACAACTTGAATTTTCGTAAAACGTAAATTATTTTTTTACACAAAGTAGACACCTATAACTTTTTTGGACACTCCCCCGAGAGGTTTTTAGGGCCAAAAATAACGCTAACTGCCATATAAAATTTTAAGTCGTCAAAGAAAATATTATTTTTCCTAAAAACACTTCCATAGATTTAAAAAAAATAATATTAATTAAAATTAATTTTAACTAAAAAATATTTAAAAAAGCATTAATAAAATAGACTTTTGATAAAATTAAAAAAAAAAAATTAAAAATTTTGCAAACTACTTAAAAGCCTCTATTTCAAAATTATAATAAAATCTTTCGAGCATATTATAAAAAGCTATTTACGTGAATTTAAAAAAAGTAAGGTAAGTTTCTTAAAAATCATCACAATGCGATTTCCATACACTTTTTCGGACTTCTCCATCAAGGTGATGTTAATTTTGATTAAAATCTCCAATTTTTCTTATACAAAACCAATTCTTGTTCTATAAAATATCAGTAGATTATTCGTAGAAAAATTCCCGAAAATAAATTGGTTTAAATGATTTTGATTATACTTTATTATCCAAAAGCTTCTAGAAAGTACAATATAAAAATAATAAAAAATTTTCCAATAAATATTTTTTGTTGTTTTTTTGTTTAAAACAATTTCAATTTTTTTTGAAAACTCAATATTTCGAAAACAATTTACATAGGTAGTTACTTTATTTTTCTAAATGTTTCTACAATAAAGTGCTATTAAAAAGTCAGTAAGGAATTTCTTATTTGAATCAAAAACGTCTCCAAATAATTTTGATTAAAATTGTCTGTGTCCTTTAATCTAACATTATTAATAAATCACTCCATGTATGTAGCAGTTTTTTCATTTTTGAATTTTTTGGCTAAACCGATGTAAATTAAATGTTGTATGCAGAAGCTTCGAATAAGTTTTAATCCCAACTTAAAAAAAAATATTTTTTGGAAATTTTTTTTGCAAATTGGATAATAGGTCAAAACTAATTCAAGTCAATAATCTTGATAAAACAAGAAATTTCAGCTTAAATGTAATAAACTTTTTTTTATAAATTTCTGAGTAATAATATTTAATCAAAGTTTTCTTTGGAAATATCAAAATACAAATGTTTAAAATTCTTGTCATATTTTTATTTAAAGGTGGTCTCTTACAAGGACAGTTTAAAGAATATATGTAAAAAGAATAAAATTGTTAAAAAATGGTAGTATGATGGAATCCATTCAATTTCTATCGAAAACGAGAAGGAACCTGCATTTTTATGGACAAAAATTCATGTAACCCATGCATATAAAGCTAAAAGCATTTTTAAAATTTAACCTTTTTTAATTTTAAAATTTTTAATTAAAATTCACGGTATAATGCTTAGTTAACCGAAAATGGCACATTAAATTAAAATCCTATTAAATTCTTAAAGACATTTTTATCATCAATTCAAGTCATTCGAAGTCTTTTGGCAAAATAAATTCAAGTCATAAAAAAAAATCAATAATAATAACTTTAATACCAATATCAATATTTCTAGAGCTTCGCCGAAACGACATAAAAATCCAATTTTCAAAGGTAAACCAATGTAACCGACAAGACATTATTGCCAACCGAACTTAACTCACATCACATTATTCCCAGAAAATGCCTCCGGTAATAAAACCTTGACGAAGATGAAAGGCTCCCTTGGTTCAAATTTCCAATAAAAATAATTTTACGCAGTCGCACACACACCGCACATGCACATCAAGCCTCGATCGTCGCCGTCGTCGGTTGTATTGAATTTCATATTATGTGCGCAGACTGCGCCAACTGATTCTAAAATTCAACGAACAGTAGAAGGCGTTAAAATTCCAATTAACGCCCCTAGATTTAAGTGTTTTTTTTTTTTGTTTTTCCTTCTTTGTTTCTGAATTTAAATATCGTATCCTTCGTGATATGGAAGATGGTGGTACCTATCTTCGGAACGAAATTCTTCCTTGAAGGCTGCTGCACGAATTCAGAAATCAAATAAGCAGATGCAGTTAATTGATTTAATGTCAGAGTGTGTGGAAGATTTCGTGAAATATAGGCGGATAAAAAGGGATAATTTTCATTTTGACCAACTGCTTTACAACTACTTTCGATTTCTTATTTTTTTTTTTCTTTTTCAAACAAAAAAAAAATGAAGAAATACTCGTATCTAAAATCGTTGTTTTTTTTTTAATTTAATTGATTCAGGTGAGAAAATTGTTCAATTTAGCTGCTGAATCAATACGCCTACAATTTCAAGATTATACCTAGATTTAAGCCGCTTTATTCGTCACTTAATTTATGGGAATTTTTTTTTCTTCAAAGAGATCCTGGGAAATATATTTATCCATTGTGGTTCCGTCTTAAGTTCGAATTAAATTTATTACTTATTATCATTTTATTGGACATCGTTTACGGACGAATCTTTGCTGGATATAAGTTTTATTTTTATGGCATTTTCGAATGCCCACTCATTTGTCAGGTTGGTTACTCGCAGGGGCTGCAGTAGCTCGGCTCGACGTGACGGTCGGTATATGCCGGTAGTGGTGGTGGAAACTTGTTTCAACCGTTTTATTACTTAAATTTCCTGGGCACTTGATTGTGCAATGTTGTTTTGGTTTATTGTCGCCGAAGTTTTGAAGGGATTATTATTGAATGGTTGTTGGTTTATATGTTATGACAAAAATCAATTTGCAGTTAATGTCATTTTTGAAATGAATTATGCGATTATTTTTGTTGTTTCTATTTTTTTTTTAATCTTCAAGGATTGTTGCTTTAGGTGTAATGGGCTTCATTTCATGTGGTAAAATTTAGAATTTTTAATTGTTCTTAATCTACCACTAATTTACAAACTTATGGTAATTTCTTTGGCTTTGTGATCTTAGCACTTCTGCATTTGTGGGATATTAGAAACAAAAAAAAGGATGTCTTCTAAAAGGTCAGTAATTGAAAAAGGTCAACTATTTTCAGAAATTGGTCAGCCGCATGAAAAATTTTGAATCAGTGCAGGTTACTTTTTTTCAAGATTTTTAGATATTTTTAACACCTCATTTGTGGGATATTCGGAAAAAAGTAGGCCATCAATAGTCAGTCAAAGATATTTGTTTGAATTTTTAAAGTTGATCCAAATTTTCTATAGTTCACAGAGAGAAAAAAGTACCATATAAAATAGAAGAAAAGTAATAAGATGTATCTATGGTTTTCATCCAAAAAGAAAGTCTTATTAAAACCATAGAGAAAATCTTTTTAATATCTTGTGGACTATGGGACTTCCGTATATTTTTAAGAAGATATCTATTGCGTTTTAATATGACTGCTTCTTAAAATAATAAGAAAACTTGTTGAAAAGTATTAGCAAAATTCTTAGAAACAAAGATCTTATTGATAGTATTTGGAAATCTTTTAGGAACAATATAAGAAGATCTTATTGAAAGAATATGAAAAACGCTTTTAAAAATTAAAAATATTTTTTTTTATTATTTATTGTTTTTTTTATTACAAAAAAGTTACAAAATATATCTTTTATGAGTATAAATAAATAAATTCAAAATTGTGCATAGTAAAAAAATTTACACTTAACTTTAATTCTTAAACTGCTTATAAAAAAAATAATATTAAAAACAACTATAAAAACAAATTTCCTTTTTTTTCGATATCGATCTATGATTTGAAATATAGCATGTTAATTTTTGATACGGATAAATATATTATTCTGATAAGACTTGCCAGTTCCAATCCAATTGCATCGTTAAACTTCGTTAAACAGCTATCCATCCGTTTAGAACTGTAGCATTCTTAGTTTTGTTGTTTTCTTCCATTCATCTCTAACAGTTTTCCACGGTGAACAATTATGTTTGAGCTAGCGCTTTTTTTCAGAAAATTCCCCTGAAATAATTTAGTTTAGTGAATTAATTTAACTAATAGAATATTTGTAACAGATAAGAAAATAAATAAACAAAAAAATTGTGTAAATAATATCTTCCTCGTACAATTTTTGTATTTACCTTCAGAAATAACCTATTGTCCTTGCTCAGTTGATATAATTGGTACTGATTTATTCTGTGATCTGGGGATTTGTTAGAGATTATATTATACATAAGTAATAGATATAATGTCAAATTGCACAAAGGAATAAAGGTTCTATTAAAAAGTTATATCAAAACTACTTACCCTGTCCTTCTTCCACTTGATCAGCCCAGCTTGAAATTTAATTCGGTAGTGAAATAAACCCGAACTTTCGAAATTGGTAAAAAATTTGACGATTTTTTGCATCTTCATTTTTTTCTTGTACGTCAATGGAGTTAACTCCATAAACTTTCAGCAACGAGGTTACCGAACAACTGAGAGAGAAAAATTTGCTGAGTCTCCTCAAAAAACATCCTCATTATTTCATATTAAGGATGCAGGCTCATTGTTTCAATCACGTTGATATTTTTCTTTTTCAAAAAATCCTTTTTCTTGATTTGCTAGAAACACTTGCAAATATTTTTTTTTTCCTTTAAATTTCGCACGTCTTTAGGTTGAAGAAAAACAACTGAACTGATTCTTATTGTAGAAACAGAATGAAAATAACGGGGTTTTTACATACAAGTTAATGAGACTGACTTCTTAAAACTGATAAGAAATAATAAGGTTTTCACATAATTGATACTATTTAATGCGATTTTTCATATTATAGAAAGAGCCGTAAAAACTTTTTAAAACTTTAATAAGATTTTCTTCATAAAATCAATAAGATTTCTCTATGAAAATATCACATTATTAATGCTTTTAATAAGATTTCTGAGTAAAGTACCTCAATAAGGCAATCTTATTGATTTTATGTAGTCTATTTTCTCTCTGTGTTGGACAATTAATAAAGCTCGTTGACCTTTTATTGACTACATATTAAGTTGGTATAATATTTTTTCATTTGATATAGCTAAAATCACTTCGGGTTAGACGTTATCACATAGAGGCGAATAAGAGTTATCGCTCATTTAATGGCCAGAAGTCGCTTGTACTTGTTTCTTTGCTGCTCTGTCGGTCACTGCGAGTTTAAGACTTTGAACGCATTTACGATTTTGATTGCGCGACTATTAAGTCAACATAATGCATATTGATTATTTTTATACAACATTTTGTATGTGTAGGTGGCATTCATGTTGTTAGAAACTTTTACTAAATGACCAGTGACCTGCTCCAGAAACATTTTCTAGTTTTTTCATTTCCGCGTTAACAGCTTGACCGATTTCGATCAAAATTTTTCTTTTTACTTGCGATATATAGGTACTACATATATTGCAAGTTGTGTATTCGTAAAAAAAAAATCTTATTTATCTCAAAAACGTGTCCACAACTTAAAAAAAATCTGTTGTTTTTTTTTTAAAGGCTACCGTTTTATAAAAAAAATTTTCCTAAAAATAGTTATAAATGCTACCTCCCGCATAGAACCAATTTTCTGATTTTGGTATTCTCAAAAACGGTTCAACCGATTTTGATCAACTTTTTTTATGAAGAATGTTTTTTTTTAATTTTTAAAAATATGTAGTTTCAATTTTTTTTTTTGAGAACTTATAATAATTCGAAAACGACTTAATCAATTTTCATCAAATTTAGCACCTAGCAGTTTTTTTTGAATTATTTAGCAGATTTTAAATACAAATAATTCTTAAAACCAAAAATAACGGTACCTCCCATGGTAAGGAAAATCTCATTTTTCTCAAAAACGACTACTACGATTTTAATTGAATTTTTGTGTCGGCTTATATCAGTTTATTTATATAGTAGACGCTCGATATAGTGAATCTCGGTAGAGTGAACTATCCAGTATAGTGAACACACAAAATTTTATACAGACAAATAGTGAACAAAAGGTATCTCGATATAATGAACTCACTTTTCTTTCAATATTTAACAAGATTATGTCAGCAGCAATGCGTTTACAGCATTGTGGACTTTTTTTTTAAAGATATTTATGAAACGTTTACAAGAAAAAGCAGTGCAAATCAATTTAAACTTGAGAAACAACCTAACAGAAATAATAATTTTTTTTTATTTTTATGGTAATTTTTATGAAAAATAAAGTTTATTGTTTTTTTTTATAATATTATGAAATATTTATTTATTTTTTACCCAATTGAAATTATATTATATTATTATAAAAATCACATTGGAAAGCCTTTTAAGCTTCTCTCTCGAAATAGTGATCAATCTCGAAATAGTGAACAGGCCTGGTTTTAATTACTTCACTATATCGAGCGTCTACTGTATTTTTGGAAAAAAAAGTGTATATATCGATTAAAAACGGTATGTCTCATAGAACAATTTTTTTGATTTTCGACAACCTATATGTATCTCATTATTTGTAAAACCAATTTTAATTTAATTTCTTACACAAAGGCTTCTGATAAGTTTGAATAATACTGCATATCAAAATTTTGAAAAAAATTTTTGGATTTTATAATTATGTATTATTATTTTATTTTTTTTCAAAATTCGATATTTCGAAAATGGGTTGATGACTTTTATTCAAAAGTTATTTTTTAACTCTGCATTAATAAACACTAAAACGCTCCAACGATTTTCAAAATTTTGTTCTCATAAATTGAGATTTATTTTAGAAATCAGTACAAAATTTTGTGTCATAACAATTTCAAAGATTATTTGATCAATTTATTTAAAAAATTTTAACAATTTTTCAGTCTAAACTGTAATATATCCACGTACATGTATAAGTTGATATAAATATGTACTCACATAATACTACCTTAAATTTAACTACA
Source organism: Epistrophe grossulariae (assembly GCA_929447395.1). Classification (NCBI taxonomy): domain Eukaryota; kingdom Metazoa; phylum Arthropoda; class Insecta; order Diptera; family Syrphidae; genus Epistrophe; species Epistrophe grossulariae. Next base: position 25,786,475 of record OV839566.1, on the reverse strand, counting down.
TTTTAAACAGGTGGATTAAAATATGGGCTCCCATTGGTAATTTTTTTTTTTTTTTAATCAGATGAATAGATCTAAACTATTCAGAATTTAAAACCACATTGTGATCGCAAATAAGACCAAGTTCGTGTGACCTAGTCGTGCATTTTATTTCTAATTTCACTATGGTTCTTATTCTACTTCACCTATAGATATCAAGATCAAAGTCATATGCATTTTATTTAAACAAAAAATATGTACACACGTATATGTATATCACTTGGAGTAAAAATTAATTAGTTTTCTGGTACAAACGCAACCTCCGTTTTCATAAATAAAAACCTTAAATGTTTGTATTGACGTTCCCAGGCTTAAATTTATACCTTATTTTGCATATCCACGTTTCAAATTCTCCCACAGAAATATAATTACCTATAGTTACCAAAAAAATCCCATGATGTTGCAAATGCTTCATTGCATTTCTAACTCATTTTATTACACCAATTAAACGAATTTTTGCTGATTTCGTATTCATATAAATAAAAATTCCAAACAAACAACAAAACAAAAAAAAATAAATAACAAAAATAAATCATAAATCCTTCTAAGCTATAAGCACCAGGGTAAACAATTTGCCGCCGCATTTGTTTGCTCAGAGTCATAGTCATCCTGCAATGTTTTTGTATATGTGAATTGAATACGAGGATGCAATGAGCCTTTTCACAGCATACGAAGGCGCAAGCTATATGAAGGATAAACCAGGCGAAAAAAACCACGTTTACGATAGCATAGCTATATTGTGCTTAGCCATTTCAGTTCATTTGTTCTCAATATTTGGATTAGGTACTCGTTCTCTGAAATATATATTTTTTTTTTCTATAAACATTGGAAAAAAGTGAAAACTGAAAAAAAGGCACTCTTCAGTTCTTCCGACAATATATCTATCAAATATTTACATCTGTTATGAATGTTTTTTTATTTTTTTAATTTTTATTATTTCCCAACGCGAGAGTGGTTTATATAAATGAGTGACTGAATATGAATGAAGAAATCAAGGATTAACTTAAATTAAACAAATAAAAAAAAAATACTCACACATTCAGCCATGTGAGTTGGTTGGTTGTTGGTGTATAGAAACGACCGCGACGACAATAAAAATAACCAACCATAATGCTTGTCGTTCTTTTTCGATCTATGATGGTGGGAAAGTGCGGCATTATTATAAGAGGAACCGCCTGTCAGCCGTCATTTGAATCTAAAATCTCAATCCCACCCACATATCCATTATAGACTTCGAATAATATATACCTACGGTGACTGAATTTAAACACGAAATGTAAATAAAATAAAAAGTAAGCATAAGCATCTTTAAAAGATAAGCATTTACGAACTTATGATCCGCTGCAGATAAATAAGGTGGATTTTGAAATTCATTTTTTTTTTTTTGTTTCTTATAGATACTCGCGATGCTCATTGGGCGCATCATACACGATTTTGTCACGAACTGACATTAAAAAATGTGCATGATGTTCTCATTTTTATATAAATTTAACGTTAATGCGTGCTAGATTTTTAAACCAAAAAAAAAAAAATAATAAAAAATCAATAAAGCAAAATATCCACTTAAAACAGAAAACTGAATTTAAAGTGAACCAATAAATAAATTTAAAGCTAATATTTATGATTAATTTTGCGTTCTATGTAACAAAATTCAGTTTTTTTTAGAAAATAAATAAAATAAAATCCTGGTAATGTGGTAGGTTAATTTGAATTTTATGAGAGAAATAAACTTTAAATAGAATACAGAACAGCATAGGTAATTATGTGTACATTGCACATTATATAGTAATAGAAAGTATATATATATACTCAAACTTTTCCATATGGAATGAGATTTTGTTATTGTTTTGTTACCTGCATTCTATTTTGTTGGTAAGGTTTATACAAAGTTTTATAAAAAAACTCCATAGCAACGACTGCTGGATTAGTTGTGGTAAAAATAAATTCATATATAGATATTGAACAAATATTGGTATTATGCATATGTAGAACGAAAACTCCCATTATTGGGGTGTTTAGTGATATTTGCATATTTTTCAAAATGCTTGAGTTTGGGTAGTTTTCATTTTAGAATATTATATCTATAGAACGTACATATAATGATTATAATTCGATCAATTAAGGTTTTACCTCGATCTAAAATGGAACTCCGGTTTCTTGATGTATTATTACTTGCTCTAAAAGGAAAAGAAAATTTCGAGGTTATATTCAAAATTAACATTAGTGATGGAGAACAGTTATAATATCTGGAATTGAGACAAAAAATTTGAAAAATAAAGATATTACCCACTGCAAAACTATACAAAATTTGGAAATTCTAGAATTTACTTGAATTTTGTAGCCTCATTCATTCAAATCCATGTGCTTTATTCCAATAAATATTGAAGATATTCTACTTAGAATAAAAACACAAAATTATTTTATTTTAATGAGACAATTCGGAATGCTTAGCTGCACTGTCGGATTAAGGTAGGGTCGGGGGAGGCGGTCCGGAATTTAGATAAAAAGAAAAATATTCAGTTCGGAATTTCGTTAATTTTCTGTTTAAATCATTAAAACATTAAAAAGTTTATATCTAATCTGGTTGAAAGTTGTGTACCAGGTCCTGATGGTATACCTTCCATTATTTTGAAGAACTGTGTAAATCACTTGTCGTTTCCTTTGTCTATTATTTTTAACTTCTCTATGTCTTCTTGTGTTTTTCCGTCTACTTGGAAAGATTCTTTTATAATCCCTTTACATAAGAAAGGTAAAAAAGATGATATTAAAAATTATAGACCTATTGCTAAGTTATCCGTTATTCCTAAACTCTTCGAGGCTATTATTTGCGAATCACTATGTTTTTATGTTAAATCAATTAACGCTGCAAATCAACATGGTTTTACAAAAGGTCGCTCTACTGTGACTTTTTTAATGGAATTGGCAGAAAGTTGTATTGATTGGTTTAAAAATAGAAAACAAGTAGATTGTGTCTTCACCGACTTCAGTAAGGCATTTGACAAACTCTCACACCGAGTTTTGTTATTAAAATTGAGGAAGTAGGGGTTTAGCGAACAGTTTGTATCGTGGCTCCAGTCTTATTTATTTGATAGATTTTATTCGGTTCTTTTCAATGGTTGTGAATCAGTTTAAGGTTAACTCTGGAATACCACAAGGTAGCCATTTAGGACCCGTACTTTTTATTTTATTTATTAATGACTTACCGTCTCTTCTGAAATATTCCAATTGTCTCATTTATGCGGACGATGTTACAATCTTCAAAACTATTGAAAATACTCGAGATTGTGAAGAGTTTCAGTGTGATTTTAATTCGTTTTTCGATTGGTGTGTTCGTAATTGTTTGACTCTCAATATTGATAAATGTAAAACTATTACTTTTACGAGAAAGCTATCTGTATCTCCTGCAAATTATTTTTTTAATGGTGTATTATTGTCACGAGTTAGCGATTTAACTGTCCTTGGTGTCCTATTTGATCAAAAACTTGACTTTATACAACACATCAACTCCATAACTAATAAAGCTAATTCAATTCTTGGGTGGATAAAGAGAGAGTCAAGGCAGTTTTCTGATCCTTTTGTTATCAAACAGCTTTTTGTGACATTTGTGCGACCCATTATTGAATATGCTTGTCAGGTTTGGTCACCCCACTATGACTGTCACATAGCCAGATTAGAACAAGTGCAAAAAAGATTTCTGAGGTTTGCACTCAGAGGATTGGGTTGGGAAAATCCTTACGAACTCCCGCCTTATAACAACAGACTGAAACTGATAGACTTGCCTAGTCTTGAGAGCAGACGCTTGTATTTGTCTTTTGTCTTCATTGTGAAACTTATAAACGGAAACATAGACTCTTTGCACATTCTGTCTCGCATAAACTTTAATATTCCCCAAAAGAGCTTGAGGAATTTGTCCGGATGCATATTTATTTCAAATTATCGGACTAATTACGAACGATTTTCTCCTCTCAATTTAAATTATTTAATTTTTTCAACAGTAAATATAATAATTCGTTCAACCAAACTGTTAATACTTTAATTAAATTTAAATCAACTTTTTTTCAATTTTGTAACATGTACATATAATTATAACCTTTAAAGCTAGCAATTAGCTGAGTTAATAAATAAATAAATAAATAAATCAAATTTGTTTGGAAATAGATTTTTTTAAATTTTATCCTCGAACTCAAAATTTTGAAAAATGAATTATTTTGTTCAAACTACCGTTTCTCAAAAATGTACGTCAATAAGTACCTACCTACATAGTTTCGTTTTCAATATTCAATGCTCAATTCAATTTTAAATAAAGTTCTAAGACCGAGAGGCTTTCAAGGCTGCGTCAATGTCAGGTGTACACGGAAAAGTACAACGAAAAATTCGACAAGTAAATCTTAAGGCTCTATTCAGTCCTTGTGCTAATCATTCCTTAACATTTGTGGAGTCCATGCACTTTTAAGTGTTTCCTCTAGTTTCATCTGCTTTGGAACTGTAGAGAAGTTATATTTATTTTTGTTGTCCTCTACACGAAGATTGGAATTGCTTCTAGAAAAAACAGGGAGGAGTTTAAAACATTTGTCTGATACTCGCTGAAGTTCTCATTATGATTCTGTAAGAGTCGTAAAAGAACATGTGGAAATAATTATCAGCTCTCTAGAGGATATGCAAGATCCATCCATAAGCTAATCTTGACACCAGTGGTCTATTTCACCATTTCACAATTCACATCTACAAATTAATTAATTATTAAATCCAAGTAATTGCGTTTTTATTTTTTTATTCTGACGCTCAAAAACGCTTCAGACAAGTTTAAATGAATACAAAATTGTAAAAAACTTTACAGATCAACTTTAACCTGTAAAATTTTCTTATAAAATTCAACAAATTTGTAAAATAACTAGTTTATAATTTATGCAATTACTTACATTTGAATGCAAGATCAGTACAAGTTTGTAATTGTAAATTGTAAAATGGTAAAATAGACCACAGGTCAGCTGGAAGCTTGCTCCTTCCAGCTGTGACTTAAACTTCTTGACCTATATTCATTTTTTGCATGCGATACTGGAAGAAGTAAATTTATAGTTCAACAATATTTACAGTCTCCAAAAATGACTTTGGATAAAGGCCTTGTCAAACTTTTAGCCCTGAATGATTTTCTAACGAATGAACGAACTACAATTGTAGACAATGCTCTTACTTTTGGCACTAATGTAACGATATGGCTTTCAACATCGACCGACGAGGACGAAGGAGGATAGAAAAAAACAATGCCAGGTGAACTCGCTCATGATGCTGGGCTATCAATTCAAGAAGAAGTTCGTCTAACAATGTTTGAATGCCTTGACCGATTTAAGCAAGAATTATCTCATCGATGTACAGCTATGAAGGAAATAAATAACATTAATTTCCAAATCGTTCAAACAAAGTTTATGCTTGAAGCTTCTGATGACGATTTGGCTATTGAATTAGATGACATTGACTCAAGACTCTTGTCTTCAGCTCAACATGCTTACTGCAAAGGGAAATCAGTATATACGGCTCTGCACACACTAGTGCAAACTATCGAACACTCCCTCCACCATAAAGAGTACACTATGGTCGCATTCCTTGATATTGAAGACGCCTTTAACAACGTCGATACATCTGTAATCGAATCTGCGCTGTCATCTCTGAAAGTAGATGGTTCGCTTGGTGAATTGATTAATCAAATGCTGACCAGCAGAGTTATCAATTTAAAACTGAGCGGCTTTTCTGCCAGAAGATTTGTCAGTAGAGATACGCCGCAAGGCGGTGTCCTATCTCCCCTTCTCTGGAATTTGGTCGTTAATGAACTTCTGATATGCCTTGAGGAGGAGAGATAAAGTGTGATTGCTTATGCGGATGACGTTGCTATTGCCGTATCAGGAAAACGTCCCAATACCTTAAGTGAACTCTTACAAACGCGCTAAATAAGCTAACAAACTGGGCAGATCGCTGTGGACTGGGTGTCAACCCTCACAAAACTGATCTTGTCCTCTTTTCTACGGAATACAAAATTCCCCATATAGACCCTACTACCAACAAAGGTGTACTTTTAACTTTCTCGAATGAAGAAAAATATTTGGGTCTTATTCTTGACAAGAAGTTAAGCTGGAAACCTAACATAAACGAAAGAGTTAAAAAAGCCACTGTGGCACTCTTCTCATGTAAAAAGGCCATCGACAATAAAGGGGGTCTCCAACCCCGCATTGCGCACTGGCTATATACCTCGGTAGTAAGACCGATCCTAACGTATACGGTGTGTCAGTATGGTGGACCGCTCTATATAAAACAACAAATGTTGGCAAACTAAGCAAGGTCCAACTTTCAGCTTGCCGATGCATGGGTGGAGTACTCCGTAAGACGGCCCCTGCCGCTGCATTGGATATTCTGTTCCATCTCACACCTCTCGATATATCTTGCAAACAAACGACGGCAAGCACAGCTATACGTCTTAAAGCCTCCTCACAATGGTCCAACTATGATATGGGCCACTCGATAATTCTAAACTCATTCAGATCACTCCCAAGTATCACAGATTCTACCACCCCACAGCTACAGTTCCATAAAAACTTTCAGGTTACCATTCCTTCCAGATCTCTCTGGGAGGACCTGACTTTCCTGGAAGATGAATCGATCCACTTCTATACTGACGGTTCTAAAACTGAGGACGGGGTTGGTGGAGGTGTATACTCAGATAGGCTGAAACTAAGTCTCTCCTTCCGTCTTCCCAATCACTATAGCGTGTTTCAGGCGGAACTTTTGGCGATAAAAGAAGTCCTGTCTTGGCTCAAAGAAAACGTGATATCAACCACAGATAGCCAAGCAGCCATTAAATCTCTGGATTCTGTCTCTACAAATTCAAAAACTGCCCTTAATTGCCGATCATCTCTCTTGGAGATGGCACAGTAGTTCAACATTCACCTTTGCTGGGTGCCGGGTCATAGGGACATTCCAGGTAATTGCAAAGCAGACGAACTCGCAAAAAGTGGAACTTTACTACCTATACTGTCAAATCGGACAAATACTGGTATACCCATCGCTACTTGTAAAATTATGCTAAAGCAAAATGCAATAGAGAGAACAAATCTTAGGTGGAGTAACATTGCTACATGTCAGGCCACAAAACAGATCTTGCCTGTGCTGGATCTGCAGCGCTCTAGGAACTTGTTATCTCTAAGCAGATTGCACATTAGCTCTGTTATAGGTGTCATTACTGGACACTGTCTAATAGGCAAGCATGCAACAAGGCTTGGTGTATTTTCTAACGACTTCTGCGGGAGTTGTATGGACGAAGAAGAGGAAGAATCGATTCGTCACCTTCTCTGTACATGCCCTGCTTTATCTCAAAAACGCAGGCTCCACTTAGGAGAATTCTATTACAATGATCCTAGTGATCTGGCAAGTCATGACATTAATAGTCTCGCTCGCTTCGTCAGAAGCTCTAAATGGTTCAATGAGTAGGAAGAAAGTTTCCTAGATTCCTGTGGTATCACAATGGGCCAACCAATGGTCTAAGTGTGTCCAGTGTTCTGCTGACAACCACATAAACCTAACCTCAAAAAGATATCGTAGACATTTGCGTGCAACCGATACGAGGGTGGACGTTGCTGCGAAATGGACAGCCCAAGAAAATCTACAGTTCATAATTAATTGGGACTTTAGCGAATCATCGCCTTACACATCAACAGGGCAGCATGCCCCCAATACATACCTCACTGTTTATACGGAGGTGAAGTTATTTAATTGATAATTTTTTGAATTTCATTTTGAAAACTATCAATTTCTAAAAAGAATTGATATAGAATTGATAAGTTTAAGATTTAAGTACATTTATATAAATGCTTAAAACAACATAAGAATTATTGATTCAAAATAGCTTTTAACGGCCTTTAAGTCCTACAAAAATTGGCGTTTCGTCCCGGTGATCTCACTTGGACTCATCAGTTGATTAGTAACGGCCTTTGTCAATACGCAATTTTTGCTAAGTTCAGTTCATCTTACATAGATTTCATGACGAATACCTAATGTGAACTAACGGGTGATTTTTTAAGAGGTTTAGAACTTTTTTTAAAAAAAAAACACAAAAAATTCGAAAAAATGAATGAAATATTTATTTGAATTGATAGTTTGAACCTTGCAATTTAATGTTTAAAGTTAATTTCATGCAAATGTTGACCGCGGCTGCGTCTCAGGTAGCCCATCCGCTGAGTCCAATTTTGGCATACTCTTTCACACATATCGGCCGGTATCTCACGAATGAATGCATGGATGTTGGCTTCCAGTGCGTCAATCGAAGCGGGCTTGTCACATTAGCCTTGACATACCCCCACAAAAAATAGTCTAATGGTGTCAAATCGCACGATCTAGGCGGCCAATTGACCGGCCCGAAACGTGAAATTAACTGTTCACCAAACTCGCCTCGCAATTGCGCCATTGTTTCGCGTGCTGTGTGGCATGTGGCACCGTCTTGTTGAAACCACATATCATGCAAGTCAAGAACTTCCATTTCGGGCAAAAAAAAGTTTGTTATCATCGCTCGGTAGCGTTCACCATTGACAGTAACGCTGCGATTCGCATCATCTTTGAAGAAATATGGCCCAATAATGCCGCCGGCCCATAAACCGCACCAAACAGTGGCTTTTTCGGGATGCATTGGTAGCTGTTGCAATGCTTCTGGCTGATCTTCACTCCAAATGCGGCAATTGTGCTTATTTACGTACCCATTCAACCAAAAATGAGCCTCATCGCTGAACACAATTTTTCGATAAAAAAGCGGATCCTCGGCCAGCTTTCCAAGAGCCCATTCACCAAAAATTCGGCGTTGTGGTAGGTCGGCTGGCTTTAGTTCTTGCACCAGCTGTATCTTAAAAGGCTTTACGCCCAAATCCTTCCGCAAAATTTTCCACGTAGTGCTGTAACAAAGGCCTAACTGCTGGGAACGGCGCCGAATCGACATTTCGCGGTCTTCTGTCACACTAGCTGATACGGCCGCAATATTTTCTTCACTACGCACAGTACGTAAACGTGTTGGTGGTTTAATGTCCAACAAAGTAAATTTGGTGCGAAATTTGGTCACAATCTTCCGAATAGACTGCTCAGAAGGTCGAGAATGCCGACCATAAAATGGAAGCAGCGCGCGATGAACATTTCGAACCGAGCACGAATTTTGATAGTGAAATTCAATAATTTGCAAGCGTTGTTCATTTGTAAGACGATCCATGGTTAAATTGCAAACCAAACTGAAGCTGTTTGACAGTGACACAAGGTACTAAACACACGTCAGCTGTCAAAACCAGTGTTGCCAAAACCAAACCAGCTAAAAAATCACCCGTTATATCCAACAAGACATAAAATTCCTAATCATTAAATTGGAAGTTTTTTGTTTTTGTTTTAAGCCTTTTGTTTTAAGCTCAGGACTTGGCTAGTTTATATAGCTATTCTTATATAAACTAGCCATATAAAACGATTTTGATAAAAAAATTTATGGAGTTAATATCAGTACGATCTATACCATATCATTGTTCTACCGTTTATTAACCATTATGGACCACTACTTTTTCAGAATTAATACAATATTCCACATTTATTAAAATTTTGCAAACTACGTATGCTGTAAGCAGTGGCGGATCCACGGGGGGGGGGTTTTCGGGTCCGACCCCCCCCCTCATGAGCATTGAAACCAAATATTTTTGTATTAATTTATTTATTTATTAAATATTTACTTCTCTTCGACATAAATTTTGTCTTAATTACAGAAAGCCCATCATTTTATAAAATTTCGACTTAAAATTTCTTCAAGTGTAATGAATAGGTATACATACCTCAAAAACTTCAAATGCAAAAGGAAAAAGGAATATACCTACTTACATTAGATTGCGTAGCAGTTTTATACGGTTTTCAGACCGAACCAAAATCTCGGATTTCAGCACAAGATTACCAAATCTCGTTGAATCGTTCACACCTAGATTTCTAGAACCTAGATTTTGTTTGAAATTTCAATCAAATTTCAGTGTTGATAGAAACTAAAAAAAAGAAGATATCGCAGTAATCTACTATATTACGAAATCTGAAAATGTATGGGAAATCATGTTGATTTTGATGAGATTTGGTGATTTTTCATCGAAATCTAGATTTTGAACCGGTGTGTAAAGGCTATAAAGCCTATATGATGGAAACTTAGTTCAAGGGCTTATGGTATGTTAAATTTTGAAGATTTAGGCAATTTGTCATATCTACCTCTCCAAAGCAACATATTAAAATACTATTCAATATTATAAGGGCAAAAAGAAGTTAGCACCACCATTTTCGATTTTGCAAAAATAAACTGTGCTGCATTGTGCTGTAAATATTTTTGAAAATTTTGACGATGAAATTTTTTCAAAATAAATTTTTTCTAAAAACATAAAGTTGTGCTCAAAAAATGATACAGCCGAAGAGATACAAAAATCGCATATTTCCGACTTTCACGACCGAACGCAAATGATGCGAAGGAACTTAGCGTGAAATTAGCACCGTCATTTTCGATTTTCAAAAGAAAAAAAGTTTTGCTGTATTGTGCTCAATTTGTGCATGCGATGTGCCGTAATGTATTTTTTAAATTCGCAAATTTTAGGGATAAATTTTAAATTTGCAATTTTTTTTTCAAAACCACGATTTAAAAAAAATTATACTTGTGCTGTTTTAAGCTGCTGCTGTTTTTGATTGTTAGTATTTTTTTTTTTTTGAAAATCGAAAATGGCGGTGCTAACTACACTCGCATAAATAATGTAGCACAAAGCCCAAGCAAGTTTTATTTTTCTTTAAGTTTTCTATTTGTAATTGGACCCCCCATGACCAAATCCTGGATCCGCCACTGGCTGTAAGTATGTAATAAAGTAACTCTGATTTTAAAATAATGATTATATGGGTATTATTGAAAATTAAAATGAGCTCTAGCTTCATACTCATTAAATTTTAAATGAGCCAGGAATAAAGAGTCATTGTGAAATAGATGATTTTTCTGTCAGTTGAGTTGACGGACATTTCTTTAAAAAAGAAAAAAAGGTTGAAATTGCTAAAAACTTCACAGGAAAATTTATTTCTCTTCAATGAACAAAACAAATCAAATTATCTTATTTATTTGATAAGCTATAATTTCATTAATTTTTGCTGATTAATACAAATAGCATAAAATAAATAGATGATATAGGAATAAATAAATCTGTTTTCTAGTTATAAGGATTTGCTTATCCCTTATTACTGTGAAGACATAAAATCATTTTTTTCTTAAATTAGCTTTCATTTCAAATAAAATAAAATCCATTAGGTATATGTACCTTCTATTAACAAATATATAACATTTAATACCTTAATAATGAATATAATAAAAGGAAATAAATACAATAAACGTCCATATATTGATATTTTTTTCCTTTAAAGTTTCTTTTGTATTGAACCTATCTGGGGAACCTATATAGAATAACTTTAACCTTCACTTTCGTTTAACAAAAAAATCTTCTCTCTCTACACCTCTACCTACAAGTATTGAACGCATCAGCTAAAAAAAGGACATGTTTCTAGCCAATTACCCAGATGTCACAAAATATTTATGTATCATTTCCAAAAAACCAAACACGACATAAGGATGGTTTAAGCTCTTTTAACTATATGTACCAACAAAGACTAACCGTCCTTAAAAAAAAATAAAAAAAAAAAACTTATTTCACATGAAACTGTTTTGCTTTCGTTTATAAATTATTAAAAATAAAAAAAAAAAATCATAAAAAGAAACTTCGTCTGGCGAGATAGGAATTGCTGAAAGACGAAAGTCCATACCATACATACGAGGAGCATCTTTTTCTCGCTTATAATCGGATCAAGCATAGATCATTGAACAATTTCTACTACTGTCGAATGAACGTGAGTACGAACCAGAAGGGACACTGTCTAAACATAAATAACGTGTGTTGTATGTCATAGTCAAAGGAAGATTTGCAGTCAAACTTTATTTTAATTATTTGGAATTTGTAAGTTAAATTCTAAATTTTTACTTTAAAGAGTTTTTGGAACAAATTTGTACAATTACTATAAATAGTCGATTAAATGCCAAAATTTAGAAGGTATGCTATGCTAATGCCATTGAAACTAAAGAGCTATTTAAAAATACTAAATTAAAAAAGTAGTCATATTACCTGCGTTGAATACTTTGAAGCGGTTTTAAGAAACTTTTTGAATTTGGAGCGCTTTTATTAGTGTGATGTATATCTATAACGTTACAGCGCGGCACGGCGCGGCGCGGCGTGGCTAAAAGGCCTGCCCATCGATTTTAATGGCCGTGGATCTAAACTTCGCATATAAATTATAATTTACGAAAATTTGAATCGAATCGAAAAGGAAGGCAAAATGATGGTCAAGACTATTTCATAAAGCCTTTGGTCTCTGTGCTATAGTCAGTATTATATTAAAGCTGAGTGCAAATAAGGTTCTATACTGCATATCCGCCTTTGAATGTTATATACATGCATTTGAAAAAGGACACTAATCCGTCGCCACCGCCGCCAACGAACGGTATACAAAAAAGATACCTTCTGTACAGCAGCGCAGTATATAGGTTCCCTACCATCAGAGCCTAATTAATAATTAATGTTTGATTTTGTATGTGCAGACCGCAGGAAGAACGACTTACAGAAAAAAAAAAAAAAAAAAAAAAAAAAAAAAAATAACCAAGGAGAAGAATCAAAACAGACATAAACCATGAAAAATGAAGTTGAAACCAAAGCAGTGCAATCCGACTTCTGGGAACCGAACAATAGCGCAAATGCGAATATATGTGCATAAAATTTTGTATTTATGGGACGAAGGATATGAATTATTGTTTCTATACTACACATGTCAACAACCAATTCTGTCAGAACTGTATAGTTCATGCGGATTTAAAAAACCCATGGAATATTATAGGATTCTGCAGAAGCCACTCAAGTTCCCGTGGATAATCTAAGGTATCCCTATAATAGGTACATACCATTTGTGATGCTATACTTTGATCACATCATACTGCAGTAAATACATAAGTACCAACATCCTTCCTTTGACCTTTTGATCACAGATTTTAAGATATTTATCAACCTTTTTTCTGTTTATACCTTTATCTATAGAAATTTTTGACATTCGAGTCATCTTAGCGTGTCGAAATTACCCAAACATGTATTTTATTATCTTTTAAAAAAAGGATCAATTTTCTGTAATAATATACTTCTACCTAAATTTAATGAAAAATGTGTCAAAAGTGAACAAAAAGAAATTGTTCTTTATATAGTGCACACCACATACACACACACATACATAAGCAAAAATGAGATCAAAAGAATTTGGTAACATCTGGTGTGAGAATATAAAGCAATTTCAATTTGCTATTATTTTCAATGCATTCAAAAAAACATAAAAAAGGACTACTATAGCAAATTTTGTTTTGTCTATTTTTAAGCATTTTGTATGGATTCTGGTTGCTTATAAAATACTGAGGTGTTTCTGGGTTTTTTTAAAGACTGATTCGAATTCGTAGGTAGATATTATTTAAATCTTACAGCAGCCATACGTAAACATATACTCATTTGATATCAGGGTGAGTTAGGTAATATATACAACAAATGATTCTAAAGGATCACAGGTAAAGAAACAGAAAAATAGAGAGCCTTGTAATCCTTTCATTAAATAAAGCCTAGAGTTTTAAAAATTAGGCAGACTTTCATATGTTAATATAATTTAAAAATAAATTGATTAAACTTTTAAATTTAAATCGGAGTTTTTTTTTCTCGTATTTTCCTTCAAATGTTTATTTCTATTAAAAATGTGCCTACACTACTTTACACTACTGACAACTTTTACAAATTAAGGGTGTGTGCTCAGATGATTTTGGAAATCCAAATTCAAAACGAAGTTGGATCTTGTGTTGTTTTCGTAATACATGTATATTTTCGTAGGCAAATCCAATCTGTTTCGGATCTGGGGGAAAATAAAACAAAGTTAATGTTTCAGTATAGAAAAATAAAATATATATCAAATCTCTGTATATGTAAAATGTGCGGTGGCAAACCTTTTTTTAAAAAAATTATAACGAAATAAATATAACAATACTAACAATTAATTGATTAAATAACTTCTTAATTGTTTTTATAAATCTTAATCTATTTTTAAAGTCGTTGATTTGGTTAATAAAAAAATAATTTTCCATACATAAAATATGCTTTGAACATCTTTAAGGGCAAAATTTGTTACAACAGTTTTAAGAATTCAATACTTTTAAAAGTTCAAATTCGAAAAAAATTGTGTACCCGTTTTTGAAGTACCTATCGAATTTCCAAGAAATAATTTTGATTTTGTTTTTATTTAAAACATTTGTTTATTGTTTTTAATTTTAAAATTTAATATAGTTTATAATGTATTACATTTGTTAGAAGTTTCTGAATATAAAAACTAGAAAATTTTGCGATAGTTTTTCCGCCTGAAAAACTTACAAAAATAAAGCAGAAAGTTTAAATTTTTTTTGAAAAAAATATTTGAATACTCTTTTTCACAATAAAAAATGCAATAACGAGAACACAAATATTTTTACTTTTGTACTTTTGCTAAATGTACGCTAAAAAAACAACAGTAATTTTCTTACAAAAAGATTATAACCATTTTGTAAAAGAAAAACCGAAAAATGGTTATACCAGCTTATACTTATATTATAAATATTTTCAATATTTAAATATTTTAATTTTTATTAAATTCGATATTTCGAAAATGGGTACATGATTTTTTTCTTCAAAATTTATTTTTTTAACTCGCCTTAGAAAATACTAAAAAGTTGCATACTAATTTTTTTCTTAAAAATGTTTACAAAATTATATATAAATACGTAAGTATATAAAAATTATTTTTTTAAAAAAGCGAGAAAATTCATTTATTTATTTAACATAACTAAATTGCTAGTTTACAAAAAAATTTACAAGTTTATATTAAGATTTTAATTAATTGCAAGAAAAAATGTTGATTTAAATTTACATAAATTAATTGTTGTTTTATCAAACAAATTGTTATATTTATTATTGTAAAAATTAAATGGTTTAAACATATTAAGAGTATTCACGCAACGTCGTAAGTTTACCAATTGTGTAAAATGATAAGTTTACACAAAATTTTGCTTGAACGCCCTTTTAATTCATTTGTTTAAATGCGGTGTAATTGAATCATCTGTTCGTTAAACGTCAAATATGAAACTCCAAAATATGTATACAAATAATCGTGTTCAGATTTCGAAATTATTTGCAAATGTAGAACCTCTCCCAAACTACCTAACTTGAAATCAGAGCAGAATGTCTCGGATCGGAAAAAAATGTAAGGTACACGAAAAAAAAAGTGTGAGTGCCGGGACTCACGGTTAAGATGTGTAAACATCAACATTCGTCCGAATGCCTCATAGACCGAGAGCCTACATCAAATTTTGGGTGTGGATGATAGCAAAAATTTACGGGTATTTTTATATAGATCTTAACTTTTCATAAACAAATTTGAAAATCGGTAATGATGCATGGAAAATGCGTTTTTAGTTTACCGACAAAGGCCCCAACCACGCTTATAAAAAGTTAAGATCTATCTAAACATACCAGTGAATTTTTGCGATCACTCACACCCACAAACAGCAGTGGTCTTCTAGGCAATCATTAAAATTATATTTAAAAATATTTTCCAGTCAATGACCTTATTTCGTCTAATTTGCCAAAAAAGGCGGCCTTCTATGTTAAAACCCTGCAGCCATAATGAAAGCGCAGTCCATGTACTATATGGTCTAAGCAACCAACTACATTTCAACCCAAACTGAACTCGACTTTTTGATTTCGTATATAAACACTCAGCGTTTAGTTACTGAGCGTACATAGCGTTGAACGCACTCAATTTTCCTGAAGCTCAGAACAGAGATTATGGATAATTCATAAGTCTGCTATTACACGATGAATCTAGTTGCATGCGCCTTCTTCGAATTCTTCTTTGTTATTTCGTCCGCTGTTTCAAGCGCTATTACACGTTGACACCAAAGTCATGAATCTAATTTGACAGTTGTCTTTATTTTTCATTTTCGTGTTGGGCTGTACTCAAGCAATAAAAAAACTTTTTTTGTTTTTGTTTTTGTTTTCATTATTTGATACATTGAAGAAAGAAAGGTTTGTGTGCCTTTAAATGAATATCAGTCAAGAAAAGCAATAATTTACTTTATTTATGTTGTTTTTGAAGATGAATTTCTTATTTTTGGAAAGCCTATATAAGGCTATCAATAACAGTGCGGTGCATCGAAATTTACTCTTTGAACAACAAAACCATATGAAGCAGAATAGTAAAAAACGGACAAGAGAAAAGAGAAACGTCAAATAGTTGCACCGAAAATTTTACTCACGCGACACCGGTCACTTTTTTTCCGTCTCATCTTTTCGATGTTTTTTCTCTTTTGCACTTACGTAGTTCGAAAAGTCGCATGCGTCTAAACGCATCGTGCAATAGCAGACTAATCTCTGGCTCAGAATCAAAATCACGACCACGGCTACAAGATAAGAATCATGACTACGAGATGTGTGGGCGTAAATTTTAATTTTTTTTTAAATTATGCCTTTTCTAAGTTGACGCAAAGTTTTTCAAAAAATTCAAATTTTACACTGAGCCATCTTTGGCGTCTACTTTAAGGTACATACATTCATACAATGTATATGATGTATGTTCCGTGAAATAGGCCCCTGGTCTCAAAGCAGTCATGTAATTGAAAAAAAGTAATGCAAAGAATAGAAAATACGGATAAAGGTAGCTGCAAACAAACGCGATAGCGGTGGCGATCACGATAAAATTGTGGATGCCATACACATAAATCAAAGGAAAGGCACACATCTACACGATTGAAGTGTGCTTTCATTTTTATACGAGGCATCCACATTTTTATCGTGATCGCCACCGCCATCGCGTTGGTTTGCGCGTAGCCTAATGCCAAAAGAATCGTTAAAAAGAGTCTCGTAAAACTTGGCCCACGACTCACAGGGCAACTGGTCTTGCATCTTATCTTTTTTCTCTTTCGCACTCATTATGTTCGAATAGAGTCAGACGCAAAGAATCATCGTGTAATAGGGGCTTAATATATCCTCTAAGCAGCCAACCAAATTTCAACCCGAACTGAACTCGACCTTTCGATTTCGTATATAAATACTCAACGTTTAGTTACTGAACGTACATGTTGTTGAACGCACTCAATTTTCGTAAAGCTCAGAATCACGATCACGACCACGACCACGATCACGATCACGATTACAACGTTACGTTACGTTACGTTTTCTTTTCACCCTACCGCCAGTATAGATGTTTACACATCAAAAACAGGTTTTTTTTAGCCTGACGGGAATTATATGAGAAAACGATTTCGGGGTTAAATGTAGAACTGTAATAGTCGGAAACTCATGGCACTGATCGAACGAAGATGAGCGAATACAAGAAAAATCATATGGCACGCCCATTGTGGTGCAGGATATCTACTTTTCCTTCAGTTTAGTTCATTTTCGTTTTCGGCAGTAAAAGTTGTCCTGAACTCAACTCAACTGAAATTTGATGAAAGAAGAATAAAAAGAATAAATGGTTCCTTTCACTTCGATGGCAATTCGGAAACCATAACAAATACAAGTAAAAGCATTTACACTTTTGTATATCCATATGGCCCATTAAATGGATTTGTGTAAATAAACAATGCTGATCAATAGTCAGAAAATGTGGATTTCCTAATTATTTTTTTTTTGTATAAACAACTTTTTTATTCACAACTTTCATCGCCAACTAATCTCAATGCGATAGTTACAGAACACGGGCAGAGTTTTTTTAGTTCTCTGAGATACCAAATTATCATATTTCTGAACACGCCTTATTCTAAAAGTCACAATGACGTTTGGTTAAGTTTACCAAAAAAAATTTGGTTAATTTTATCCAGCAAAATCTTTGGAGAATTTTAACCAAATTGTGTAAATCATTTCTCATACAAAATGTGACAGTTCATTAACCAAATGGTAAACTTATCCAGTGTTTTACATCATTGCATGAATACCCTTATTATTTAAAGGAGAACATTTTTCGTAATTGGTACGTTAGTTTTGAATATGTTTACTATCCAGTATGTTCCCCAAGAATATTAAAGGAATATTAAAGTTAATACGAGACAGAAGGTGCAAAGAGTCTATGTTACCGTTGATTAATTTTACAATGAAAACAAAACATAAACACGAACGTCTGTCCTCGAGACTGGGTAAATCAATAAGTCTTAGTCTTGTAATAAGGTGGAAGATCATAAGGATTTACCCACCCCAGTCCTCTGAGAGCAAATCTAAGGAATCATTTTTGTACCTGTTCCAGTCTATTTTTATGGAATTCGTAGTGAGGTGATCAAACCTAATACAAGCGTATTATAAAATGGATCGTACAAAAGATATAAAAAACTTGCTTTTCTCCAAAGGGTCAGAAAATTGTATCGACTCTCTTTTTATCCAACCAAAAATTTAATTGGCTTTGTTATAAATGCAGTTAATATGTTCAATAAATTCAAGTTTGCGATCAAACCAAGAATATACAGGGTGTCCCGTTACCCAAAGTCAAGCGGGTAACGGGTGATAGGGTAGGTTGTACCTGTTCTGAAAAAAATAAGAAAAAAAATCTATCTTGCTTGGTTAAGTAATAATAGTAATATTTAGAAAAATAGTGAAAATCGATACCCTAGACCACATTTTTAGCTATTGTGGTCACAAATTTCTGAATTTTGACGTGTTTATTTTTTTTATGTAATCCTAAATAACCATGCTATTGATTTCAATCACAAATTTAAAAATAAATATTGTAAGTTTCGTAAGAAAAATAAAGTTTGACTGAGTCATGTTTCAAAAAAAATTTTTAAGCGAACTTTGACACTTCATATTTAAAAAAAAATGTACTACACTACCTTGGCAAGTTTTTTGAAAAATTGGCGCGTTTCGTCAAGATTTCAAAATGGTACAACACTTGCTGCTTATTCATTCGTAAAAAAAATTTTTCATTTTTTATTTGCAAAAAACACCTCAGTTCACTTTAATCACTTTTACAAGAATAATGCTTTTTTGTACTCAAAAATCCATTTTACGTGACATAAACAGAGGCACTAGAATCAGACACTGTTTGCCGTCAATAAGATTGAGACAGATCTACATTATACAAAATGGTACGCTACAATCTAAGTTCGGTACGCTACGTTCCTTGTTTTAGTCGCAACATCTCACAATCGTGCGCTTTTGTTACCCTGGACTCGAATAGTGTTGTGGAAATTATGTCAGTTATTATCTAGTAATAGGTACTAAAAACTTCACAAATTTTTGCCAACATTGTTCAGCAAATATCAACACTGGGAGCGTATAGTTACGAGAAAGCAAACTTCGTATACACGTTGCATATGGTTCGGGTCACGGGTGGTAGTTGTTTTGATTTAAAATTCGATGAGCAATGCTTTTCGGTATTCCAGTAGATCTTTCAATCGCACTGATCAAGCGCTGGAATCACATTCAATTCAATTTAATTTAAAACTACTTCGTTGTTATGTCCTTGGAGTCTCTCTTCTGCAGCGCCGCCATACGAGTACTATAGGCAATCGTCCTTCCGAGTATGATAGGTGTGCATAGATGAACACCCGGTGGTCATGGGTGATGCCCCACATTTGGGTACCTTTCGATCCACTGGAATACCGAAAAGCATTGCTCATCGAATTTTAAAGCAGAACTACTTCAGCCCGTACTATGTGCAACGTGTACAAAGTTTGCTACCTCGTGACTAAACGCTCCCAGAGTCGATATCTGCAGAACAATGTTGGCGAAAAATATGGAAGTTTTTAGTTCCTATTTCTAGATAATAACTGACAAAATTTTTACAACAATAATCGAGTCCAGGGTATCACAAAAACGGACGATTGTGAGAAGTTGCGAGTAAAACAAGGAACGTACCGTACCGAACGTATATCGTAGCGTACCATATTGTGTAATGTAGATCTGTCTCACTCTTATTGACGGCAAACAGTGTCTGATTTTAGTGCCTCTGTTTATGTCACGTACACCTTGGTAAAATGGATTTTTGAGTACAAAAACGCATTATTCTGGTAAAAGTGATTGAAGTGAACTGAGGTGTTTTTTGCAAATAAAAAATGAAAAATATTTTTTACGAATGAATAAGTAGCAAGTGTTGTACCATTTTGAAATCTTGACGAAACGCGCCAATTTTTTAAAAAACTTGCCAAGGTAGTGTAGTAAATTTTTTTTTTAAATATGAAGTGTCAAAGTTCGCTTAAAAATTTTTTTTTAAACATGACTCAGTTAAACTTTATTTTTCTTACGAAACTTACAATATTTATTTTTAAATTTGTGATTGAAATCAATAGCATGGTTATTTAGGATTACATAAAAAAAATAAACACGTCAAAATTCGGAAATTTGTGACCACAATAGCTAAAAATGTGGTCTAGGGTATCGATTTTCACTATTTTTCTAAATATTACTATTATTAATTAACCAAGCAAGATAGATTTTTTTTCTTATTTTTTTCAGAACAGGTACAACCTACCCTATCACCCGTTACCCGCTTGACTTTGAGTTACGGGACACCCTGTATACATTGATTTCACGAGATATTGATATATCATTAAACAAATAGTTGAACGAAGTAAAAGAAAACTTTCTTGTAAAACACATAGTTTTACATTTATCGATATTGAGAAACAAACAGTTACGAGTACATCAGTCGAAAAACGAATAAAGGTCACATTGTAATTCTTCGCAATCCCGAGTATTTGAAATTGCTTTGATGATTTGTCACATCATCGGCGTCAATGAGACACTTAGAGTATTTTAACACAGATGGTAAGTCGTTTATAAATAAAATAAAAAGGATAGGGCCTAAATGACTACCCTGTGGGATTCCAGAATTGATTTTAAACTAATTCGATTCGCAACTGTTAAATAGCACCGAGTAAGATCTATCGAATAGATAAGATTGAATCCATTTTACAAAGAATACGCTAAATCACAATTTTCTTAATTTAAAAAGCAAAACTCGATCTGATAGCTTGTCAAAAGCCTTACTGAAATCAGTAAATACACGATCTACTTGTTTTTTGTTTTTAAATGAATCAAAACAGTTTTCAACCAATTCTATTAAAAAAGTAACAGTATAGCGACCTTTTGTAAAACCATGTTGATTGGGAACGATTTAACATAAAAACATAAAGATTCACAAGCGATCACCCAATCGTGCATTTTTTTTTTTTTTTACTCTGAATTTTATTGCCATTTCCTTTTTAAATTCGTTTAAGTATTTTACAGATATAATAAACACTCATATTATAGAAAGTATTTTTTGCACATATTCTAAATTCAAGAATAAAAATTTAAATATATAAATTTTACTTCGGTATTTGGCAATTTATTTTTTGTATAAATTAAACTTAAATGACAGCTTCCAATTTTTCAATGGAACGAGAACAACTATAAAGTATCTAAAAAATGGTCGAATTATACACCCCAATTTTGTTCTTATACACATCATCCCGCCGAATTTATAATGTATGTAGTAATTACTAACGCATTTAAAATGTACTAACAAGATACTGATGGTTAAGTGGTCTGTGCGTCCGTGGTTCCACTTTTATTTGAGCTTGAGCCTAAACGAGTCAACCGATGCCTTTCAAATTTGGTGAAGATAATTTTTATATGATTCCCTAGAGAAGAAATTCGAATTTTTGTTTAAGCTCATCTAGGATGGGTTATCGCTTTCAACGACAAGGATTTTAGTTTTTTCAAATTTTCTTAAAAACGTCTCTTATACGATTTTGATTACACCTTGTACGTGTATGGACTAAAATAATTGTAAAAAAACTACTTTTGTGGGTTTTGGCAAAAACTTCACATAACAAAAAAATCTATTCAAGGTTTTTTGAAAAAATGGTCTCATTTTTAGCTTATTCACGAATGTATGTATATCTTTTCCAATGCTTAAACCAATTTTGTTATAATTTGGCCATGTGATGCTATTGAATAGTTGAAAAAAATATTGTATTTAAAATTTTGAATACAAAACAAAATCAATCGAAAAATCCATTTTAAAGTATCTATGTACCTACTTTTGATATTTTTCATATTCACATTAAAGATATATCAAGCTTGTTTTTTTGCAAGCCTGGGGGGAATCGGATGAAAAAAACGACGTCGGTGCAAAAAAATTTACATGTAACATGCAACAACAACTAATCCTCTGCGGGCTTAGCCAATCCAAGAGAATTCTCGGGGATTAACTTAGGCGCACAGGAAAACTGTATTACCGGCGTGAATTACATACGTCCTGCTATCGATAGTTTGTATGAAAACTCCATTTTGTTTCTGTAATTGCATCGTTAATCCCCGTTGTTGGTTTTTTCAACCAATTACCCCCGGAGAGCAGAGCTCTGAACAGAGTCTGAACACTCCGAACATACTCTGATCGATCTCTGAACTGAGCGTGCTCTGCTCTGAGAGTTCAGATTTATTTAAAGAAACACGCTTCAGCAGCTGTCACTTTTTTTTTGTTCACAGTTTGTCATATTATTTGTGTTCAGCTATTCAACTCCGTCTGCTCTATCAATTTATTCTGAGCTCATAGAGCGCGCTCTGAACATGCTCTGAACATGCTCAGAGCGAAAAAAGAAACACAAAATTGGAGCTCTGAATGTTCATTGTTCAGAGCTAAAAAAGAAACACGATCTTTTGTTTGACAGTTCAGGCTCTGCTCTGAACTAAAAAAGAAAAACGCCCTGTGTTAGCCACAATAGGTACTCGAGCATATTTTTATTTTTAATTTAATAACAAAAATCCCTAAAAAAAACTCCGCCAGCCCCTTCCCGGTTGATTTATTTGCATTATTTTAAAGCATTATTATACTAACGTCTTTGTGATTCAACTGAAAATCGCAGCTGCAACCGAAGTTTTTTTTTTTTTCTTTTAATATAGGATTTCTCGATAAGTATCAATGCCTTTGGAAAACTTCAAATACCAAAATATTGGGCGCATTTATTTTGTAATTAATTTTTATTTTGTTTACAAAACAGTGGCAGCAGTGGCTCCATTTTAAAATAAACATCAACAAGAACACCTTGGAACTATTTTCTTATACCGGATATAACTCAGTTAAATGTGACAAAAATTCATTCATTTCTAATAATATTTTTCAAACCTCACAACCTTTACAAAAAGATGTAATATCGATTAGTCACGGTTTATTTGTTCCTGTTTTGAAAGTTATAATGACTTCTGTTTACTTGCATAAGGTTAATCTTCTATCCTGTCCTCTATTGTTTAAACAGCGTCACTGATGTTCTTTGTTTTACTATTATTTTTCTTTCACCTGCACAGAATTTAATAAATTTCCAATTTTACTATACCTGATGCAGTTGTTGCTTCGCAGTTGGTGCAAGTAAAGGGACGTATCTATAGTTACATGATGATAAATAATAGAGAACCTTCCTAGAATTTCATCATATTATAAGTCTCCACAGGATGCATTATTTGACTGAAATTTTTCTCTAAAAAATTCCTCGTCAAATGCAATGATATTTGGAATTTAATTAATATATAATATACCTGTGAAGGAGGGTACAATGATGTGCAAAAATATTGATGTCAAAAATACATAAGTAGGAATAACGAAATTCATTTAATAGAACTTTACTTTATGTAAATTTAAGTATTTAAGACTCTTTTCGGGAAATGGAGGTAAAGTGGTATTGAATCATTTATAAATGCTGCTTTCGCAACATTAGAACAATTTGACAAACATTACTTGCACAGCAATCTATAGCTTTCTTTCTATTTCCAACAAAATGTTTTGTATATTTCATTTGATAAATGAAGTTTAGCTAAATTGACGTATTTTTAAAAGATTTGTGCTAAACGCAAACCCCAAAACCAATTTCTTAAAATTCCTATCTTTTTAAGATTTTCGATTTATTCTGATGGATGTATATGCGTATATTTGAGGTTGCCATCATAGATATATCTGTATACCGACTTTAAAAAAATAAACACACGAAAATAGGGAATGTAGTTTTGTGCATTCAAAAACGATTGCATCAATTTGTGAAGATCTACTGCGAAGATTGGATGAATTCATGTTCAATTCTACTATGACTATGAGCTTCTCTATTTCTATAAAATTTAAGTATACAAGTACATTATACGACCTATACTCGTATATACAAGTGAACGTTGTCTCACTTTTCACACTGCATTGCCTGCCTGCATCTGTATTTACCTATAAGATACGAATCACATAAAGTATAAAGATATAGATCTCATCTCATGGATTCCAATCCAAGGAACCTGAGCAAATAGGATATCCGTGCACAATTGCTCTGCTGATGGCGCACATGCACCAGCATGCACTCTCATATATAAAACTGCACATTGTTGAAAGTATAAGGTTGTGCAAAAAGTTGGAGTAAGTATATATTTCGATTATGGGGGGGGGTTGGTTTGAAAAGGGCGATGCTGTGTGCCTTTTTGAAAATGCAATGAAACAGTGAATTGGAAAATCGATGTGAGTGGCGCTTCTGATGTGAGTGCAATTATTTTAAAGTGTGTTTACAGATACTGGAGATAGTTTCAAGTACATAAATGTATGTATGAACGTACATAGGTGCTGCGATGAGATGGGAGATTGAAATCAATCAAAGGGTTCTACATAGCTTATTAATTAAAATTGATTTTCTTAAAAAAAAAAATACTGGAGATCAAAATTTGACCTAGTTTTTAAGTTATACAAATATAGGTTATCTTAAATAATTTCTGCTTTTATGATGTGTGAGATTATATTCCACTTCGAGAATAAAAATAATTAATACGCGTATTGAGAGTTCAGTTATTGTAGCATATGGCACGGCGGCGGTGCCCAGCCAAGTTCTGGCACTACACCCTTTTTACAGGAACAAACTCAGGCGATTTTCGACCCCCCTCTAACTTCAGTACCAATAAATTCAAGAAATTCAAATTCAGAACATTTGGTAGGCTAGCCAAAAACAAGCACCACACCAAATTTCAACTCCTTAGCGTAAGTGGTTCCCGAGATATAAGACGTCAAAAATCGCGAAAACCGTAACTGACTCACTGACTCACTCACTGACAGATCATCAAAATTATGGAGCACTTCCCGACACCGCAGAAACTTGTTATTTCGCACAGCGGTAGGTCTGATGGTGCATTCGAAGGAAAATTTGAGGTTTTCCATTCAGGGGGCGTGGTATCCCCCCACTTTCCCAGAATTGTTATCAATTATATGGAACACTTCCAGTTTCTGTAGAATGATGAAATTTGGCAGAGCGGTAGGGCTTTAAGTTTATACAAAAGAAAAAATTTAATATTTGAGGTTTTCCATTCAGGGGGCGTGGTATCCGCCTTCTTTCTCAGAATTGCAATCATTTAGAGAGCACTTCCGATTGTTGTAAAATGATGAAATTTGGTAGAGCGATAGGGCTTAAAATGCATACAAAGAAAAAATAGAATATTTGAAGTTTTCCATTCAGGGGGCGTGGTATCCGCCCATTTTCTCAGAATAGTTATCAAGGAGCATTTCCAATTGCTGTAGAATGATGAAATTGGGTACAGCGGTTGGGCTTGAAGTGCATAAAAAGAAACAAATTTTATATTTTAAGTTTTTCATTCAAGGGGCGTGGTATCCGCCTACTTTCTCAAAACTGCGGCCAATTAAATGGAGCTCTTTCGATTGCTGTAGAATGATGAAATTTGGTAGAGCGGTAGGGCTTAAAGTGCATAAAAAGAAAAAAATAGAATACTTGAGGTTATTTAATTCAGGAGGCGTGGTATCCGCCCACTTTCACAGAATTTTTATCAGTTATATAAAGCACTTCTGATTATTGTAGAGTTATATTAGTAGGTATCTTACGAGGTATTTTATTATTCACAACAAATAAATATCTTTGCAAAAAGGAGTGAGATCACAACAATAAACATAAATGTTAAAAAAACAGCCAAGTTCTTCTATATAAAAATTTGTATATTTAACAACTCAGCCGTGTAAAGTAGTGAGATCTAAAAGTATGTCAAGTTCTAACTTTATGAAGGTTTAATATCCAATATTTTAAGAAGAGTAATATTGAAACAACACCAAGTTATGAGAGAAATTTATTATTTAATGATTACTGACTAAAATTTGGGGGTTACTTGGCAAGTTTTCTTTTAATTACTCACAATTCAAAACGTTTTGAAAACTTGACAATGTGAACCCCCAAATTTTAGTCAGTAATCATTAAATAATAAATTTCTCTCATAACTTGGTGTTGTTTCAATATTACTCTTCTTAAAATATTTGATATTAAACCTTCATAAAGTTAGAACTTGGCATACTTTTAGATCTCACTACTTTTCACGGCTGAGTTGTTAAATATACAGATTTTTATATAGAAAAACTTGGCTGTTTTTTTAACATTTATGTTTTTTGTTGTGATATACCTTTCTGAAGTTTTTGATACTGTGATTTTAAACCCGCCCCAATATATATCATTTATAATTTTCAATCTATAAATCAACTGATTTCAGCTCATTGACCGATTAATTTAGCTACTTTATTTGCTTTCAGTTTAGTTTGTCCTTTTGTGTGTCGTTTCTTTATTTCGTTTTTATATATTATGTGTGGCTAATTGGATATAATGCAAAATGCCGCCCCTCAAAAATGTAACCTGGTGCAAATGACATCCTACACGGGTCGGCTAAATACGTAAAACTGTAAGTCCACTTTTGCAAATTTAACAGGAGAGCGAAAAAACAAAAAAAAAATTACACAAGGCTCCATATAAAAACTGATTTTCTCTTTAGGATTCTGCAACATCTAAGATACATTGGACAGAAGTGATTAAGCAATTTTGTGCAGAATGTGTTTCTTAAGAAAATGGCATCAAAATCTCAATTTCGGCCAAAAGTGGACTTAGCAGCTTTACGTATTTAGCCGACGATATGGAAATCACGGCGTTGAAAAAAGGAGTTTTCACGTTGAATTCCTTAAACCAAGGAACTAACATTGATTAAATTTGAGCAATATGTAAAAAATCTTTATTATAGGCTGTAATTTAGTATAAGAGAATTTAAAAAAAAATACGTATACGCCTGAGGGTACCAATTATGTACATAGTTAAGAAAAATCTATATCTTCTTGAAAAAAGCTGTTAACCACTTTGATGAAGGATGTTTAAAAAGTCATTTTCATATATTAATCAAGGATATTCAAAAAAAAATACTTACATATATCTGCAAAAATTTTCAAAAAATTTGATTGACCTGTAAGTCAAAAATCACAATCACTACCTGTGAGCAACTCCACTATAATAACCTGTGAGTGCCGTGAATGTGATTGAAAAATCACAACTGTAGTAAAATCAAAACTTCACAACAATTGTTTCAAAATCACAACAAACAGAAACGATTCACAAATCACGACAACCGGACAATGAACTGTGGTCATGATTACTTTATGAACTGTGAACAAAAATCACGACAATGAGTAAAATGAATTAGAACGAGAACTGTAGTTGCGTTCTTATTCATTATTTTAGCAACTGAACAAAATCACATAGACAGAGAAAAATCTCATGGGTCATGACGGAAATAATAAAAGAACAGTTTAATTTTTTAATTTTTAGTTTAGGAGGTAAAAGGTAGAACTGAATTTGTGCGAACTGTGGTCCTGGCCTGATTGTTATTTTTTACACAAGAACAAGGAAAAGTGAATTGAGTTTTATCTTTATTCAAAGGTGTTAGAAATCTGAAATTTTGCATATAAGTACTCTAAAGTATTAATTTGATACTTTCGAATCCGCCTCCTGCCACGCTAACTTTTTATTAAAATTCAGTTTTCTTTTAATCCAAAGGCGCTAGAAAGCTGAAATTTAGGTCATTCGCAATTTTAGACATTCGAGATTTTACTATTCGATAATTTCGAATTCGGGACTCGAGATCTTTAGAATTTTTTTATTCGGGGTTATGTCCCACGAGGTACCTTAAATAACTTATTTGTTGTCCTCATTAAATTATTTCTTGTTTCACTGACAATTTTTTTTTTGGGCATCCAAATATATTTTAAATTTACCAATCACAATTACATGGTAAACTCGCAGTGATTCATAAATCACAGCCACAATTATACATGTGATTGGAAAATCAAAGGGTCATAAGTCAGCAACTAAAAAAAAAATATTTTGGATTTATAACAATGTTCTTTCGAGTGATATCGATTGTGGATTTTTACTTTCCTTAATTAACATTTACGCACCGAGTAGACCCTTGACAACGAGAGCTCTTATTTTTGAAATTATTCACTCTACAAATTATGGACAGCGTGAATTCAGAATTCATTTTAATTTTAGAAATATGGTTATATTATATTAATATAATTTTAAAATTTAGCAAAATATCTGTAGGTATATATAACAGCTCTCGTAGATTAAATAAATAAATAAATTTAAGTGGGTCAGAAAACCAATGTGAATTTTTCTACTTTATAGACTTCTATGACTCTGTACCAATATTTATGTGTCGGATGAGTAATCAGAACTTTACTTAGTCAGCGTGAAACAGGCCTTTAAAATTGTTGCTTATTTATTTAAAGAATTTTTTATAACCGAATTTTAAAAACCAAATTTTGGTTTTTGTTTAATTGACAAAAATATTTTTTTTTTTGACTTAGTATCCTTTTCCAAACTACTAAGTAATTTTTTTTTTTCAACTTAAAATCCAAATATTTGGAATTGAAATTTCATTCTCAAAGTCAGTTTTACTTTTGTAAATATGTAGCTGTATTTTTCTATGAATAATTTAAGAGCAACTCACCGCAAACGCACAAAACAAACGCCACCACACGCAACGACAATAATATGTATGGACATAATGAAGTTCCCTTTTGAAATCTTTATATTTCATCGGCTTAAATCACCTTTTACCTTTTTAAACTATAAATAACGTATAGCACGACTTTTTCGACATTTATACTATAATACCTTTGTATATATACGTTTAAAATGCCACCTTATCCCGAAAATAGAGGTGACTAAAAGATTTTTTAGCACAGAATTGCGGAAAACAAAAAATAAAAATACAAGCAAAAAAAAAAAAAGAAAAAAGTGAATCATCATCGCATGATCTCCATCCGATATTTTATGCTCAGCCTCAGACGTTGAAGATTTTCATTTGTTTGGTTTAGACTTGTGGTGCACTGCACTAATTAATCAGCCTAAACACTTAAGTGCGCGATGCTCTAATTTAAGACCAAAATGCGCTCGCATATGCCTAATGCAAAACGTGTACAAAAGTCTAATAAACAACAGCCGACTCAGTGTAACAACATTAAATTTGTGCGGCTATTTTTGAACACAAGAAAAAGGCACAGCCGCGCAACAAGGAAAAAAATTCACAAAAATGTTCTCCAATCTTTTAGAGGAATGGTATTATAGAATCTCGACGGTCGGCGTTAATTGCTATTACAGATCATGCAGTTGGACTATATATTATGTACCTATTCTGGGTTCAGCAAAACTTCTTATAATATGCGCCATCCCATCAGGGATTGCCCTTCTTGCTGCAATGTATAGGTACTGGCAGTGCAGTGATGTTGCATTTTTATATGCACATTGTGCTTATGAGAGATATGAAGTGCATATATAGCTATATTGGATTAAGGAGTTAGAAGTTCCTTCGGGATCGTATAGATACCATTGGAATTCTTATATATATTTACACTTCTTATTCAAGAGTTGCTAATGAGTGTATTCATCATTGTTGACTGAACTTATTTGTATTCCAACACCCAACGTCAACCTGATGGGATACTATATGGCGGCTTTTAACAAAATTATCACTTACTAAATAAACATATTTGGTTAATGTCTAGCAATACAATGTACCTTTGTGTGTGAAAAATGTTCAAGATGAATCAGGAATACAAATCATTAGGAACTGATGGTTCTTATTTTTCAATGTGGAGAATTTAACCAGAATGATCAAAGGGCTTTAAGCGGGATTTATTTGAACGGGCAATAATATGCAAGTAATAGGGAAATGTCAATCGAATGCGACTATCTTTGTGTACTATTAATAAAAAAAATGTAGGCAAATTATGTCTCTAAACAAACTTTCAAGGAAGGGGACCGCACGCCAAAATTGAACACTATAATTGTAGATTTTAGACTTTTTTTTTATCGTGGTAATGAAACATTGTAAACAAACGAACACATAATTAACGGACTTACCGCGATTAATTATTATAATCAAAAATTATTTTCGATTTATTGCCCGACGTTTCGGCAAGGTTGCACTTGTCGTGATCACGGGTTGACTGATGGCTTCTGGGATGAGTGTTGTTTATTCTATATTTGTTTAGTAAAATTGTTTAATAAAATGTTATAAACAAACTGATTCAATTAAAAATCTCACAATTTCAAAATTAAGATTCCAGTTTTATTAATATCCATAATATTATACAATTTCGATTTTAATATTGCGAGAATTCGATTTGTTGGAGGTTTTGGTTAAGAGAGATATCGATATGGGAGATTTTTGAAAATGAAATTTGGAAATGCAGTAAAAGAATTGGCGGCGTGAACAATGGTTTCTTAAATCTTACGATTATAAGCTAATTAGCTTCTTTTACTCCGGTTAAACGGGCTCTGTATATTTGTTCCATTACCGATATGTATAAACTTAAAAATCGCTCTCTTCGTTAAGTCAGAAATAAGTTTTGTTTGATATAAGCACTTGGTCGCCCTGAGCTCGCTATGAATCGTTTTATGTATAGCACATTTTTCGCCCTAGATTCTTTGCACTGTGTTTGGGGCGAGCTCTGAATGACTCTTACGAAACCTTAGGTTTTTCTCAGGGTAAGAACTGAAAGCTGTGAAAACTTAAAATTCAAATCAGCTGTTTGATTGTTTGGAAAAAAGTGTAGCTTCAACAAGCATATTGAATGTTGATGGCAAATTTAGATGACACGAGATATTTCGTTGATAATTTTGTTATTTATTCATTTCATGTAATTATAGGCAAAAAATGGCAAAGTATGCAATTGTCTATGAAAAAGTTAAATGAACAAAAAAATCAGACGTTTAAACTTGTAGCACTGAAGCCCTGAATTTTGTTTACAAATAATTGACATTCTCCAGGTCGCCGGGTTGGGGGCAAAGAACGTCTAACAAACATTTTGATGTAGTTATTTTTTTAACTCCATAAAATACAGTTTTTTGAAAATTTTGGAAACTATATAAAATATTTTGATCACTTTTTAAAAGATTCTCCATAGCAAAATTGATCGAAATCGAAGCTAATTTCGAGAAACGTAAAAATCAAAAAATGGTTCTATGGACGATGCCATAATAACGATTTTTGTACAACTTTTTTTGTAGCTTTAATTATAATTAACTGATTTTTTAATCTATGGACCCGTTTTTGGGAAACCGTTATTTTAGGTCTTAATAAAATTGAAAAAAATGTTTCAAGGGAATGTCCAAGAAATCCCATATGAAAAGTTCACAGGAAAAAAATCCTCTGTAGACCGACTGACTTTTTGTCCAGTTAGGTATTATATCCTCCTAATGTCAGTTGTCAAGTTTGATAAAAATCTCTAGTTCTGACTTGAATCTATAAATGGAGTCAACCCGAAGTTGCATTTCGCTCGTCAGGATAAACTGAAAAAACTTTCCCAACCACCGGTTTTGTCTTTTGTTAATGATTTACCTGAAGCTATATTGGTTATTCTTCTCTTTTTCAATAGCCACGATTGCATAAGTATAATCTTACTTTTGCCTCCCGAACTATAATGAAGCTAATGAAAGTTTTCGCAAAGAATAATATTCTCGCTTGGTAACCAAAATGGTTAAGATTTGTTTAGAA
This sequence comes from Epistrophe grossulariae, assembly GCA_929447395.1. Classification (NCBI taxonomy): domain Eukaryota; kingdom Metazoa; phylum Arthropoda; class Insecta; order Diptera; family Syrphidae; genus Epistrophe; species Epistrophe grossulariae. The sequence continues at coordinate 25,754,460 of OV839566.1, read as the reverse complement.
GCATCGTCAAGACAGAGAAGAGAGAATCCTCCAGGCCCGAATTTTTCGCGAGGACCTGAAAATGTGAAAAACCAAAATTTATTGCAATTTTTTTTTTTTATAGAATTTTCTTTATTTAATAAAAATAATAATTAATTTATCTTTTCTTTGATTAATTTTTAAATGTGTTTGAAGTCTTTAAGAATTTCAAAGGCATTATCTTGGATGACAATTTACCGCCATATTATTCACTCGATTATAATCCAGATTAAAACTTAAATCCAGATATAAATTAATTTAATTCCAAAAATTCAATCCAATTTCATATAATATTCACTCGTTAATCCCATACAATCTTTTTAATCCAATGTCAGTAAATCCAATTTGATTTTAACTGTATTTCGGAGGCCAGTTTAATCACTTAAATCCTCATGAAAACTCAATATTTCGTATATTTATACTTTTTTTTTCTAGATTTTATGATTTTTTTCACTTCCACAATTATACAAACCAAATAAATATATATTAAATAAATGTTATAAAATAAATAAATAATCACAGAAAACGTATAATAGATTTTAAATATTGGATTTAATTGTTGGATTTAAAATGATGGAATTTAAACGCTCTTTTCTCTTCGGATTTTTTCACCTTTAGATACTGGGAGATACCAACTTGTTACAGTCATCATTTAGCGTATGGTGTTAGTTGTAGGTAAACAAAAATAAAAATAAAGTCTAACACAATAATTAATTCTCCATATAAATTTTTGATACTTGGAATTTTCAATAAAATTTAATTCTTCCACAAAAGAATTTTGACCCTGACAGAATTTTGATCCCAACCCAAAAACAATTATTGTTTCAGGTTTGCCCAAAGGTGCGCGAAAGTACTAGTGGGGCGGCTTAGTTAAATAATTGTGCACTTTGTGATAAAAGCATCAAATTTTTTTCATTGCTGGTACATTATATGAATATGATTTTAAGATATTGGGCCACTTCGAAATTCCGCCCCTTTAGGTGGGAGGGGCAAATTTAAAACAAAAATTACATAAGATTGAAAAAAAAACATTAAAAAACAACGGCAACACTTACAATATCATGCTATACCTTTTTTTAAAGCCAAGAACCCATTCTTTAATTCTGTTTTCAAATTAAGTTATTTTAGTGCTTAGTTTTTGAAAAACTTATTTTCAAACTCAAATTTTTGAAAAAAAATAAAAAAAAAAAGTTTATTATGATTTTTTTGCAAAATTTTACGTTATTAAGTACTGATTTTCTTTATCATTTTCGATACTCTTATTAACTTTTAGTCGAGTGCTAGAAACCAGATAGTCCTAAGTCATTTAGTTTTTTAGAAAATTGAAAATTACCATAGCTACTTTTTTCTTAAAACCGTCATTTTTGAACATAAACAATGGATTTTGACTTTCTTGTTTAAATTATAAAATTGGTCCAATCGATAAAACTATTAAAGGTCATGTATTTAGTTATAAATTTTTAAAATGTTACTTAATAAGTTTGGTAGATAAAAAAAAAACAAATTTTCACAACCACGCCCCCTCCACCTCTTCAGTATCATAATAAAATCACAGAAAACCATCACTTTTTCAGTCTTTTGCCTTGAACATCATTCTGGTATATGTATTTTAAGTTATTTTGCGACTTGTAGAAAACAAAAGAAGCTACAAATATGATCCTCATGGTATTTTTGTACATAACCGACACCATTAAGCTCCAAAAAAACTTAAAATTCCGTTAGTTGTAAAATTCTGAGTTTCTTCGCACAGTACAGCGCAATAACCCCTTAAAGTCTTCTGAATAAATTTAAAATTTGATCACATACAAATTACTGGTACCACTTTTTTTTTGCGACGAATACCTTTATTGAGGGGGGGATTGAGAAAGTGTTTTTTTTTTTAAACGTTTCATTTTCAATTAAACCGATTTCTTTTCGATCCGCTAAAAAATTTTGCGAACGATTTTTAACTTATTGAGACAAGAAATAAAGTACATATGGGGCTGATGTTATCGGTCCACGGAAGGCCGCAGAATCCGGCAGAGGTAGGTAGGTAGGTTGAAATGGGGCCAGGAGCCACCTAGCTTATTGAGCCAATTAGAGCTAGAGTGCGTCGTTTTGATACCATAACTCATAGGACCTATGGATGGAAATGGTATGGATTGTTTGAGTCTCGCAGCAACATGCCACATTGATCAGATTGTCGGTTGGCTCAGAGACTTACAAGGTTTGTACTCTTAGAACGATCATCTGGTCCTAGGAAAGATGTACATTTGGCTACTGAGGTTTATCCTAGAGCTAGTGCGTTTCGTTAAGGAAGGAGATAAAATCTTTGATCCTCATCTCAGAAAGTTCGTTAAGGTCACGAAAAAAAGCTTTACCAAATGACTGAGCTCTTTTTCTGGCCAAAACGGAGTATTTACAGAGGAAATGAATGACTTTCCTTTTCCTGCTGGTCCCCGCAACTACGACAGTGATAATTGTGGGAATATCTATCTATAATTTGACAAATTGCCCCACCTGCGATTGGATTCGGTAAGAAAAATAGAGAATGTATTGCCCTTCATGACTCCAAGTGGAATGTTGACTGTTTCCGCAAGTGAGTCATGAAGGGCTTAACCTTGCCTGGCCAGTTCGTCAGCCCGCTCGAGGGAAACGAGATTCACATTTAGGCTGGCGAGGTCATCACGGCATTGCTGCACCATTATGGAAGACGATGCAGCTGAGCTAATGGCTTTAACAGCTGTCAGGATAGTGGTATTTCGGTATTGGTTGGGGTCTTGTTTGAGTACCTTAAATGCTTCCCCAATTGCCAGTAATTCAGCTTGAAAAACACTAGCAAATTTGGGTAGCCGAAAAGATCTAGAGATATTTAGAGATTCGGAAAATATTCCTGAACCAACCCCACACTCTATCTTTGAACCATCAGTAAAAATAGTTGTGTCGAAGTCTTTCGTCACGATGTCGTTTTGCCAGTCCTATCTGGATGGGAAAACAACTTTAAAATCCTTACTGAGACACAGAATAGGAGCGAAGTAATCAGTAGTAGTTGACAAAATATCTGTGGGAATAAGATTATTAATACAGCCGGCAGAGGTTTTGTTAATTATTTGACCAAAATGGGAGCGAAGGTTAAGCTCACTGTCACAAATAATTCCAAGGACTCGAATGGATTAAATTATGGGAATGGCCACGTTGCGAAAGCAATATGTAGTAGGGGTTAAGGGAAACCGTTTACGGGAGAAGGTTATAGATTAAAAGTAATGTTGAGTTCTAAGAAATTCTTTTCGCACCAAGTTTGAAATAAATTGAATTGACCTTTATGATTTTAAAATCAACTACATAACTACGATATGAGCCAGTAGTTATATTGACTGTCAATATCGTTTATTGTTAGAACAAAGGTAAGAGGGACCAAGTGGCTTTGAAGAACGCATGAAGTGGAGTAAATGGGGATATGGGGGTCAGAGATTGAGAACCTGAACAAAACCGGAATGATCATTATAAATCCTTCTTTCATTCCGTTAACTATTTTCCAAAGTAAGATCAACGAATGGTTTGAGAAATATATGTAAATTCACAAACGCATCGTTGCAGAGATGATGCTAAATCACTTGGGTCAAACATTCATAAAGGCATCAAATCAGCATCAGTTTTAATGTAAAGTGTTCACTATTGCAAACTTGCATCAAATAATGCGCAAACTTAAAGCAAAACCAGAATCAAGAAAATGCGATGCGTAGTTGCTGATGTATTGCATCAGCATCAGCTGCGTTGCGCATCAGCATCGCAACAAAGCAAATGTTTGATGTTTATGAATGTACACTATTGTTGATTAAAAAATTTACTGTCCGTAATCAATTGAGACAAATTGTATAAATTACACCCAAATTGTGTCATTTTTATATTATAAAACAACTAAAGTCTTCTTAATTATGTGAATACAAAAAATTTAAATCTTAATATAATACGTTTTTTACTAAAAAGTATAAAACAATTTCCCCATACACTTAAACGAAAAACGATGGGGTGCATGCAATAGATCTTAGTAATAATTCTCATTTGATTGTATTTGCAAAATATTTTTTTTTTGCTTATATAAAAACCAGAATGAAGTTATAAGCAAGACACCGAAAAAAGTGTGGGTTTTTCAGAATTGTGAAGGCGGGCGTATGGGGCGTGGTTGTCGTAATTTGTTCTTTCATCAAACAACCATATTAAATAACATATTAAAAGTTCATAACTACCTTAACTATTGTAGGTCTATTGATTAAACTAATTTTATAATTTAAACAAGAAAGTCAAAATCCATTGTTTATGTTCAAAAATGACGGTTTTAAGGAAAAAGTAGCTATGGTAATTTTCAATTTTCTAAAAAACTAAATGATTTAAGACTATCTGGTTTCTAACACTCGACTAAAAGTTAATAAGAGTATCGAAAATGATAAAGAAAATTAGTACTTAATAACGTAAAATTTTGCAAAAAAATCATAATAAACTTTTTTTTTTTCAAAAATTTGAGTTTGAAAATAAGTTTTTCAAAAACTAAGCACTAAAATAACTTAATTTGAAAACAGAATTGAAGAATGGGTTCTTGGCTTTAAAGAAAGGTATAGCATGATATTGTAAGTGTTGCCGTTGTTTTTTAATGTTTTTTTTTCAATCTTATGTAATTTTTGTTTTAAATTTGCCCCTCCCACCTAAAGGGGCGGAATTTTGAAGTGGCCCAATATCTTAAAATCATATTCATATAATGTACCAACAATGAAACAAATTTGATGCTTTTATCACAAAGTGCACAATTATCTTTTATATGGACGCTATGCCGCTCCACTATACCATCTATTTTACAAATTATACAAAGTTAATTAAAAATTTCCAAAGCCGCATTGTATACCACAATTGATTAGGTCCAAGAGAATATTTGAATTACCCGGGGGCAAATTCGAAAAACTTGTGTTTTTTTGGTACAAAGAAAGAATTGTATATGTCACATAAATATTTTTGATATCGTAATATACATATAAAATTATTTAATTTGGTATTAAAATTTGTTAATGAAAATGTTGTGCACTGACTAACTTTTAATAAACAAAAATGTTCACACAGCGAAATTGGGTTCCCAGTTCTGGATATTTATATGTCAAAATCTGTCTTTTTTTCTTAATTTGCGACAAGAATTTGAAGAAATAAAGATATAGATTTTCTTCAATTAAAGGCATTATTTAATTTTTGGACTTACAATTATTGAAATGAAATTGGGCAAGGTTTTGGACAGCGATTCTAGACTACATTCTAAAGATTGGGTTTTTTGTATTCCACTAGGCATGGCAACTCTGTTGAAATACAAGTTCATAGTAATCTAGTAAAATTTTATGTAAATTACAGTCATGACAAAGACATTTTGTACTCTCTCTCAAGAGATTTCTGCGTTTTTGTTCTGAAAAAAAATCGTGAAATTTCACACATATCCATGGTCAATTACAAATTTTAGAGCTGAATTGTCTACCTAACTCCATTTACGTAAATTAAAAGTTAATTTTATTTTAATCTTTTTGTTCTGCGCCGCTCAAGGTCTGCATATAATTTTTTCTAGTATATAGGTGCCTGACTTTTTTTAAGACTTGGGCTTTTTGTCTTACGGTCACATTTAATTGGATTTTTGTTAAAAAATCTATTCCAAATAAACTTTACAAGGCTCAAATTCATTTCATAAATTTAAGAATTAGTTGAAACCCAGATTCAGATAATGAAGTTATAGATTTGCAAAATTTCTTTGTTCAATCTAAAAATATTGTCGGTAAGAATATTTATTTGAAATATAATTCAATACATTTAGTATTAGGAATCAATGCCTAAAAAACACATCACAATTCAGTTTTTATCTTATTAACTACCACAGATTTATACTATATTTAATAATTCGTCGCTATACAATGCAGCACTAGTCTAAGTCACATTTTCAAATTTTTTCAAGAAGAACCTTAGTGCGTAAAATTCTGACTTTCGACATTATGCTTATATTCTATTATTTAAATTCTGAAGGAATTACTTCACGTAGGAATATTCAGAATATCGTCGCCCGAGAATTGTTTTGTCGTATAAACCATTTGAGCAATTTTGGGAAATCGCATTTTAAGTTTCGCGTTTAAATAAAAAAGAAACTGACCGATGAAGTTTTCTACAATTTTCATAAAATTTTGTGTGGAAAATCTTCTTTTGATTAAGGTATTCCAGATTGTTGAGTCGGTTTTAGTTTTTAATCTATAGAGGATTATCTCCAAGACCATTTTGTCGTATACGCCACGAAAATCAGTACTTTGTTCGATCCCCATACACATACGACAAAGTGAACACAAATGCGTTAGTTGAATGCAATACCGAACAGAGCGAGATTTCCGATTTTTTTTAAACTAGAAGACATTTTAACATCTGGTTTTTAGTGTTTGAATACAAATTGATACGAGAGTTGAATATTAAAAACAAAATTACTAGAAAATAATGTAAAATTTTGAACAAAATGAGTTTGAAAAAAACTTTTATAAAGTCCAGATAAATTAAAATATCAGACAGTTTAATATTTATAATAGTTTTATTTAAAATAACAAAATAACAATATATGTTTATTGATGTTTTATTTGCTAATGAATATTTTTCAATAAATATCAAAATCATTATTTCAAAAGTTATTATGTTTTAAAATAATTTGTAACAGTATATTTTAAATAGAGTAAGTTAAGTTATTACAGTTCGGCCATCCTGAATTTACAATCGACCTCGATTGTATATACAATAATTATACTAACTTAAGTGTTGCCTTCAAAATCCAAACTTTTTTGATCAATTTTTACAACAGACTCAGCCCATTTTTTCAATCTAGTCGAATCTAAAATGCCATGATATGGTATCTGTGTTACTTGAAAACCTTCAATATCTTCTATTAAGTATCGGTCATTATCTAACTTTTTCTTAACAATATATGGACCGCGATATTTAGGTGACAATTTTTTGTTAGTTCCAACTGAAGTGTCAACATTTTTGATAACCACAAAATCTCCAACATTAAATTGTTTTGCTAAGGAATGGTGCTCATTAAAATAGTTCAAATTATACAATTGTGACTTTTCAATTGATTCAGAAGCGTCTTTTCGCAATTTCACTAAATCTGCCCTTTGAGGATTTGTATACTTCTCATCCAAATACTCAGTCAACTCATCGACAACACGTCCACGCTGTTCAACACCAAACAACAATTTGCTCGGCGAGACGTACTTGCATGATTAGTGTTATTAATAGCATATTCTACTTTATTAAGTTTTTGTCGCCAGTCAGTCTGTTCAGGAGATTCTGCTAACTTTGCCAACATCGCCTTCATATCACGATTGACTCGTTCTACTTGGCCATTCGATTGTGGTGATGCTACAGCTACTTTAATATGCTCAATATTATATTTACTTATAAAACCACTAAATTCTTGAGAGGTAAAACTAGTACCTTGGTCACTTATTATCCTACGGGGACGGCTAAAGTAATCAAAATATCGCTCAAGAGCATTAATTGCTTCTCTTGTTCCAGGTGCATTTACTGGATATAACTTGACAAATTTTGTAAACCCATCTATAACTACAAATACATATTTGCTTTTTGAGGTAATCGATGGCAGTGGTCCGAAATGGTCTATATGTATAGTATCAAAAGGCTCTGATCGCTTTGGTATGCTATATAAATTTCGCTCATTATTTCTGTGGGGTGTTGAATTAAATATACATTTCAGACAGTTTCTAATTAATCGACTAAGTTTATCTTTTATATTGGGAATCCAATAATGTTTCAAAAGTTGACTAGCACATTTGTCAATTCCTAAGTGTCCACAGTTTTCATGTATTGATCTTATCACATTTTCTTCAAGTTCTTTTGGAACATACAGTTGGCGTCTATTTTGAAGCCCAATACGAAAAACTAAACCATCTTCTAAAATATACCCAGGTACTTCTCCTTTCTCTAACCTATCTCTAATTGACCGTATATTTTCATCACGTGATTGAGTGATTTGAATATTTTTATCTATGCCTTCAGTTGAAATAGCGGCAACGATTGGCGAACGGCTAAGTGCGTCAACATGTGCCATTTGTTCACCTTTTCGATGTTGTACTCGGTAGTCGTAGTTTTCAAATATCAGAGCCCATTTGGCTATACGGGGATTTACATCCTTTTTTTTCAGTGTCTGAGATAGTGCTTCGCAATCAGTAACAATAACAAATGGTAAACGATCAAGAAAAGTATTAAAGCGTTCCAAAGCATAAACTACTGACAACGTTTCTAGCTCAAAACTTATTAATTGGGACTCTCCGTTGGTAGTCTTTTTGGAAAAGAAAGCGACTGGATGGAACTTATTATCATCTTGCTTTTGCATTAACACAGCACCAAATCCATGTGAACTTGCATCACAATGCAATTCTGTTTCTCGCTTAGGGTCATAAATGGCAAGTATTGGAGATGATATCAACATATTTTTCAATTGTTCAAAGGCTACAGTACACTCTTCTGTCCAAATGAATTTTACATCTTTTTTTAATAAGTTCGTTAACGGTCTAGCAATACATGAAAAACCAGGAACAAAACGGCGAAAATACGAAAAAAGACCGTTACATCTTTGGACTTCTTTAATATTTTGCGGCATCGGGTAGTTGCGAATGGCTTCTAAATGATTATTATTCGGGCGAATTCCATTTCTATTTATGCTATAACCAAGGTATTCAATCTCATTAAATGCAAATTTACATTTCTTCATATTTAATTCTAAACCAGCTTCTCTAAGTAATAGTAATACTTTGTTAAGAATCTCAATATGCATGTTCATGTTATCAGTTGCAATAGAAATATCGTCAAGATAAACAATAACTAAACCTTTATCAATTAATGGCTTTAACGTTAAATAAATATATCTTTGAAAAACAGCGGGTGCATTTTTGAGGCCGAAAGGCATATAAACATATTCATACTGCCCAAAGGGTGTAACAAAGGCTGTATACTTGATAGATTCTTCAGATATCTTAATATGATGAAATCCATCTTTTAAATCTAACGTTGTAAATATGTTCTTATTGGCAAAATATTCTAAACAATCTTCTATCAATGGCAAAGGGAAATTATCTCTTACTGTGTGTTTATTTAAACCACGATAGTCAACACACATTCGAATTTCCCCATTTTTCTTTCTCACTAATACAAGAGCTGACGCATAGGGTGAGTTACTTTCTCTTATAATACCCTTCTCCAAGAGTATGTCAACTTTTTTCTGAACTTCAATACGTTCAAAATAAGAAATCCGTCGAGGTCGACAGTACATTGGTACGTCTTTTGTTAAATTAATCTTCATACAATAATCTGTTACTTTTTTCTCTACCTCGAATTTCGAAAAGTGTTCGTCGAGAGCAATCCTAATAGCATTTGAATGAGCTGAATCCAAAAACTCATTTATATTTATTTCAAAATTTTGCATATAACAGCCCGTGACTGCACTTATCAATACATCTAAATCAACAAAGTCATTTACTTCTTTTTCAGCTTTTAGTTTAATCAAATCTAATTTCTTTGTATCAAAAATGAGTGGAACTTCTTCAGTCGGAACTTTACAATTTTCGATTTCAATCATATCATCTAAGTGGGGTTCACAACTACGTTCTACTTTGTTTGGATTTTTTAACAGATCAAAAGACATAAGTGCACTAAGTGTTTCTTTTGATAATTTTACTAATTTATTTTTTATTTCATATTCTTTTAATTTCATTAATAAACCAATATTATAAACTCTTTTTAAACGACATAAGTAAATGTTAAATTTATATAAGGCATCGCGTCCGATTAGCAAAGGTACAACAGATTCGTCATCTGGAAGAACAATAAATTCATGCGCTATTATCTTTCCTCGAAATGTAACTTTACAATTTATTGTGCCGTACATAGATAAATATTTATTACCCATCCCTCGGAATAAGGTTAGCTTCTTCCTTTCTAAGACGAATGGTACCAAGGACTTTCGTATGAAACTACGAGGACTACCAGTATCAAAAAGAGAAAGACAAGACTTTGTCTTAGTGCACTTATTTCGTTGATCAAAGAAGGCAACACTTACCAATTGGAACGCCTTCAACTTCTCTACTTCCTCATCAATTCTATTGTCTTCTGGATAGCAGTCATCTTGTTCTTCATTTCTCTTGTTGACACCAGCAGTTAAGCACTTCTTTTTTGGACAGTTTTGATGGAAATGTCCAATTTCGTGACATAAAAAGCAGGAATTTGGCGGACGTTTCGGCTTTGGACACTGGGTCTGATAATGGCCATACTGTGAGCAATTGAAGCATCGAATTTGCTCAACACTATTACTTGGAAGTTTGTTTGTCAAAACAGGAACATAAGGTTTCTTTGGCGTGGCAGCGGTTATACCGCCAGTGGTTTGGATGGCAGGAACAGAAGTTTTCATCAGGTTACTCGTACGCATTCGTCTCTTCTCATATCGGTCCAATAACAACTTAAATTGTCTAAGAGATGTCGCACTCATCAATATAGCAACATTACTACTGCGGTCATTTAAACCCTCAATGATGCACTCTATTACTTCTGCCTCGGGAATATTTGCATGTGAGGCAATTTCTTGCATTTCTATTACATACCTTCTGACGGATTCGTTTGACTTCAGAGTACGTGATTTCAAATGTTGAAATACTTCGTTCATTGTATAAACTCGGCCAAATTCTTCTATTATGGCATTCTTCAGATCTTCATATGTATGAACAGCGGTTGTTCGTAAGAATAGCTTTGCTGTGCCACTGAGTATTCTTCGCACACTCACAAATTTGTCACGGTCATTACATCCAAACAGTCCGAAAGCTTCTTCGATGTCTTCAAACCACTTACGAACGTCGTATGTATCGTCACCGTTGAAAGGATGTACCATTGCTTCGAATGCCAAAAAATCAAATTGCTTTGAAGTAATCACACCCAACTGGTCTTTTAGCTCTTGTAACTCCTTTCGCTTACGCAGCAACTCTATTTCTTTATTGATACGGACTAAGTCTTCATCAAGCACTTCATCTTCAGGTCTTCTTTGCACATCTAGATTTTCTGAAAATGAGTTATTTTCATGGCCTCGGTTTTCTTGTGAACATAAGGAATTTTCCCTACGTCGATTATCATCTGGACATAGGGTATCATCAGGGCAGCGGTTTGCATCTTGACATAAGTTTTCTTCTGGATTTTGGTTCGAACATCGGGGATCAGCACTTAAGTTTATATTTGCTCCTCTTTCAATCAATAATTGATCATATATTGGCCTTAATTCAGCCACAGTTGCTGTTTTCTCAAACAGCACATTGGCTGCAGTCAAGGCCTCAATTAAAACTTGACGCTGAATATAAGCCATTTAAATTTTAATGTTTCTTCAAATCGGCTTTTTTTAATTCGTATCCCACTTCTGAGATTATAAAGTCCAGATAAATTAAAATATCAGACAGTTTAATATTTATAATAGTTTTATTTAAAATAACAAAATAACAATATATGTTTATTGATGTTTTATTTGCTAATGAATATTTTTCAATAAATATCAAAATCATTATTTCAAAAGTTATTATGTTTTAAAATAATTTGTAACAGTATATTTTAAATAGAGTAAGTTAAGTTATTACACTTTTTTCATTTTTTTTTAAAATTTGAGTTTGAAAATTAATTTTTCCAAAACTATTGCATACTAAAATAAATTTTAAAACGGAATTAATGGATGGATTTTTGGGTTTAAAAAAGGCATAACATGACATCGTAGGTGATGCGGTTGATTTTTAATAATTTTGTTTGTAACTAAAAAAACATGCAGTTAATCCTATATACGTACGACAAAACAATATTAAAAAAAATATCGCGGAAATACATGGATATTTTGTCGTATATGCCAAAATTTGGCGTTTACGACAAAACAAAACTAAGGGATGAGTTATTTTGTGCGGATATACGACAAAGGCATACTGATTTTCTCAGTAACGGTAAATGATAGGACAAATCTGATTTCAGAAATGGAAAGAGGGCCTTTGAAAACATAGAACTGCATACCCACTTTAAAAAAGTGCATTTTGGCGTTTACGACAAAACAATTCTCGGGCGACGATATGTAGAAAATGCACGGAACACAACAAGTTTCCTTATGACATAAAAAAAAACTCATTTTTAAATTTTGGACTTAGACTAGTTCTGCATTGTAGCGACGAATTGAAGGTCTGAAATGTTCTCCTATTTATAAGAGATTATATCTTTTGTATACTAGTTAAATATGTACCTATATGCGTAAACAAATAGTTTCTTCGCACGAGGAATTAAACCTTATTTTGAACCAACACAATCGAACAATAAATTAATTAAAATAAGTTCCTCTAACAATCTCTCTAACTTGTCCAGAAATAAGTTTTTTTCTTAATGCTAATTCGATCATTACACCATTTAAGAGCGATTGATATATGTTATTCGTCCACTTCAATTATTTACATGATTCAATAGATCATTAATCAATATTTTTAACATAAAAAGGTACTTTGTTAAATATTCAAACAAAAGTACTTATACCTACCAACAAAAATTGCTAGATCATCGACTTTTGTTCCCACCATTTTGGACCACCGAGACTAACATGGACAATTTCGTTCAAGCATCAATTACACTCTATAAATGGCCAATATTGGCCTTATCGAATTGCTATACAAGCAGGTTAATAATCATAAAATAAAAAAAAAAAAAAAAAAACAATCCGAGGCAAAAACTATACCCGATAAATCTGCTTTTTTTGAAAGTCAAACGTAAAAAGAAAAAAAAATCATTTTTGTTTGTATATATAAATTCAAAGAATTATGTTCGTTGCCAAGATGCAATGCGATAATGTAACAAAAGGCCACCACACCACAGTAATTAATCTTAACTCATTCAATGGCTCTTTGATACCCTCTTTAATAAGTTGATATATAATAGATATACGCCACTGGCAATGGAATCGAAAACAACACCAAAGGCAGAGAGACTCGATTCGATTCAACTCGACAGACGACAACATTGCTCGAATTGAATCATGGAATCTTAAGTGATTCTATTTTTGGTGTGACCGATAAAACCTCTGGAAACAGCACCATAAAATTATTTGTCTCCTTTCTCGATGTCAAATAAAACGTACGTGCTTTTAGATTTACTTAAATTTCTTGCCTCTAACATCACATACTTTCGTTCTTTACTGTACATACTTATATTGTATGTTACATGCCGATGCCATTGGTATATCATTCATCTTAAAATTGGACGTCTGTCTGTCCAGGCAGGCGGCTTTGAGAAATACTTCGTGCGTAACGCACTACTTAGGTTGGTAACAAGGTACCAATATCCAATCTTCAGCTGAACAATGGTGTGGAATGTGGACCTCTGTTTTTAGTTCTTTAAATGAAGCACTGTGTTTGTTGTATTGTAGGGGAAAATTGAGTAAAGTGGTGTTTAGATAATTAAGGTAGCTCCAAATATAGCATTCTAATTAATTAAGGGTTGGGATATGAATGTCAGGTCCTCTAAATAATTTCAAATTTTGTATGTAGGTAGGGCAAGGTCTACCTTTTGGTTAAATCTAATTTTACTATAGTTTCTGCCTCAATGAGTCATGTTTTTGAAGGGATCATCTACATAAAAACTAACCGAAATTGAAGAACAACTATTTAGTGTTGATTAGTCAACGACGAGCTAGGTTGATAGTTTCCCCTCTTCGAAAAAAAATTTAAGAAAATAAAATAATCATTAATTACAGTTACAATTACAATTACAATTACAATTACAATTACAATTACAATTACAATTACAATTGCAATTACAATTACAATTACAATTACAATTACAATTACAATTACAATTACAATTACAATTACAATTACAATTACAATTACAATTACAATTACAATTACAATTACAATTACAATTACAATTACAATTACAATTGCAATTGCAAATGCAATTACAATTATAATGCCAGGTTGAAGCTTTTAGTCATCTATGTCTGGTCCTTTTCTATTTTTCCTGAGATATGGAAAAACCATTGTTTGTTTTGCCCCATAAAGTGCTTTAACACTTAATACCCTATATTTACCAGCAAACTTTCTGTGCGTGTATTATTTGCTCGTAGATCGTTCACAGAGTGGTGTGGCAGTACAATCGGCTGGCCGACGACCGACGCAGAGGTAATATAATGAACTAAGCAAACACCCTCATCTTCTTCGACCCGACAGATTTTATTGACTCTTTTTGCTCTGGAGTGTGTATATATGTACATATGTATGTATATTCCCTGGAATGGGGAATGAGTGGAGCTATTATATTAGGAATGTTTGTGTTTATCAAGTCGCCATAGTTGATGTCTCCCACAAAGGACCGCTCATCCGCTCACTCGACCAGCAGAATATACGTCTTCAGTTCGAAGACAAATTTTTATTTAAGGCTACAAAGGTGCATGTTGACAATAAAATGTGAATTGAAGAGGCTTTCTCCCCAATAAAAATTTTACTATAATACACTAACTCACCCCAAATTGCTGCCCTTAAGTGCCCCCTTAAGGCACGAACATGATTCCCAATTCTATTAACTTGACAAAACAATATCATTATGTTGACTGAGTCATAAAACTTAGATCTTAATTAGTGTTGCAGCATTTTTGAAGACCATTATTTGGCTTCCATTTAATTTCGAGATGGAGGAGCAGATTTTCCTACTGAGGAAGCACTCATTAAAGCTCCACTAAGATGGGATTTTTTTTAATTTTTTTTAGGGGCGACACATTATGTGTCAAGTGGTTTGGAATTTCAAAAGATATACCCATTAGGTTTTTATCATTTTTGTTTTTTTTTTTTTTTAATACTTGTGCCGAACTGAGATGTGTGTAAACGACTTGTTCTTATTTTTTCTTTATAATTCTTTATGGCAATGAGGAGCAGAGTTCACGCATCTGAAATTAAGTGGAGAGAAATATTTCGCAACTGACTTTTTGGAGATTGTTGAATGTTGAATCGGTCTAGATTTGGTTAGTCCGCGGTGCGCTGTGGCCCTCTTTTATTATATACATATACTCTGCTTGGTGCTGGCTGTGGTGATTTATGGATTCATTTTGCTTTTAACATATTTGTTGGCATGATGATGTTTTTTCGAAAGCAACACACAAAAAAAAAATATACACTTAAAAGATTTGAAGATTTACGAGCTGTTTCTATATTTTCGTTCGTTCGTGATACATTTTCTTCTTATTATTTTGTTATTTAACATTGATTTGGGGAGAAGCATTCATTTATATTGGCGAGACCATATGTAAATTTTAGTGATTTGGAATATATAAGTCACTTTGGGAGGAAAAATATGGGTTAAGAAAAGATGACGCGCCGGTGGTCGCTATTCAAATATTTAAACTGTTTTAAGAGAGGTTATCTATTGAGGTTTAAGCAATCAATTGAATAACTGTTGATAAAACACAAATTGAATATTCGAATTCAGTTTTAAGTGTGTATGTAAGTCATTAATATGTATAACGACATTGTTGATATGTATAACAGATTTTTCATTAATTTTTTTTTTGTGAAAAATAAATTTATTCAAAGATTTGTATATTTTTCTAGTTAAATATTCTCACCCATAAGATAATCAGAAATATGTAGTACGAGTATGAGTAAAGTTTGTCGAGATAGAAGAGAATTTGATTTTCAGATCAGAAATGTTGACAAGTGACTTTCCACATATTACTGACTGACCAACATATTATATGTATTAAATTTTTTTTGTTTGCTTTTCATCAATCAGATTCAATTTTTGTTACTAATTTCCATTTATTTAAGCAATCGTAATGATATTTTTTTTTCAATTTCTTACCCGAAAACCGTAATCGCAGGAAGAATTTCGATAAATTAAATTTAATTTCCCAAATAAAATGAATAGTTATACATAGATATTATCAGGGTTGCAAAAGCTTAAATCACTTCTTAGCTTAAGCTTGTCTTTAATTTGCAAGCTAATGAGCGACTTACGAATAAAAAAAAATTTATTCAGAAGTTAGTTAGTGACTTATGAATTAAAAACTATTTAACTCCCAAGCTAGTTAGTGATTTATGAATTGAAAAAAATTAATTTCCAAGCTAGTTGATGACTTGTGAAATAAAAGAAATAAAAGAAATTTTTAGCAATCAAAAGAAAGTCTTTTATAAAAAAAATTACGAAAAATGGTTGGATGTACATTAGGGTGTCCCTTATTTTTCAAAATCTGTTTTTTTTTTAACGCATACGGCTTAATTTTGTTTGTTATAGTAACCGTTGCAAAAAAATTTGGCGTCATTTTAACTAAATGTACTAGTAACTAGTGCCGACTTTCATTCAAAGTATTCCATGCAATTTATATAGGAAAAATACTACATGTCCCAAATAATTGTTACTTTATTGTCATTTTTAGAATCGGTATCAAGTATATTTATTTTTTGAAGATGTCATTACAAGTTAGAAGGAGTTTTTAATATATTTTTTTAGTGGTAAATATATAATATTCTTAAAGCTTGAAAAAAACAATTTTTCGCTGCTAAGTTAGTATCTACTCTAGACAGATGTCAGTTATGGATTTGAGACTCTACTATAGCCTAAATAATATAAAAAATATTCTTCAGACTACATGTAGAAGCACTCAAACTAAAATCTGACGATTTTGCAATCAACAAATCCCCAATTCAACGTGTTCGGACGCTAAAAAAAAGAAGAGCTGCATCTATAAAAACAGGTTTTCAAAATGATGTTAATGAAGTCTTTACTGTTCACTGCGATGGAAAATTCTACCTGGACTTCCAAAGAAGAACGACTTCCTATATTTTTAACAATAATAGTAAACATTTGTTTTCTCGCTTAAAAATAAATTAATAATTCTTTGAAATGTGGCATTCTGAATGGCAAATACATAAAAAAATCAGACTCGCAGATGAAACCAACAATTCTGCAACTGAATGTTGTGAATGATACAGCAGAAAGTGCAGTTAAGTTGGTTTGAGACTTTCATGGATTAAACACGGCAAAAGAAGAACATAAGCAGTTACTCTTACAATGTGTGGAGAAGCATGAGAAATCGTATTCTGATGAAAAAATGAAACATTAAAAAGGACATATCTACTTTAATTATTACATGTTTGATAAGGTTTTATTGAATATTGACATTTTTTGATTTGTGTTGCTCTTAAATTGGAACAAATCGAAAGAAAAAAAAAATTCATCAAACATTTAAAAATGGTTAAAAATGGTTAAATTAATGGTTATTAATTTTCCTTCTTATCTTTGACGTAAAGTCGGGTCGGGTTCCTATAGGTCATACGAAAACGAAACTAATATTTTGCATATGATCAGGTCTGAGTGGTACTAAAAAAATAAGGGGGTATGCGTTTCAAAAAAAAATTAAAATAATAAGGGACACCCTGTCTACCTTCCATAGAACCATTTTTTATATTTTCGATATTTTCAAAAACGGTTTAACTGATATTTTAACTATTTTCACTAGAGCTTCTATTAAGTTTGAATAATATTGCATAGGTATCAAAATTTTTAAAAAAGTAAATTTTTGATTTAACAAAAAAAATTCAAAATTATTTTTTGAAAACTCGACATTTCGAAAATGGGTAGATGATTTTTATTCAAAATTTTGTAAATTCTCATTAATAATGGCTTCAAAATTGCGTATCAATTTTTTTCTATAAAATGTTTACAAAACATAATACATACATATAAAATTATTTTTTTAAAAATCGCAACAAAGATTTTCAAATTTTTTTCGCATAAATTGAGATATTTTGTTTATGAAATCAGATGGTGCACATCGCGTGGGTGTCAAAACAATTTCAGAGGTTGTTCAATCACTTTATTTCTAATTATATTGATTTTGAACAATTTTTCAGTATAAACTGTAAGTTCCATGCATATTTGCAACACGATGCTTCATTGTTCATATTATGTTTGTATTGACATATTACTTCTTTAAAAGAAATTAAGATTTTGGCAGATGGCATATAATACACACACCCATAACAAATTCATTTTTTTAAACAGAGTAACAGATCTAAATTATTCAGACTTTAAAATTACAGTGTTGTCGCACATAAGAGCAAGTTTTTGCGACGTAGTCTTGCTTTTTCTGTTTTCGATAATTTTACAATATACGATAGTTTATTTTGGCAAAATGTTGTAAACAAAATTTTCCAAGGACTAAGTTTTAAACAATTGGATTTCTGTTGTGAAGTTTTAAAAATTCTGAACCTTCAAAAACTGATTTAAGAAAAAGCAGACATTTTATTTAATATTGAATTTAAAAAAATAACGAGTGTCTCAGAATTTTCTAAATAGGTACATAATATTAAAAATATATTTTGACCAATTTTTAAAATAAAAATTTGGTCAAAATAACATAACTCCATACTTCAATATTTTGAAAACAACATTATTTGTTTTGGTTTTAGAATACAGTTTTTGTTGTTTTTTGTTTCGTTATAAAAACTAAATAAATTTGTTTGTTTAGAAAAGAAATTAATATATATAAATTATTATTTCAGTAAGGATCTTATCTCCACCCATTAAAAAAACATTGTACATATATGTAGATACATACAAAAATTATTTTTTTAAATGTTATTTTCATATAAAAATCATTATTTATATAAACATTATACATCAATATATTTATGTAATAACCAAAGCTGGACTTAGAGTACCTACATTTTGAATTTTGAAATGGATTCATAACAAAACAAAGATTTTTGACTTGACTTCATTTTTATTATTACCTATACTCGTTAAAAAACATAATACATTGGCTTTAAATTAAAAGTGAAATAAAAATGATTATTTTTACAAGAGGAATTTTTTGAACACAAAATTTCGGGTGAAACTGACAATAGGTGAAAAGTGAAATATCAAATTTTCCGGGTGGAATGTTGTTCGGGCGAAACTCACAATAAGGCTGAATATTTTAGAATTTCAAAATTGTCGATCTTATTCCATTTATAGCCTAAAATACATCAACCTTTTGCATATAAGTTTTGATTGCAGTAGGAATTTAGAAAATTTTAAATCCTTAACATTTTTTAAGAATTCAGTCGAATTTTTCTCTGGTGTTCTAAGCTAAAAAGGAAATAGAAGAGGTTATAATCTGTTAGCCGATAAAAGACTATAATTAATAGGGTTTTTATATATTATGTACATTATGCCCGAAATTAAAAAGTTCAGATTAAAATGTATTAACCATTGAATTCATCGTGTGACTATATTATACCCCCTATTCAAATTCTATTATCAGCTCAATATTCATGTTCTACAAAAAATCAAATCGATTTTGTTTATTTTAAAAAAGACAGTAACTACATAAAAACTCAAGCAGAGTGATACTCGAGGGAATAAGATTTCCCATAAAAAAAAAAAAAAAAAAAATATCTTTCATCGAAAGAATTCCATTAGCTACTTACTAAAATATTTTCACTGACTATTACAACAACACATTCATTGAACACTTTGCTTAGTTGTGATTACAGGGGGTAATTTTTCATTTACAAAATTCATAATGACAGAACTGTATATGGCGCTGTGTTTTTCAATTTTTATAGAGTATTTAAAAAAAATAATCCTTCAACAAAAATTAAAAAAAAAAAAGAACATCATTACGAAATGAACCAATATCATGTTATAATTGATGCGACCTGTCGCTTGACTATAAAAACTATACCATCTCATTAATAAAAGAAGATAGATAACTGCGACAACAGCCAGTAAAGCTGGAAATTTATTACCACTATGGTTTTCTTATCACCGATGACGACGGACGCCTTTCCAAGAGAATATTTATATCGATACCCGAATAATTTCATTTTTCTTCTTCTTCTGTGAAAGGCCATCACCCGATAAACGCATCTTTTAATTCCTTTTGGAAGCGAACGAGTCCCTCATTCATGTCGAAGGATGGGTCGATCCGGTCCAGTCAACCCCGACATACGGTCGAACAAAAGGTTCTAAGATAATAATATATTTGAGACTGGTCCCAATTTTTTTTTTTTTTTCCTTTTTGAATTTTTTGTTTCCACACAAATCGAAGGAATGAATAATGACATTTTTTTTTTCTGTCTTCGTTCCATCACTTATATAGAGAAGTGCCCTATGATATCAAAGGTTATTCCTTCTTCACATTTAACTTTTCTTTCACAGCAGATTAGTTGAAAATTCATTACCCAAATCCAAATATATAAGGAGGTGTATTGATTTACTCGGGTGACAATAGAAGATTGTCACAAAAATTTGAAAGGACTCTTCCAGGTACAGATTAAAAATCTAGGCTCCAGAAATTATCAATAAAAAGTTATGGTTCAATGCAAATCGCATATAGTAGAACCAGCAGGACATCGATTCACAAAAAAGTGTATTTATATCATAAAATGTATATGAGATGGCAATTGAAAAGATTCAGGATCCTTTGTGGGTGAAAAACTAAACTCTCCTTTTCAGTTTGGAGGGTAAAACGAATAAAAAAATAGACACGTCATATATCCCAGAATTTTTATATCGAAAGATGTATTCAATTTTTATTTATGTAGTCTTGTAATGCAGCTATGTATAGGATATGTCCCTATACATATTATGTATGCATGTATTTGTATAAACAAAACTCTTTTTTTTTCTACAAATAGAGCAAAGGACTTAAGGAGCTATTAAGATGAATGCATCAAGCGCATATCTTGTGGTGGTTGTGGTGGTGGCGGGGTATCTGTCGATGTTCGTTTCGAATAAACTACTTTTCAATGTTCAAAGAAGCGAGTGTTTTTTGAAAGAACTGAACTTACAGAGAAAAAAGGAAATCTTATAAGTTATGACGGCAATAATGGAAATTTTTAAAGCAAAATGATTTTTAGCATTCCTCCATATATATACATTATACCTACATACCCACAGAACCGATAGAGAGCTTACGCCACCGAAAATGGAAGTATTTATACGGCATTCTATTCAACTCTTATATGGTTGCATTTGGTATAGGTAAGGTTTATGTGGACATGTTTGCACAGTGAGACCTAAAATGTGATTATATCAAGAAGTATGAATGACACAATTTAATTTTATTTATACTATTTTATAATAGCCGTTTTTTATTATGACCCATGATCCATACTGATCATCCTGCGAAGATAAAACAACCTCACAGCAGCCTGTTTTCGGATCATGAAACGTGAACCCGATAAAGAGCAGGTTCATATGTGTTGTTGTTGTTATGTATGTTATTTGATGATCCATATAGATCAATTCTGATAACAAAAAACGGCTAATAAATCATCTTGAATTGTCAATAGAACTCATTTAAAATTGAAGAAATCAATTATTTATGTCATGACTCATGAGTCATAGGTAAGTCATGCGGGATTCAGTGTTGGTTATATTCTTGGCAGCCAAAAAAGCCTCACGGATTTATATTTTGAGCAAAATATTGAAAAAAGAGGGGACAACATAATACATATATTGAAAAATTTATTTAACCATAATTTTTGTAGCCATTAATTTTGTAATTTTTTTTTTTTTTTGGCAACAAAATTAATATTGCTTTCTAGAGATAACTTCTGTACCAAATTTGAAGCAAATCGGTTTGCCGGTTTAGGCTCTAGATCAAATAAAAGTGAACGCCCGGACGCACAGGACGGATATAGACCAAAAAGTAGTGTGTTGTTACAGATTTCAACACAAGTGGAGCTATGTAGTTTGGAACTGTCGGTTTTATCACTATGGAACTATGCGGATCTATATTTTAATTTTATACCATCAAAATGGTGATTTCAGCACAAGCTGAGATTTCGGTTTAACGTTGTTTTTGAGGTTCCAATTGTTACTTTTTGAGTTTTCAACGTCTTTTTTTTCAAGGTTCCCTAAAATTCGTGTTGTCGACAAGTCTATTCGATCTGAAGACACCTGAAACAGAAGATATTTTAGTCAATTAACCGATGTGGTTTGAACACGCAGGTAAATAGCATTAAGGACCCGAAAAACAACGCTCAAAACCCCAAAAATAACGTCATGATTTTATATATAGGTACGTTATTAGATATAGCTCCATATTCACCACTACACCACTGACATACCCTCTTGTGCTGGAATCACCCATAAATTTAGATGGTTAGTATCAGCGTTACCACTTCCAGAAAAAAAGTCGAAGTATATTTCAAGAAAAAAGTGAAGTAGATTTAGAAAAATCAAAGTAGATTTCAAAATGAACATTTTTATATAAATTTATTATAATTAAACAAAAAATAACTAAAAAAAAAACTGACTCTCAGAATTCATACAAACATAGGTATATTGTTTATATAATACTTATTAAACTTATTTAAAAAAAAAGCATACCTACGTTATTTTCAACTTCATTTTCAGATGTATATTTTGTATACATGCGTTTTATAACAAAATCCTAAGTTTTATTTAACAAAAACAAATTAGTATAAAAAATTCTCTCGGGCTCCATGTTTAGCTACAATTATGTTCTTTTTTTTATAAAAAAGAACATTAAAATTATTTTAATATTAGGTATGTACCTATACATAGTATGTTTTTACAAAAAAATAAGAACACGTTATTAAAAATAAATAAAAATATTTCAGTCTTTGAAAAGACACAAACAAAAAAAACTTTTAATTGGCATTAGGTTTTCATTTAGTTATATTTACATCTACTACTTATATTTTTGAAAATAAGCCAAAACATTTTCCGGTGGGTCAAATATTGTTTTTTTTTAAGGCATTTTCTTGTTTGATGAGTTCTTTGCAGAACATAATACTTTCCACAGTTCCGCAGAGAGAGTTTTTTGGTGGTTTCGTATTGTATAAAGTTCATTTCAGAGAGCTTGCGATCTGCTGCGGCGGAACGGAGAAAAGGAAGTACATTTGCTCTTTTTTCTGGAAGATTGAAGTACGTTGAAGCAGAGATTTTTAAAACAAAGAAGATTTCCATATTTTGGTGATGGTGCGAAGTATAGGAAGTAGAATTTAGTTTTTTTCGAAAAAAAGAAGTAGATCTACTTCAATTGAAGTAAAGTGGTACCACTGGTTAGTATAGATCCACACCACTATATAACCGACATCTCGAACCATTATTTTCTCTCCACAGCACTACCACCGACAACTCCACAGCTCATCCACGCTACAATACCGACCGCTCCAAACTCCATAGCTCCATAGCTAAACATTAAATACACTACTTCAAAAAACCAACTCAAGGTTTGACGAAATTAACTTATCTTGACTTCTTCATCTTCATCGTGGTGTACATTTTTATTACAATTCTTTTTTACACGAAACCAATAGATACTTGCCCTATAAAGCAAGTAAATATTTTCTAGTTAATTTTTTCATGGAATTAAACAGTGTTTGGAAAAAAAGTCAAATTTAAATTTTTAAATTTAAATTTTTAAATTTGACTTTTAACTGGTTTTTGAAGAAATACATTAAAACTTCATCGTGTGTCGTAATGCTAAGTTCGAAATAAATACCTATTACACCTTTATTTATGTCACAATTAGAAGTGTTTCAAAAAGGGGATTGATTTCCAGTGTTGGGTGTATCGGTTTTGAGATTTCAGGAGACAGGAGTATATGTTCTTTGAAGTGAGTTCCTTATGGAAATCAGCCAAGTTGATTATTTTATCTCAGAAGTTCAACGGTTGTTGCTGACCGTTCGCGATTCAGATCGCTCAACATCCTATTTCCGTTCAAAAGAGTATATTGTTCTTTTTTGCCTCCCAAAATATCAATTTATATTTTTTGCTTTTTACTTAACCTGGGGCAATAGTTCATCGCTACAATGGAGAACTAGCCTAAGTCCAAAATTTTAAAATAAGGAAATTTGTTGTGTTCCGTGCATTTCCCACATATTCCGCATGTTCCTACGGATAGTAGTAATTTCACAATTTTAATAACGGAATATAACCATAATGCGAAAGTCAGTATTTTACGGGCTTAGGTTCTTCTTGAAAAATTTTGTAAATGTGACTAAGAAAAATTCTGCATTGTAGCGATGAATTGATTTCATGCAGACCATTAAGAACAATGGGCAAATTTGGCCCAGCTCCAATAAGAACGACCTTTGAACACAAGAACCTAGTTCGTATTTTAATAAAAATAAAATATCAGTACGTATTGATACAAAATTTATCAGTTAACCGTTTGCCTATATTCGCTGTGTGGCCGAAGTTATTTAATTTTTAGTAAAACGAATTTTAGGTTATATTTTGACTAAAAATTAACTGATAATGTACTGATTAATGTTGTATTTATTATTTTACATAATATAACGTAAAGGAACCACAAAATATTAAAAGAAATTAATAAAAACAGAGATTTGTAAACCTGAAACTCATTTTACTAAAAAATTAAATAACTTCGGCCAAACAGCGAATTTAGGCAAGCGGTTGACTGATAAATAATGTATTAACATGTATCTTTACATAACATAAAGGTCGTTCTTATTAGAGCTGGTCCAGCAAGAGCTCCATACATTTCTGCATTGTCCTTTCATGAAATGATCGATTTCATCATTTTTTGTCTAACTGCCTGTGGCAATCAATAATTATTGTACGTCTATCTCAAATTGGTTGATACCCGTGCCGCTTTTCACCCTTGCATAGATATCTAGAGTCGAATAAATGAGTCAAAATTCCAAGAAGTTTATTTTGTCTGTCCCTATATCGTCACCTGATTGCAAGAACGCAGCTAACTCAATTTTCGAATTTTTGAAAAAGTCGCAAAAAAAAAGTTCAATTTTTTTCATGATAGTACCTATTGGTAAAATAATATCAGCAATTTTTTTTTGCGCTACTTGCTGTAGTATAAAGGGTAAACATTACGCTGGCGAATCGATTCAAGGTGGCAAAAACCCAATCACCAAAATTAAAATTACAAAATCGAGTTAGCTGGTTCTTGCAATCAGGTAACAATTTACTCAAAATTCTAATTACAGTGAATATTGGAAAACGTGAACCCCCCAAAATGTGAACTACCCCAAAACGTGAACACTGTATTTCTTACATTGACTGCTCTAAAACGTGAACAGAAATTTTTCCAACATTTTTAACATCAAAATGCACTGAATTAATTTTTAAAACTTCGGGAAATTCCATTATATTGACAAATGACAATGCGTAGTATTCGAAGGATCCCATAATATTGACAATGCGTAACTAGTATGTATGTGCAAATGTTGGGAAAAATGCAACAGAAAAAACTTACAGATTTTTTGTTAAATAAACCTATTATTTTGTTAATGAGCCGTAAAAGTGTGTGTAAGTATGTAATATTTTGTCATGAATTGGAGCAAAAAAAAGATAAAATGGAAGAAAATGTGTTTTATTTTAAGAGCAATAGTATGACAATACGGTAGCAATACAATCTAAATCCTAAAATGTTACATTCCAAAACAAGAACAATCTCAAAAACATGAACACCCTCGGTTTTAATTAGTTCACGTTTTCCAATGTTCACTGTAACTTCAAAACTGATTTTTCTTTGGCGCTAACATTGCAAATAAACATGTCAATTATGGAATACGCAATATTGGATCCGCAGTATGCCAAGTTCTTACTTTATGAAGATTTTGTATAAAATATTCAAAGAAGAGTAATATTGAAACTACTAATTTATTATTTAATTATTATTGATTAAAATTTGGTCAAGTTTTCAAAATGTTTTAAATATTGAGTAATAAAAGTAAGCCCCCAAATTTTAGTTACTATAATCATTAAATAATTAATTTCTCTTTTAATTTGGAGTTGTTTCAAATTTGGTGAGGCGCCTGTGCTTGGCTAGCCAAGCAAATCCGAATTTAAAATTTCTGACTTTATTGGTACTGAAGTTAGAGGGGTTTTGAAAATCGCCAGAGTTTATTCTTGTAAAAAGGATGTAGTGCCAGAACTTTGCTGAGAACTAGCGTGCTTTTTCATTAATCACAAGTCAGAATTTTAAAATGTACAGTTACACAACCTTTAAATTACAATATAAAATAAAATCTATCTATCTATCTTTGATAATGATGATATCCAATGGAAGAAATACATTTTGTAGCCCCCACTGTGCTAAAAGAGAGTGCAAAACGTTTGCAGGTACTCATGTGCTCATAATTTATTTGCAGTTCAACAACAAAAGTTTGTATGAGTTTATATAAATATGTATATATATAGCTATGTTTTATACTTATACAAAGAAGTAACAGCAGGTATAAACTGTAGAGTATCCTTCAAAAGCATCCAATTCAGCACACAAACTGTGTTTGCAGCGCTCAATATAGGAAGGAACAGAAGAAAATACTCGAATCGTAATGGTCCTTCATGAATAAATCTAAGATTTTCCACTACCTATTGTGTTTGACCCTCAAGTATTAAATGAATACGAAATGTTGTTGCTGTTGTTGTTATTATTATATTTAAGTTGAAAAGTGAAGTTGAAAGATTACATTGGGTTGGTCGGTCTGTGCTCCACCACGTGATCATAATACTCGTATATATAGTCGTATATAAGTTTGTAATACAAGAGGAAGGTACATATATAATGAATCAAATTCGATACTGATGGAGAAGGTAGCAGCTATAGATGCTTTGCGCTATCGCTGCTGCTGCGGTAAATTGTTGGTCGTTTGGTCGTCATATTAAGTACAAATTTATGTTCGATTCGATTTAAAGTAATGACATAACCTTCTAAATGGGTAAACTGTAACTACACACTTAAATGTTAAATATGCATAATGGTTATGCAATAAAAACATGACGTGAGTTAATATAGTCCATTTGTTCAAAACATATACAATAATTATTATACGATGAGTTCTTACTGTTTAATCGTTACACGAATGATTTGAATTTTATTATAGAACAATGGAAAGCTATACTTACCTACAGAAAACTTTACTTTCCAAAGAATTTTATCAGAGGTTCCTTAATCCAATAAATTTCTGTCCAAATTTGTAATCTTCAGTTAATCCGCAGAAATTGGTAAGTTCAAATCTTGAACCGATGCTGAACCACGCCTTTACATCAGCTGTCAAAAATTTATCAAAAATCAATATGGCACCAACCTATATAAATCAGTAAAAAGCTCATTTCGCAGTCTCTCATTTCGATTTCGGTAGATTTTCTGTTCAGCTAGTTCAGGAGGTCTAGCACGTAACTTGAGACAATGGATTTAATTCGATATAATCGAGCATAGGCAGATCATAACTTAACTTTGTCCATTATTATCGATTCGATTGAAGCAAATTAGGAACCGCCTATATGCTCGCGATTGTATCAATTTATGTACATGCTGTCATGACAGAGTTAACTCATCAAACTTGTTGAATTAACTCGAGATCTAAGGACCAGTTGATAGTTGTACAAACGTGGTTCATTTTTGGACCAAAATTTTAACCCACCAGTTTTGACGGATTAAGCTGAGGTTCAACTAGGGTTCAAGATTTAAAAACTAATTAGTAGTCACAATATAACTTGAAAAGCTCGCTGGCTGAACTTTTCCGGCGGACCTCACTGATACCTCGCAAGTCACAACAACCTCATGAGATGAGGTAAAATTGATTTTGTGAGGTTTTCGTATTCTGGTAACACCGTCAAAACTTGTGAGGCTCACAAGAACTATAAAAATTGGGACCTCAAGTTTACAACTTACGAGTTTGACATTTCACAATCAAGAAACAAAATTATTTAATGGGTCCGTTCCACAAAAATTCAGAACTTAACAATCAAATAAAAAATTCAGCTTGCTGTGGTGAGTTTTTTATGAGGTTTTTTTGTGTGAGAATTGTCTGAGAATACCGAAAATTTTATCTAATCACAATAACCTCACGAGAAATCCAACTTACAAAAACTTCTGACCTGTGAGCTTTAACAATGATAGGTCCTGTTCGAATTAATCCGCCGAAATCGGTGCGTTAAATTATATATCCGAGGATGAAAAACTTATAAGTACAAACTGGCCCCAGAGTAACTGAAAATCATTTTATGGGTTTAACTCGGGTTAACCTCTAAACCAGGATGATAACACCACGGAAATATGGGCCTAAGCTTGGGTAATTTGTTCCCAAACAAAAGGCCAGGATCTTCAAAATTTAGAATTTTTTTAAATGTACTAGCACTCAAGGGTTTATGAACACCTATTGAATGATCAACACAGTGAAAGCGATTAGAGAAATAAGGAAGAATTTTATAGAAGATACTGATGAAGACTGCAGGGTTTGAATTTTTGATATTAAAAGAGAGGAAGGAGCCATGCTACCTAAAAAAAATAGAAATAACGCCCAAGGAAATAATGCCCAAATCGATTTGGAAATACATATCACCCAAATTTGTGTGTATCGCCCAAACAAAAAAAATGGAAATATCACCCAAATTTATATTTTTCCAACTCTTTTAAGTTTATACGCCGCGTCGCCTGCTGGTTTAATTTTCAAACATCCATATTGTTAATATTAGAATTGAGTTTTATTTCCTAAGATTTTCTTTTTCTGGATTTTTTTTTACAATATTTCCAATTTTGGGCGTTATTTCCCATTTGACTTTTAAAATTTTTATTTTGGGCGCTCTTTCGTTTAAAAAAATTTAAAAATTGGAAATAACGCCCAAATCGAGAAAAAATAAAAAATTCAACAATTGTTCAGAATTTTTTTGGGCGATATTTCCAAATCGAGTTGGGCGTTATTACCTAACGCCAAAAAATCCTTGTCATAAAAAAATGCTTTTCAGAAATGCCTGTCCATGCAGATAATATACATATATGTATGTATGTAATTTGTATGGCCCCAATTATAAATAAACTCAAATATAACATGAATCTTATTACTTTAAACGAAACGAGTTATTCTTGTATATATATATTTATATATATTTGGTTTCTCGGAAATAGCTCCAACGATTTTGATCAAATTTTCAGAGTTTATTGCGATGAACGATAAAAAAAATAAAAAATTGGATTTAGTAAAATCCGCCCACTCCCACCCCCACTTTTCTTACTTCTTAGTGTGACGGAAACGGTCGAAAATGTCTTTATTTCTCAGAAATGGCTTAAACGATTTGAATGAAATTTTCAGATTTTAATTTTATGGGTATAAACAAATTTAAAAAAATAAAATTAGTAAAATGCACCTACTCCCACGCCCACTATTATTAGTTTTTGGTTTTTCGAAAACGGCTTCAACGATTTGGATGAAATTTTGAGAGTTTATTCTTATGAACGAGAAAAAAATTAAAAAAAATTGATTTAGTAAAATTCTATGACTGCCACGCCCACTTTTATAATTTCTTAGTTTCTCGAAAACATTTCAAACGATTTGAATGAGGTAATAAGAGTTTATTCTTATAACAAAAAATTAAAAAATTCTAAAATCCACCCACTGCCATGCCCACTTTTATTATTGCTTGGTTTCTCGGAAACGGCACTAGCTATTTTAATGAATTGTTCAGTTTTTTTCTTATCAATAAGAAGAAAAATGTAAAGAAAAATTTAGTGAAATCCGCCCGCTGCCCTGCCCACTTTGTTCGTATTTAGTTTATGGGTAACGGCTTCAACAATTTGGATGAAACTTTAAACTAGATTGAGGCAAATCCGCTAACTGCAACATACTCCTTAGTTTAGTAATGTCTGTATTTCTCGGAAACAACTCAAACGATTTGAATGAAAGTTTTAGACTTCATCCTTATGAGTGAGAAAAATTGAAAAAAAAATAGTTACATCCGCCTAAGGCTCCGCCCACTTTTTTGGTTTATCCGGCTCCAACGATTTGCTTGAAATTTTTGGAGTTTATTCTTATGAAAAATTTGTGAAAAATTATGAAAAATTTGATTCTGTAAAATACCACGCCCACTTTTGAAATACATTGAAATCTCGTAAATGGATTCAGCGATTTGGATGAGATTATCAGGAAGTGTACTGATGAACAAGAAAAAAAATTCAAAAATTTGGATAAAAACCGCCCACTTTTATTGTATCATACAGGCCCTTAACTGAGGGGCGGCTAAGCAACAGTTTAACAATTTGGATGAAATTTTGTACTTAGATAATATTTTAACTTTCATAGCTAATAAAAATAAGTGTCATCCAGGCCCTTTACTAGAGGTGCCAAAAATGTTGTTTTCCACTAACTGCCATCTTCTGTCATATATTTCAATTTTCGATTAGGAAAAGCCGAGCGAAGTTCGGTCTCCCAGGTACTTATCTTTAATCATTGAATTCATTGTTCATTACTTATAATTTAGCGAAGTAGATGGATGCATAACGAGTAATGAAATTAAAAATGCTAATATATTTTTGCGAACGACTATATAAAAACAAACGCTAGTGACACATATCGTTGGCTGAATTTCGCAATTTCGTTCTTGCAAATTTCATATTACTTCGCATTTAATTGTTTTACAAGTTTAAATTTGGCCTTTTCAATGTTTTGTAAAATTCTACTATTGGTATATGTATTTCACATCGCAAATTATACTTTTAGATTTCATTATTTCGACGAAAACCACATCTTTAGACTTTTTCTCCATCATTTTGTTATCTTAAAACTTTTTTTCTTCGACACCAATAACTTTCTCTAAGAGAGCTAATAAATTATCTACATAACAAGCTTCGAGAAACAAGCAATTTTATTTTGATTGCTGCCAATTTTAAAAACCCTTTAATACTTTTAAAGTTATATGATTTTTTTTTTAGATAACGTACAATCGTATTTTAAAATGAAAAAACTGATTTAACCATTCTGTTCATTAAAAATCCTCCGATACAATATAATAACGGTATTTGGTACAGAGGTATATTTTATTATCCAAACCAAATACAAAAAAAAAAAAAAATAAACAATGATTTTCCTTAACAAGGGTTGTTGCACTGATATGAATCGTAAAAAGTTCTAAAAAACAATTCTCGAATTTTGTTTGTTCACATTCGCATTCGTAATAAGGACTTACACCACATACGTATGTACGTATTATAAGTAACGCAACATTCCCCTGTGCATTTCAATTTCAACAACACTGCCAGTATATAAATATATACACAAAGGAGCGTACTTTTACCTCATTGACCCGGATTCGATTATTATTTCCACACACATGACAGGACTACCTAAAATAGTTCTTGTACGTGACATCCTACAAAGAAAGTCTTTGTATGCCCAGATTTGGTTTACGATAAGACGCATTCATTTCATTTTCATTTTTATGTTTGGCACCCGACTATCGCAACAAAGTCATCTTCCCTTTGAAAATATCATCCATTGTTCGTAGACTTTCGTCCCCTTCCATATATATAAATATATATGTATAGATACCCTGGTCGCATAATATTTTTTTGTTCCTTTTGTATAATGCGAGCAAGTTAACGCGCGAATTTTCCAAATGCGCTAATCCGTAGGATAAATTACAGCCCAACTCTCATATATCAAACAATATATATTTTCGCGCGACCACAAAAGTTGATTTTGCGAAAATATGTTCGCAATCTTACATATTATATGAATATGAGTTTCTAGCAGACAGACAGATGGATAGATATGGTACAGAGAGAGAGAAGAACCACATCTTAATCTTAGGGGAGATGTCCCATCTTTTGGCGTTTAACTATGCGCGACACATAAAACTGACGTCGCAGATAAATTTCACATTTGGTAGCAATGAACACGAATCGAGGACCGCAGACCCAGACGGCTAGGCTATATAGTAATACTCGTATGGGTTCTTTCTTATATACGAGAAACGTTTTATTTTAAATGAAAGATTTATTTGATAATTTTACATGGTTATCATTTATGGTATATAAAAACGATATGGTATTGTGTATGAGAATCTGATAAATTGTCTGACGAATTTTTTTTTTAGGTGTGACAATTTAGCTATTGTTTCTAGGATTTTTGTTTATATTTATGATATAATATAATACGTAGTTAATTTCAAGTATCTTTAGTTAACACATAAATAATAACAAAAATATGGTCCCTTCTTTTAAAGTGTACCTTATATACATGCATGTATATTCTAAAGGCGTGTTTTTTTTTAAAACCATATTGCATTTAAATTTAAAGTAGAAATCCTGCTCAAAAATATAAACTGATTGTCATAAACTGTATAATTCTAATGCTCCCATTTTAACCGAAATAACGCATAACTTGTTGGCATAATTTGGCATAAAGAGGGAGGTACAATCATTAGACCCCGCAAAGTAGACACCCGAGGTACTTTTGTTCAAGAAAACGATTTTTTTTTAAATTTTACTTTTTTTTAGCCCCCGAAACTCGAGTGCTAATAACATTATCGTCTAATTGAAAAACAACTTCTAGAAAATATATTATAATTCACATGAAATTCTAGAAAACTTTATTTTTCGATGCATACGATTTTTGGATGTGGATACTCCAACATTAAGTAAAAAATCGCAAGAATAATTCCATCGTTTAAAAGCAGTCTTTAGCGTGGAGAAAAACTGAGCTAGCTAGTTAATTTATATGAGCTACTTATTATTATTACCTGCAGCACTGAACGCTGCCGGGTTGGGTTTAGCCGATCCCAGAACCACTGGTCCCAAGACCATCCCGGAAGTAGTCATAAAGACCAATTAAATTTATATCGAAAATAAAACTTGTCGAATACATTGATTCGTGTATTTAATATATCTATATTCGTTCAGATGGTTAGTGAATTGGAGCGAGGAATATAAATAAAAAGTTATTATTCCACGCCTCAGCTTAAACATCCCTCACACTACATCTAGAAATTGAAAGCATTCTTCCTTTTTTGCTCACATTTTATTTCAATTTAAAAAAAAACACCCAATGAGCGAGAGACACAATAGATTGCAGAATATTTCCATGCAAAACCAATATACCTACAACTATACATAGTTTATGCTTCCTCGCATTAAATCGACCAATGGCCGAAAATCCAACACAACAGAAAAAAATCCTCAGAAATAAAATTCTTCCCACAAAAATCCCTCACTCGAATTTACTAACCATCTTAACGAATATATTAAATGCACGAACCATTGCATTTAACGAAAATATAATAATTGTTGTGAACAAATACTCGGTCTCGCTCTGGCTCTTGCTATGGTTCTCGCTCTCCTCGCACTTATAATGCAATTTTACTTTATTGTTTTTTAGTCTTTGTGGTAAAATTATTTAATAAATTTTTGCATTGTGCACTTCTGTGCAAAAAAACCTTTCCATCGATATATAATTTATATACTTTCGGCTTTTGTAGACCGCGTAAATGGTACCCCAAAATTCGTGTTTGTCGTTTTATTATATTGAGATGATGATGATGATGATGATGATAAATTTTACCCATAAATTCAAGAATTTCCATTATTTCGTAGTTTTATAGTACCTAACAGATATACTGCTGTTATAAATAAGTTTTTTTTTTTTTTTGAAAATGGAATTTTGTTTTTTTTATATATTTTTGTGAACTCATAAATAGACATTTATGTAAAAAAATCCGAAACAGATAAAAGTTTATAAAGACCTTTCTTTCTTTATAACGAATCAACCTCAAAAAGTCAATCGGAAAGAATCATAAAAAGTAATTCAAAAAGGTTTTCGCATTATTATTTAATGATCAAAATTTGGCGGTTTACTTGGAAAGTTTTGTTTTTATTACTCAAAATTTAAAACGTTTTGAAAACATGACCAGTGAACCACCAAATTTTAGTCATTAAATAGTAAATTTGTCTCATCATTTAGAGTTTTTTTAATATTACACTACTTTAAATATTTGATATTAAACCTTCAAAATAAGAACTTGGCGTACTTTTAGATCTCACTACCTTTCACGGCTAATTTTTTACATACAGGTTATTATATAGAAGAACTTGTCTTACATTTATGAATGTTTTTGTTCTGATTAGGATTTACATACATATATCTGCAACCAAATTATGGTCAAATAAAAATAAGTTGTTCAATATAAATTTAAATAAGTTTAAGTAAAAATTCTGTTAAACAAATAATTTCAAATAAATTTGAAACAAGAATTTGCTGGCATATGATTTTGTTGAATTAAAAAGATAACCATTGAATTTTGTGCTACTTTTTTTTTATATTATGATTTTCAAATATTTTTTTA
The DNA here is from genome assembly GCA_929447395.1 of Epistrophe grossulariae. NCBI lineage: Eukaryota > Metazoa > Arthropoda > Insecta > Diptera > Syrphidae > Epistrophe > Epistrophe grossulariae. Next base: position 25,720,278 of record OV839566.1, on the reverse strand, counting down.
ACATAAAAATGATACCTGGGGTGGAATCGACTAAAGTGATAAGTGATTGTCACATCAACCATAATCATTGAGTTTTCCATCTGGGTAAGGTAGTTCAACTCAATTGAATACTATCCGATGACATTTGTCAAAAACATGGTTACCATAGTGAATGTTTCAAATGTTTATAATGACCAGTACCTATGTACGTTCTGTAACTCTCGCATCGGCAAAAGTAGTCGAGAAACGACGAAAATTGAAACAAATCATATGAGTTTTGTTCCATTTTCCAACGTTTCTCGAGCAATTTTATCGATGAAAGAGTTACAGAACGTAAATATATGCATAAAATATGCACACAAAATGAGGAAATATTCATTGAAAATATACTCTTACAGCCTTATTTATTAGATTTCACTAAAACTCGTTTCAACATCGGAATAGTTAAACCGAGTCGAAGCACTTACTCCGTCTTAATGCCACGTCAAACGGTTTTAGCTACACCCTCCTTATGTCGAATATATTATCAAAAAAAACAATCTCTCTGGTTATTATAATATGGGATTAAACGAGTTTTGTTCTGCAACTAAAGCGTTTTAAAGAATTTAAATCATTTATAAATGCAAAATAACTATCCATTTTGCCTTACAATTAGTAACAAACGGATAAAAAAACTTCTTCTACACTCCTTTTTAGTTACTTAATGTTATGTCATGCAGATACTAAAACGGCTTTACTACGGCTTTAATCCTACTATGTACCAGTTTAAACTTACTCCGCCTCTAATCATCGTTTATTTTTTTATTAATAAGTTTTACAGGATTAGAGGCGAAGTAAAGTCGGAGTAAGTTTACTCCGTCGCTGAAACAACTTAATAAATAAGAATTTGTTTGGCGTGGCGTAAAGACGGAGTAAGTGCTTCGACTCGGTTTAACTATTCCGAGGTTGAAACGAGTATTAGTGAAATCTAATAAATAAGGCTGTTAAAAATTATTAAGAAGTAACGAAAAACATTGAAAATTTAAAAACAATACATCTTTTATTAAACACTCAGAGTCTGTTTCACAATGTATGAGTAAGTTCTGATTTGTTACTCGACACTTTAAATATTGACAAATTCACAAGAGAAAAACTAACAAATTGTCTTTTGTCTTTGTCTTTTGGTTATAAATGCAAAAGTAATTTATTTGGTTTAAAGACTTATGACCCTGTTCCGATATTTATGTTTCATGTAATAACTCAGAACTTTACTCTGACATTGTGAAACAAGCCCTACAACTATTGAAATAATTAAACATAAACTTATCACCGATGAATTCAAAATGAAGTAAAAACTATGTATATTCAAACCTGATTTGAAATGTGTACTAGTTTTTTAAAATGCTCGAGTAAATTTGTTCTTTAACTTTCAAAAATGGAACTTTGCCTATTATGTGTGAAAATGAGCGTTCAACTTCAACAGATGTAATATGTAAATGCGGAGCGATTTTGAAGGAAAGAATTGTACTAGGTGAATAGTTTTCAAGACTCCTATTATCTTCGTAACAGTTCAACGTCAATATATTGTGATAGAGACACTTTTCATTTTTAAGTACCCCTCGTTTTAATTTAAAACAATTTCAATTTTCAGGCTAATATTAAAAATAATTAACTTATTTGAAAAAAAAACTATTGAAATAATTTCTTACGTTTAGGACAACAAAAACGTTAAATATTGTATATTGTTTCTCATTCCAAATAGCTATTTGATTATAAGATCATGTAGAGCAGAGCAAAGAAAACGCGGAACAACATTACATTAGAATTGTGTTTAGTGCTTCATGGAATTTGGTATGCAAATTTTTAAGGCACTCATATGGACTTTCGTCAAAATAAAAAATTGATATTTAAGATTTTTTAAGATTTTAAAAATATGCACGATATACTTTTAGTGTTTAAATATTCCCAAAAACAAACAAAAATGAGTTTATATGCATTTATAATAAAAAATATGCAAAAATATGCTCTAACTTTTGAATGCCATTTTATAAAGGAAATTTCTTAATACGAATGGTAAAAAAAATAACTCAGAAAAAATTGTACAGTTTTTTGTAGGCTGGTGGTAATTCTTTTTGAACTGCGGCGTACAAAATAAGTCTGCCAGGATTCGAATTGTTATATTATACTTTTATACTATTTTGAGGAAGCTTTTTATAATATATGTAGCTATTTGAGATTTTATAAACACTCAAGTAAACGTATTATATGACGTATTAACTGGCCCGCGCTGGCTTCGCAGGGTTGAAAAATTATTAGTTTTTTTTTAAGAAATTAATAAAAGAAAATATAATAAATATATAGACCGGCAATGTAAATTGTAAATAAATCCAAAATTCGAAATTTTATTTCATTTTCAATAGATGTTATAATTTGTTGAGTGAAGAGGGCTCCTGAAATAGACTGAAACTACTACTGAAAAGTCATAAAAAAGTAATATTTTGGAAAAATTCGAGGCACAAACGACTGGATTTGGTAATGGGACAATTTTCATATTTCCTTCTTACGCTCTTCTCTTATGTCAAAATTTAGCTTAAATTTTAGAAAATGTGTGGAGAGAAAGGAGGCAAATAAAATGTAACACGATCTTCAAACACAATAAAAAATCAAACCTTAAAACGAAGTATTTTTAAATATTTTTTCTCGTTTTTGCCCCAATTCACCCTATAAATTACCAATTTTTGAAAAACTACTAGCCCTAAAATAATCCTCACAGTTTTTGTGTTTAACTTATAAAAAGCAAAACTGAGAAATTTAACTGAGGAATTTTATATACATACATGTAGCTGAGATTTCTAAGATGCCGCTGTTTTTATAAACACGCCCTTCTTTGAATGCGATGTTGTTTCATACGTGAAGAACTTTTAAAGACTAACCCACCTCAGTTTCGCACAGGTTGACAAGTACCCACATATTGTAAAAACTTAACAAAAGAAAATACAGAATTAAAATATCAAATAATTAAAGAACAAACTACGACAAATAAAGGAAATAATGAAGCACCAAAACGTATATGAACCAAACGCACTTTTAAAATAAATTTAATTGAAACATGTTAACTTTTTGAAACTAAAAAGTCGCATTTCGATGATTTCGAGATATAATATATATATCTGTATGACAGCTATATGTTTTGTATGTTTTAGTCTCAATTTTAATTTTTTGGGTACTTACATATAACGAGTTTTTTTACCTTTGAACCAAAATCTATTCGTACGTTCTTCAAAATAATAAAAAAATTAAAAAAAAAGATCTTTTTTTCAACAATTAATGCTTTTGTCTCAAGAATGAATTTTATATAAGCGATCTGCTTTGTGTTTTCTTGGTTGTATTCACATGAAATTTAACTTAAGCTATAGAAATGTCAACCTTTTGATATCTTTTAATATATGAGGTATTTACAACCTATAGGTTCATTAACAGCAATTCGAGTTTGGTCATAATCGTAATTAATTTTCAAATTTATTAGGAAAATCTTCTTTCTGTCAAATAGGGTCTTGATAATATTTTGTTCGTTTAACTTTTAAAAATATTTACCAGAAGTCTAAACCTGAAAATAATATAATATCTTATTCGATAAATCGAATGGCTCTACAATATAGTTATACTCATATTCTCTTTCATTCGATACTTTTTTCATCATCACTACCAATAAATTCAAAAGCGTTCACACCTCTTGATTTAATCATTTAGGTATTTCCTTAGAATAAGAATAAGTCAATTGATATCATCGTTTCTATATATTTCGAAGAATTTATTCAACAAGCATCGTCATCCAAATGCAGTCAAAGAATATTTCTCCGAAAAGGCTTATCGCGGCTTTTTCATTGTTGATTTGTTTACCAGTTGACACAATGATTAACTGTTTCCATTTTCAAATTCATAAACCTATACTCATCCTGATTTCGAATTAAAAATCCATTGTAATTCCAATCTTCACATCATCTATATATTTATACAGCTTCACACTGACTCATGTGCCACTAATCTTCCAAATTATACACCACTGCATGTCGTATCGAAAATAATCATCAACAAATGGAGATTCAATGTCTAATGGACCAGTGACAGGTTTTAAATAAAAACAAAAAAATAAACAAAAAAAATTTGCAAATTTATCTGCCACTGAACCTTCGTTTATATCCATGCATTTGTGGGGATCAAATTTCTTCGGAACTGATATACGACTAATGGGGATCGTTTTTCATTCGATAAAAAAGGGTAATGGTCGCGAATTCCGCATACACCTAAAGGACAATATGGATGAAGTGACTAATTTTAAAATTATAAAGTCGAATTAACCTGTGTACGAATATTAATTTGATATTTAAAAATTAAAAATAAAACAAAAAAAACCGATGATCGTCATCTTGGTGATGAAAGCAGTGGCAGGGACAAAATTGTCTTTATACGCGACAAAACGTTCATTTGCAGACAATAAACACATGTAGGCCTGTCAAAGGATAGGCGTTCACCCCACTAATTATGTGCACAACGTAAACGATGTGCAAAACTATACGAAGAAGCCAACTGAAGTGAGGTATAGTTATAAGAATAATCTCAAATTTCTTGCGCAACAAATTCATCGAAGATGAGTGCAGAAGAAGTGTTTACTTGCGAGTTGCGAATTGGAGTTTTGGACCAAAAACATTTTTAGAATATGAGGTATCATTCTTCGATGTACAGTGGGTCAGTTATTATATTAGAACTTTGAAACTGAAACTCAGTTGTTTTATATATAGGTGTCCTTTAGTTTGTGGGCTTATAGAACATAACATGATAGTAATTAAAGATTTTACGGAGACCTTATGTGAATAACTAATTAAAACTCATCTTGATTGCAGTTGCAATAATTAATATTCTTACATTTGACAATTTACTAAAATTTCAATCATTTACTATATACTCCTTAAAATTATAGAAAGCCATCAACCTTACAACCTGTTGAATCATAGGCGGATCCACGAGGGGGTCGGATCCGGATGCCCCCATGATATATTGATTTACTGTAAATCAAGCTGTTAATTTCACCTATAACCCTTTATTTACCTTATTCCCGAAAACTTAACTGAGAATTTCTCTAAGGGTCAGTTTTTCAATTGTCCGTTATTAATTATCAGATACTGAATTATACTTCAGATAATACAAACATTTTTTCCCTTTTTTTCCTCTGACAATAATAATTATCAACTGAATTTTTAATTGATAATAATTGAAAAGTCGCAGCTCTAATTGAAAAAAAATTAATGAAAAATTTTATATTGGTCTTCTATAGGGAAAACAAGTGTAAAAGTATACTTTTTTTAGATTCCACAGTATAGTTTAATTGTGAGAAATTATTTTTTAATAATTTTAGATTTGAGTAATTTGTTGTTCCTCCCCATTAACTGAACCTGGTTCCGCCGCTGTATTTCAATTGAATTATATTCTGTGCTTCCATTAGACCGAGAGCTAGGAACGGATTTATGGCTATGAAAGCAAAGTCGTAGAAAAATGGGTTTCGCAATTCTGTCTTTTCTTTTTGAATTTTTGATTTTGATTTTGAGAATGTTTTAAAAAGTTTTTAAATTTTGAAAAGAGTTTCAAATTTTTTTTCGAAAACTTGATGGAAATGAATCTTTGTACGACGAAAGTTTTAGCTTTGATGAAATTAGGTGAGAAGCTTCTCAAAAACAGCTCCATTGTTTTTCATTAAAATTTCTACATGTAATATTTTTTTTCCTATTGTTTGATTTCAGCCCTTGGTTAGTTTCGAATGATCTAACCTTTACGCCACGATTCACAGTCAGAGGCGCGGAAGGGGTGTGTGAAGTGTGCCACTGCGCTTTGAGCGGCCTCGCGTACCCATCAGCATTAGAACCTTACTCCAATCGGAGTAAATTTGCTCCAATTATTGGAAAGAAAGAAATCTACCGCACCACTCCACTTTCTTGAGATCTACTTCTTTTTTTCCACACTGAAAAATTCAAAAAATCTTTAGCCAATCCCTATGAGAAGAAGAAGATGACTGTGATATTCAATTTTCTAACCAACTTTGACTCAGCGTTGCCGAAGTGGCAAGATCGTATGCCAAGCTCTTCTTATTTAAATTTTTGTTTACTTCAAATAACTCGAATTTGAAAATTTGCTTTAAATAAAGTAAAAACTGGCACAAAAATGCTTATTTTTTGACAATACACGAATAGAGCAAATTAACTCTTTTTAAATTATATTTCTTTAATAATAGAATAGATTAGTATTGCACAGACATGGCATGGTTTTTTTAGAAAATGTGTCATCGAAATTTTTTGTTTGGGTGGCAACGCTGCCCTGACTCTGAATGTTTGAATATAAAATTCTTTTCTATTCTGAATAGAATGTGATTTATTTTAATAAATACATTGGCGCATAATTTTAAACGATGTTAAAGCATTTTTATCATACTAAAAATGCTTTAACATCGTACAAAATCGTTTAAAAGTTTGCGCCATTTTTTTTTTAATACAGATTTTGAGTTTTTATTTCGTTTTTAAATCTATTACGAAAATTTTCGATTTACTCCACATTTTTAACAAATCTGCCCAATCATCATTTTGTGATTCACTCAAATCTTTTGTAAGTTCAATAGTAGTTGTAAAAGAAAAAATATTTTCTATCAGATACCTACTTAATATTTAAATTTTCGTTTATTCAGTATTCAGAAAGTGAGCTTATTATTTTTTTTTGTTATATGCAAATTAGAAAATGCTTAAAAAAGTTTGAAATCCTATATTGTTTTAAATTTGTTTTTACAATTTTGAATTTAAATTAATATTGATGTCGGAAGATTTGATGACAAGTGTAAGCATAAGTTCGTTTGACAATGGTGTAATATATTTTTTTCATATAATGATGCAGCCTGAAATCATTTTCCCAGGGCCCAGCAAATTTAATCTTGCACACGCCTCATTTCGGTCTAGCTCCACCTCTGTTGACAGTGACCCGTTTTTGCAAAAGTAATGGCAATAATCATTTTTCGGTTCGGTCTGTAATGCAAAACTCTTAAGTTTTTTGAATTAACAAATGTTTGGACCATTAGAAATACAAAAAAAAGAATTCGTTAGGATGAATATTTTGTCTGTAGAGCCCAGTCAAAGTAGAACAATGTTTATGATGACACAAAAAATAATTTTAAAATTTTTTTTTAGTTTTGAGTGCAAACTATAAGTTAGCGCGTGAAAAACTTGTGTTTTTTTATTTTGCTTGATATATTTGTTTATTATTAAAATACATTTTTTTGTTTTAAAACTTTTTAATTGAATGTTTTTTTAAACACCACTTTGGGCACATTTTCAACTTTAAACTATTAAACTTATCGATAAAAAATCCTTATATGGGTGATTCTCTGCCAACTGTGATTCTTTGTGTCCAGGGCTTTATTTGTAACTTAATATAAAATTTCCTTATGAATTTCTGGTTTGAATTGTGAAAATAAGTTTGTACTACAATTTACATTATATATTGTTTAAAAATTTGCTACCCTTTCCACTTGGCATGTAAAAGTATACGCAAAATGTCAGTACCGTGGCATGTCCCATCATTGTTTTTCCAATTAAATCTACTATTTTCTATTAAAATACATCATTGAATAAAAATGTTGTCCTCGGAGAAGTTTGAGTACAATAGTTGCTTGATTAAATTTTGACAATATCAAGTCAAAATATTTGCTCTCGAATTAAATAATGGTGTCCCTGGATTTCATTTTATTTATGAATTCGAAAGATTTCCAGCTGAACCGCCATTTTGTTTTTTGTTTGATGGCATTTGTGTGGTACAGTTTGAAAGAGGCACTATTTATTTATTGTTTACAAAAGTCAATTTAATTTAATTCAACGTAATTTTGCTGTAAGAGTGAAGTGTTTTTTTATTCTAAAATCGTGTGTCACAAAATTACCTGTCAGTACCGTGGTAGTGTTATCCAAGCGTGTTATGAATTTTTTTGGGGTGATTTTTAGAATATTGTATTTCTTTTGCAGTCATATAAATTAAAATTATAACGGATTCAATTTTTTTCAGAAGCTTTGAGGTATGAGGTTATATTAAATCCTAAATGTCAGTACCGTGGGTGTCAGTATCGTGGTATATTTATTTATAATGAACGTAAATTAAATGATTTCAAGCAATTTTCCTAAAAATCTTGTTATTTTTTTGTATTAATAAGAATGGTACCAATACTTCGGACAAAACATATAAAAACAAATCAGTGCAATAAATGTTGAGTTATAACCTAGCATAAAAATAAAGACTCCAACCTCAAAAAAAAGTTTTCAAAAACTAAAAAAAACATACAATTTTGAATAAAACATTGCCTTTCAAAGTTGAAAACGTCAAAACTTAAGAGGGAATTAAGAAACTCACCAAATGTATTGTCAAAATGAATAAAAAATGAAAGAAAACGTTTAAAAATTCAAAAATTAAAAATCAGTGTCAGCATCATGCCTTCGAGATTTAGTACTTTTTAAGATATTTTTTTGTTCCTTAAAAGTAGAAGTATAAATGTTCTTACAGATTTAATACCATGTCTATTTAAAGACAAATAAAATAAAAAAAATTAATTTTCAATGACTTTTAATTTTAGCAAAATTTTAATTTAAAAAATCACAGTTGGCAGAGAATCACCCATATATGTGTTCTCCAAAAATTAAGCTGCATTAAGTTGTATTGATCTGTGATAGAGAGATTAGAAGAAATTTATCCATTTTTTTTTTTTTTTTTGAGTTTTAAAATTATTTTTTCCCAAAATTATTTACTAAAGTAATTAAATTTAAAAACAGAATTAATGGATGTGAAATAATGTATAACAGGACATTGTAAGTGTTAAGGCTTAACTACATAAGCCAAAAAGTACTGAAGTACAAAAGTAAAAATATTTTTTTTACCGCTAGCGCCGTTGTTTTGTGAAAAAGAATACACAAATTTGTTTTTAAACCAAAATTTAAGCTTTCTGCATCATTTTTATAAGTTTTCCAGTCAGAAACACTATCACAAAATCAATTTAAAAATTTTCACTTTTGCACTTTTTCACTTTTTTGGCTTATGTAGTTGAGGCTTTAATGAAAATAAAGATAAACGTAAAAACAGAATTTTAGTATAAACAATTTTTTTTTTATTTAGTTGACTTTAATAATTACAATATTATTTTGAAAATAATGTTGTATTTATTAAAGTTAACTAAAATAAAATAAAAATAACTAAAATAAAAAAAAAAAAAATGTTGTAATTAATAAAGTTAACTAAAATAAAATTAAAATAAAAATAAAAAAATTTGTTTATACTAAAATTTTGTTTTTACGTTTATCTTTATTTTCATAAACCATACAACATGGAGACAACACCACAAAATTTATGTAAGTGAACTTTGATTTTTAAATTTTTTTTTCTAGTTCAGTCCATTTTTTATAAAATTGGCTCTGCCGCCTGAACGGGGGGAAAAGATCCCTCTCCAATACTATTTTTTTCTTGTCTCGACCCAAACTTATTTCAAAAAAATAAAATATACACTTATTAATTAAACAAAAAAAAATAAAACTGAAAAATGCTTCTTTTTTTTCCCCACTGTTATTCAATTTCTGCTGCTACTCGAAAACTGAACTTTTGACATTTTTTAAGTGAGCTACAAATTATTCTATTACCTTCAGTAAAAATTCGTTTTTAAACAGAAAATTAGGAAACATCTTGTATAGTTACTTATTTAAAACGTGGAAATTCCCTTTAAGATGAAAAAAAATTGTAACGATATCTTAATTCGTGAGTTATGATTATAGCAATCAAAAAAGTTGAAATGTGCCACTGTGTGGCCATAATTAGTAATCAAATCATACATTAGCAAAAAAATCAATATCCCACATCCTATGTAAGCCTAACTTTCCCGGAGATTTCTTTTGTGAATTTCCTAAAAATGTATTTGATCCAATTAATGAAATAAGCAAGAAAACTATTAATATTTTTTCAAAAAAAAATGCTAAGACAAATCCTGTAGCCTAATACGTTCTTTTTTTTCGTTTAATCACTTAAAAAAAAACAAAAACTTCTTGTTTGAATGACTATTTCCCTCTGCGCGTTTTTCTTATGGTATATTTTCAGTAAGCCCCAAATTTAAAACCAAATCATACAAAAAATTAAAATTAAAGGAATTAAGGTGTGTCGAATTTTTTTTTTTTTAAGTGAAGAATAAACGCAATTGTACATTATAGATTCATTAAATTCTCAAACAAAGAATTCTGTTGTCACTGTACATTGTATTTTACAATCACACGTAGACATTGTGAGAGTCGATGAAGACCTTAAAAGAGAAGATGCGCATATTATACCAACATGAAAAATGTATTACCAGACAAAGTATCCAATTAAATATTTTACATTAGCCTCATGCTGCTGCTCTGCCTTGGACTCCAAGTATAAGCGTCCAAAAATATCTTTCGTGGTTTCATCTTGGCATTCGTCCCCACATGGCGCTGCGTCGCACCGCGCTGATTGGTTCGTGAAGACTTTGGCGATCAACCGACAAATCCATTCTGTGAGCCCAAAGCAACATAGAAATATAAGAAGAAGGCACAAACAAAACAAAAATGAAATCCCCCAAATCATCTGTAAAACTGTAAGGAAGGATGATGGTGTTTCCAATTCCAACAAACGAAAAATGTGGATGCTCCCAGAATCCAACAGAGTCTAAGCACACCGCTTGGCAAGATTAATGCGAAATAACTTTCGGAACACTTGAAATAATTAATTATGGCATTAAGTGCTAATTTCTCGACATCTCGACTATTAGTCTGGGCGGACAGCTGCTGCTGCTGCTTCTTCTTCTGATTCTCGGATTCTGATGATACTGGTTCGGTCTTTGGTGTGACATGTCGATTGTCGTAACTTGCCTATATCTTTAACAGTGGGTTATCTTATGCTACATTACTTAACTTTCTCCCTCTCTCTAATATTAGTTTGTATAGGTCTAATGGAGTATTTTTGTTCAAGATATGTGAAAGTAACCTGGCCACTTGGATTGGAACCACAAATCATATAATGTACCTATACCTATGCTTCATTTTCCCTAAAGATGTGTCAGAGTTCTGTCGAATTTAATTTGTACCCAAGTGACATCCGCACGACCGATGCGATGATGTCTGGCTGGATCTGGAACATCAAAGGTGCTGCTTCTATACTTGTTGTGTTTGTTCAATGGAAATGGAGATGTTAATGAGCTTCTTCCCACCCTACCCACACGGGACCACACCACCGCCGCGCCACATCACGTCGCACCGCGCACCGGAACACACATCATATGGGATTTTCGGAGAAAATTTAATATTAATTTTTTTCATTTTTTTTTTTTTTTTGTATTATTTTTGGAAATGCAGATATAATACAGGAATGGGATTTTGTGTAAATGTTTTTGGTGTTTCCGGAGCAGAAGAAGATGTTTTTGTTTACTTTTGGTTAATTAATATTAATTCAGTGTGGAATGAGGTTGTCAGCGTCAGCAGCAGCAGAGGGTTGTTGATGTTGCATGGTTTAAAAGATTAACTTTTCATGAATTTGTTTCTATATATGAATTTGCTATTCTGTGTTGGTTGTGCTTTGAGATTGACGAAGTTTAACATCCTTTTTTTCTTTGTCGAAATTCTATATATAAAGGATGTGCATCGCCAACTGGTCTGTTCTGCGTCTGATGATGTTGTTGTCACTGCTGCAAGTGGGGGGGGGGGACAAAAATGTCCCTTTATGAAATATGAGATGAACGAGATTTATATTAATGGAAGTCATTGTGTTGTCAACAACTTGAGACTTGCAAATACATGCTATCCGGTGTTCGCTTGCTTTTTATATAAATATTTCTGTATGATAGCAAAGAATAAGTGTTAATTGAAAATCTTATATAGACACTTCTTCGTTTTTTTTCTTTTTTTTATATTTTTGAGAATGCAGTTTGTTATTTAAAAAAAAAAAATACTTGATTTGTGTCATTATCGCTGTCAGCAAATTTAAAAAATTGATACCTTTATTAATTTAATACATATACGAGTACGTCATAGTATCATAGTTTGAATCATTCATCAACTGTTTACAAAACAATATTTTTCCAATAATTAAGAATTTAAATATTTGATTCGTGGTGTTAACAAAAATGTATTTAATTCTTTATTTACGATTAAGAATTTCAAGCTCCATGTCTGCAGACATTTTAAATTACAGAGCTATCGATTTTAATCGTGTATCTAATTACATGCGTGTACACGTGTAGTAAAAAAATGTAACACGTGTACAATGAATATAATGTGTATAGGTTTTAAATACACGTGTAATTATAAAAGTAACACTTTTGTGCAACTGACTGAAGCGATTTCAAGATATTTTAAAAGTGTAAAGGAACGGTTTTTAGGTTATATGTATTTGATATTATGCTACCCGAAGAAAAAAATGTTTTCCAAAAAACTAGTAACGGATGGTCTTTGATCTATTTTTCAACGTCTTTTCTAACATCATAATTATGATTTTAAAGTAATTACACGTGTAATAATAAATACACGTATAAATGTAAATAAACGTGTCCATACACGAATAATTTAATTACACGTGTAACACGGGTATACGTGCACCCGTGCAATATTTTAAACTATAAACTTTTCTTTAAACATATACATTGATATTTACAAAGTAAACAATACACGACAACAAGACTTAACTATACCTACTCCTAAAGAAAGAGGAATAATTGTTTCAATTGAATTTTTGCTGCCATTTGAAAAATATTATATTCTTTCGATAGGCCATAGGGTGATAACTGATAACTTTTGCGCCACTTTGTTCTAAAGTACGATTTTGATTAACCTTCGTACCTACTTGTAGTTCCAGAAGATATTCAGGTTCAGGTTTTTTGCGGCAAATTCATAGTTAGGTAATAGGTGTTGGTATATCATATGCCAATTTTTCAGAAACTTGTTATATTTTTGGGTTATTCCAATAGAATTTGTTAAAGTGACTCAACCAATTTTGTTCCAATTTTTCAACTATCAGAATTTTTTCCGACAATTTTATAAATTTGAAAAATTGTGTATACCCATATCACAAAAAAAAATAACAATTCTGTCAATTTTTTTAAATAGTATAAGTGTATATTGTAAGTATGTATTTTCATAGGTTTGGGATTTTTTTTTTATTAAAAATATTTTTTCTTATATTAATTTTAGAATTATTAAAACTTTTGAAAATAGTAGGTTAATTATAACTCTGTTGAAAGATCCATTTTTCAAAACCCCTAATATCGAAAGCAACATTAAGACACTTTTTGAAATTATCCAGTTTAACTTTTGACACGATTAAGAGATTCATATATAATATTATAGTTAAATATTATTATTATTATTATTATTATTATTTGTCAGCTTTTCAAAAACACCCATACTGTCGAAAATGGCCGTATTGTGGCCATTCTTAACATTCAATATTGCGCTTCCCTCAATTCAGAGCTGTAGCTTTGCGGTATCGCATCTTCTTTAAAAATATATACATAAATACAAATTTGTATGAATACATATTTATGATTATTTACATTAGATTCTCTGTAAGGGAACGAAAAAAATCTGAAAAATAAAAATATGAAACGTCATGATTATCGAAAATATTTCTCACGTAAAAAAATCCTCCTTATCTACAAATAAATAGTTGGAGATTTTGCTACGGTCATGGCTTTCCGAAATTATCACTTATTATACATATAATAAATACTTTCAATGGAGTGCACTTAGTTTTCATAAAAGGTTTTACTGCACTTAATTCAATTTTTATTTAACCCTCTACTCCACAAGAAGCAATATATGGCTTTTGATTTTTGAACGCCGAATATTGGTATTTGGCAACTGCTATCGGAAATTACCGTTTTCATCATATAGATAAGTTCTTTGTCATTCGTTTTCTTTTTCTTTGTGCAATCCCGAAAAAAAAAATAAAAAAAAATATTGTTTATAAATGTTTTTTTAGTTTGTCTCTTAATTGTACTGAAAAACAAAAATGAAAACCAAAAAATTTTTTCTCATTGGATGATAGTGCGTGCAGTAGAGGGTTAAAACTGTTTTAAATGTTTCGTTATGTATAGATAATATTCATGTCTTTGTATAAGAAAGCTGCTCTTCAGTATATTTTTATTGAACAGGTAGTAGTAGTTTTAATATAGAAATTAAATTTTTGACGTAAGAAAAATAAAGTTGAAAGAAATTATGTTATTTTTAAAAATTTCGAATGAAGGAAATTTTCAATGCCCTTGGCGAGAGGATTGTTTAAGCCATCAGTTTTATATTCGCTTTTTAAAGATTGATGAAAAAATTCAAAATTTTGAAAAATATTATTAACTAGTTCATACTTGATCAGTGTTCCCCTAGAATGATGCAACAGATGTTTTAAAGTTGGTTTCATTTTCAAAGAAAAAATAATTGTAATTTAAAAAAAAAAACGACATTGTTTCATTAAAAAATTGTAGAAATCAATTCATTAAACAACTTCTAAAATTAATTTGACACCAACGCAATGTAGACCATATTATTTATTTAACAAATCTTATGATTTTTTTTACATATATTAATTTGGAAACAAAAATTGTGTACGCCATTTTTTAGTTTTTATTAATGCGGAGTAAAAAAAAAAATATTTAAAAAAAACTCATCTTCCCATTTTCAAAATATCGAATTTTGAACAAATAATTTTGAAATTTAAAAAAAAAAAATCCAAAATTATTTATTTTTAAAAATCTTATTATCAATATTAATTTTACTTATTAGAAGCACTTTTATAAACAAAATTACCGTTAATAATGGATTAATGTTTTTTTTTCAATAAAATAGTTGGTCGTATTTATCGAAATCATACGAGTCGTTTTCGGAAAAATAAGATTTTCCTTAACGGTTTTTTAACACTTGTATCATATTATTTTTTGTTATAAGAATATTTTTCGTTTTGAAAATATTCAAAAACAGCTAGGTGCCAAGTTTAGAAAAAATCGAAGAAATTGTTTTCGAAATACATACGTATTTTTTTAGGTATTAAGTTTTCAATAAAAAAATTTAAGTTTCCCAAAAAAATCCAAAATTAACAAAAATAAAATTTTTGAAAATTTTGGTGGGTATAGGTATACAAAATTTTTGAAACTTCTTTAAATATTCTCCATAAAAAAATTTATCAAGAATCAGTTGAACCGGTTTTTATAAAATCGAAAATCAAAAAATTGGAGGGGCATATTTTCGTACCCAGTTTTGGGATTTGTTTTTAATAAGGAAAATAAAAATTTAATTAATTAGTATTCAATAATTGTACTGCAGGTAAGTACCTACCGTTATTTTTGTTCCTACAAAAATGAAAAAAAGTATCTTGGGACAAAAACACTAGACGTTAAGTTTAAAGAAAATCGACCAACCCATTTAGGCTGAAGCCAAACGTCAAGACAGGACAGGTGGACAGAATAACTACATAATGTTATGCTTAGAGACATAAAAATGATAAAGCATAAAATGTTAAATTTGATATTTCAAACTTTTCTTGTCATATATGTCCAAGTCCTTGTAGTTATTGCCGAGAAATATATAGAAAGAGGTTGTAAGCAGAGCATAAAAGACACCAGGTATCATGGAACTTCATCAGATATATAAACGAATAAATTAACCTCTGTCCTTCTTTAAAAATACTCCAAAAAGTCCAAACACTGTAGTTTCTCATAGAAACAAAAATTTGGAAGAATAGCTGTAAAATGAGAAAAGTCATTAAGCTCTCAATAAGGGCAATGAACCCATGACGTTATCTCGAACGACAAAAATCTAGAATGCAAAAAATCTCGAAAAAACATTTTTTTTTATCTAGAATGAAAAAATCTCGAATGCACAAAAATCTAGAATGAACAAAAATATCGAAAGACTATATCTAGAAAAAAATCTCGAAAAAAATAAATCATTCTAGATTTTTTTGTACCTATATTTAAGGAAGTCAAACTCAAATAAAACTGATTATTATATTCAGTTTATTAAAAAAATTATTTTTATACCCAACCTTGCACCTAACCCAAATCTTATAGTGTGCCCAAGCAGGGGGGTTGCAGGGGGGCAGCATGTCTCAAAGTCCCCCATACATGTCTCAATGTTTATACGCCGTAATGCTGGGTGCTAGCGCTGTACTAATTTTCTTTCAAATGTTTTACTATATTCTATGCCTCTAAAAAATTTGGGACTTATGCCCCATTATTAACAAAAAATATTTGGGACTTGGGTCCCACTTGGGTGAAAGGTTATTAATTATTATTAATAATTTTAGATTTTTGCATTCGAGATTTTTACTTTCGAGATTTTTGCTTTTTAGATTATTTTTTTTCTAGATATCTTGGTAAACTCGAGCAAAATAATTTTTAAAATCGCAATTTAAATGTTTAAATCGCAATTTATTCGTTAATTCAACATAAAACTAAGGAAATAGAAATACTTTTAAGCTCAAAATAAATATTATTCACCCACTTTCTTCTCATCATAACATTTTTTTTATTGAAATCTTACCCTAACATATTCTTGATTAGCCAGATATATTAAAAAAAAAAAATAATTGTAGAATAATGCTGGGTTGGATAATAATCGAACATAAATATCATTAAGAGCCTGTCATGCTTGTATTCTTGTCCTTATTAATCTTATGTGTCATTTTCATTAATCAAAAATGCAAAATTTTTCCTTTTACCATTATTGTTTTGTTTTTTTTTTTTTACAACACTCTTCGTGTGATAATACAATAAGCCTATAAAAAAACAATTCAGAATCTCATCAAACAAACGCATACATTGTGTAGATACATCATGCATTTTATCAGTACAAATCCTAGATTAGATACACATATAGGTATAGCCTTGTGCATTGCATCCTTTTCCTCTTAGTATGTATTCAACACACCCGTCACATCCCATCACCATCAACCATCAGAGAAATGAAGAAAGGGGTCAACAATTGCGCCACTTAAAATTCCAACTTAATGGAGTGTCAAGAACTTCATATAACCTCGAGCACTGCTGTGTTTTCAAAACACATTTTTGAAAAAATAAAAAAGGTCCTTATTTCTATTGAATTCAATGTGTGTATCGTTAGAAACTGTATCTAATTATAAAATATGGAACGCGCAATGCAACAACACGAAAGGGGACGATACCGACGACGATGAAGAATGCATAAGAAGTTGTACATACATTTATATAGGTAAGGGAAATAAGGCTCATCAAAGGTTGAGCAACGAAGACCATTACAATACTTTACACAACCCCCAGAGCGGTTTGCTTCTGCGCCTAATTTACACGCAAAACGAATAATAGAACATCCTGTGCAAACATATTATCCTTGGTGTAAAAGCCGCTATCGAACAATGCCAAATGAATCACACGCTACATAAGGATATTTCAAAATAATATAAAAACACAGCCGCGGCGTATATATCCTTCCTCTATCTCTAGATTCTACAGTATATAGGGGCAGATTGTAATTACAATCAAGAGAATTCAAGAAAGAAAAAAAACCTCCACCATCATCCCGAACAGATCCAGAGTAATGATACATTTTTTGACATTTGTGCACCGACACCCAGGGATTAGTTCAACAACTGCCACTATTGTGCGTGCACCCTATAAATTTTCAAAAAATATATTACACTACCAAAAACGTTTGTGCAATCAATAGTATCAGCATCACAATCACACTCATATACAATTGAAGGAACCCCTTGGCCCTCGCGCTAACAAAACCAACACAATCCTTGATTAGTTTTTCAGAGCTGTGTAATTTGCAAATGTGTAGAATGATTTTCATTCCATCGTCACCATGAAGAGTTGAAAACTAAAAAAAGGACCTTCGGTACTTTCCCTTGTTTGGGCCTCCTTCGATTATTTTTTGCCATCCTTAGTTCAAGTAATAGATGTACCATCCATATTCCATATACCGTGTGTATATATAGTGAGGTACTATTTTGTTTTTCCTTTGGGATCAAAGGGCTGGCGTTATTTATGTTGTCACAGGAGATTAGCATGTTGTTGCTTTTGTTTGACAAAGAAATGAAAAGAAAACTCAGCAGAAAACCAAAGGCCTTCATTTTTTTGTACGCTGTAGATACAAAGTGCCCTATAGGCATCAAGAGTTCCCATATAGAGATACTTTAAGTCCGCTTAAACAAACGATTAAAAGACTTCAAATATTTATGTGTGTCTTCTATATCATCCGATGAAGAATTCATGTTTGTTTTTGGTCTCACTCCATCCAAGACTTTTTAAAGATTTTATTCTTCCATGGGGACTGAAGGAATACAATTAAGAAAAAAAAAATATGATAAGAAAGATTTAGGTGCGGGACATTTTTGATAGAATTTATGAGATGGATACCTGATGGTCTTCAAAGACATCACTTAAAAAAGGCGCCTTTTTTGGAGAGACACTAACACGCTCACCAAAAAAAAAAAAAAAATACAAAAAAAAATCCACTTAACAAGTTGGCAGTTTTATCTGTGTTCTAAATCTTCGTCTAAATGATCTTTGACACCAGTTTTGGACTTTTATGGCGGTTGTAAGTTCTTCTTATTTTTTTGTTTGGTCCATAGTCCAACTTATCACGCTGATCATCTGGTCGAGTTAGAAAGCCAATTATTTGTTTGGCCATTAATTGTTGTGTATCATGTTGGGAACAAAAATAAAGAGTGAGAATTTTGATAAGAGATCTACAAAAAACCGATGTAGAGTGCAGAATCGTGTTGGATTGTACGTTGATAAATGTTTTATTGCCGTTGAAGGTGGCATTAATTTTGGATTTGTTTTTTCTTTACGGTAAATATATGTAGGATAGAATGAAAATAAAAGCAAACAAAATAAGGAATCGTGATTTTTTAGTAAATTAAATAAATGAATTGTTAGATTTAAAAATACATAAATCAATGATGAGTATTACTTGAAGAATTTGAATTGGACTTGATGGGTCTCAAAGTATGAAGCTGTTGATGATTAATTATTCCCGTTTGTTTACGAAAATCTTGTTGAAATGAAGAATCTCAGTAAGTGAAATCAAAAATATGAAAAATGCTACGGAAGTTATTAGCAGGTTATCAATCTATGTAGTTTACCAACTTTCATTGCGAATTTCAAAAGTTAATTTGGATTTAGTACAAGCTAGATAAACATTTTTATTTGATGTTTAAAAACTATCTAACTTAGACAACACACTCGGTGTCGGTAGTCTTGGCTAATGTCGAATTCCTTTCAACAAAAGAATCGAATTTTTTTCTACAAGAATTGATTTTTTTTCTGAACAATTCGATTTTTTTCTGTCAAAAGAAATCTTGCTAATTTTGCAAGATTCAAGAAAGATTTACACCGATTTGTACACACACTTGCAAGATTTGAAATTTTTAAAATGTCAATATGAAAACAAATTGTGTTTTTGGTTGCAACGAATTTTCGGTGAATTTTATAGTAAATACTTGTGCCTTGTTTTTCAATTAATAATAATAATAATTTCCAAATTGAATATTTTCTGGAAATTTTACTTCAAAAGTGCTGCTGTCAAGTACCACACACACAATCACAAAAAAAATCGATTCTTTTCATCTTTTCGTATTCCTTTCAACGACAGAAAAAATTCTTTTTAGAAAAAAAAATCGATTCTTTTGTTGAAAGGAATTCGACATAAGGTAACATTTTATTTAATAAAATAAAGAATTTTTCTAACTATTTCGAATTATTTTGATCTAGTTAGACACTGCCTAACTATAGTAAGAAATCTCATAAATAATAATAAATCTTATAAGGGTTTTTTTTGTGATAACCACACTTGCAGTTAGGCTCCCAGCTTTCGCACCATCATATTAATATGGAAGGTTTGAATGAACAACAACACTTGAGTGGCAGTCATGAAAAGCACTGAAAATAAAATGTAGGTATATCATATAAAAATGTACATTGAGCTGATAAAACTTCTGTTAACATACGTCCAACAAAATGTTTTATCAAATAGATAAAAGTTAAAAAAAAGTGTGTGTTCTTTTGTTGATGTGACAAAAAAAATTGTTTAACTGACAAGCATTATTTTGTCATATTAACAAATTTATTTGTCATATTTACCAAAAAACATCGCAATATTTGGTTGCAAAAAAAAAAATTTGTTAATTGTATAAAATTTTTTGTCATATTTACAATTTTTTTCATTGTATTGATAAAATAATTTTCAATTCAACAATTTTGCTTTGTTGAAACCACAAAATTAATTTATCAGCTCAACAAATTTATTTGTTTAAATAATAAACATGTTTTGTCGGTATGATTATTTTTTTTTTGTTTAATCTACCGAAATAATTTCTCAGATTAACCAAATATTTTGTTAAAATAACAAATTTCTTTTTCTGAATCCACAAAATTTATTTGTGAGCTTCACAAAATTATTTAGTTTAATTTGTAAAAATATATTTTACCAATTCGACAATTTTTTTGTTAAAATCTGCATACAAAATTATTGATTCCACAAAAATAATATTAATATTTTAATGCACTTCACCAATTTTTTCTGTAAAATTGACAAAGAGATTTTGTAGCTCGAAAATGTTTGACTTACAAATCAATTTTGTTTATTTTAAAATTATTTTTGTCAATAGCAGAAAGTAGGCAAAGGTATGCAACAACAATAATTTACATATTCTTACCAATAAAATTATTGTATAATAGATAAATTTTGTTTCTTTAATTGAAATAATAAAATTTTTTTTACAATATTTTTTCAATGTTTTGATTTTCTCTCAAATTGACAGAAAAAATTAACAAAAACCTTGCGGCATTCACAAACATTTACAAAACTGAATTCTTGTAGATACAACAAAAATCTATGATGTCAAAATTTGAGATAGACCTTTACCATAGAACGGTTTTTTTTTTTTTCTTAGAATATACCCAAGACCTACACCCTTAAATAATGCCAACCAGGTCCGGGACACGCTGTATGTCAAAATATTGGATTAAAAGAAAAATCCAAAATAATACATAAATATGTATTTTCCAAAAACTGGGGTACCTACTATTTTTTTTTTTTTTTTTTTCTTAAAATTAAAAAAAATTATTTTTTGAAAACCCACTCCAATTGGATTTTTAAATTAAGATTTATTAAAGAAATCAGACAACCGTGCAATGTGATGCTATATTTTTCATATTTATGTATAGGTACTCACAAATCACAATTACATACTATATACTATAAATTAAACCGGTTTTGGGAGGTGGCATAAAAATATAGACTCCCATAACTATTTTTGATTTCTTTTAGCATTTTACTTTCAATTTTTCGCGCACAAAAATATCCGAATGAAAATTGTAAAAAAATTATTTTTGTTGTGTGATACAAAACAACACTTTTAACAACCTTTTTTCCGAGATGGATGCCAAATGGGAAGGTTTTATACTCACACTGGACCTTCTCTACACATCAAGAAATATTTCAATGGGAAAAACACAAATTCTTAAAAGTTGCTATATATGGAAACTGACAAGTGGGCGAGGGCAAGCAACAAAGTTGACTATAGTGGGTGCTCTCCCATATAATGAAACTTAATTGAATCGGGATCAACTAAAAGTTGCCAAGTTGATATCAGGCAAAAGGAAAAGAGATAAAATTACCGATTTTTGTTTTTATTAAACTCGACTTTGAATTATATTGTTCCCCAAAGTAAAAAGCAATAAACAACATTTTTGTGTATTCCCCTTTCAGCTTTCAATTTTGAACATTTGAATTTTTTGCAGTTAAACTCTAAATTGATAAAAAGTGGCAAAGTTTGCAAACATTAGATTATTCATGTTTTGGCCTCAGTTTTTCTTTTAGACTTTTTCACCTTTAAGGTTAGATTTTTTTTTTTGTATAAACTGAATGTTTCAGTGAGCGAAAATTTTCTGTATATAATTCTTTTCTCAAATATCTGAAATTTTCATCAAAATCAGTTAAGTAACTATTTCAGTTTTTATCAAACTAAAACTTATACTTTAATACGTAAAGCCTAGTACGCAGATCACGCTAAATTTTAGCTGCCACTTTTCTCTCCAAACATCAGCTAAAACCCTAGCTAAATTTTGACATGGGAGAGTTGTGAATGTGAAGAATATGTGATTGAAATAAGTGGTCTGTTTGGTAACGTGAAATTTCTTGCGAATTCGCACAAATTTTCACAAAATTTCAGAATTTGCTGTCAATACCAATAGAAAAAAAATCAGTTTTGGGATATTTGTTGAAACAAAAATTTATCAAACAGGCAAAAGGGCATTGTGTAGAATAATATGTCAAAAACACTTGTTCTCCGAAAAAAAATTTTAATTTAAGAAAGTTTGTTTGAAAAATTTCAAGTATTATTATACATTTTAGAAACAAAATGGATACAAGGGAAATTGAAGATTTGGTGATTTGTGCAGCAGCACAAGTTCTGGCAATAGGAGCGATGGACCAGACACCATATAGAAGGGTGTTCCTTTACAAGAGTAGCCAGTTTTGTTTTGTCTTCCATGCTGAACGTAATTTTATTTTTACCACGCATTCTTTTTTTCGGTTGTGGTAATTCTTGTAAAAATTCTTCCAAATCGGAATCCATTTTGCATGAAGGCAGCAACAATCTATAGCTTTAAAAACAAAGCAAAGTTCACACAAAATTAAAAAATACCAGAACCAGTCAAAATTTAGCTCGAGAATAATGTCCCAGACAATTATTTCGTGCGCTAAATTTTGACAGATTAGTGATGTACAGTAAAAAACAAACATTTGGTTTTTTAGCTGGAGCTGCGTACCTCTCAGCTAAAATGCTTTGCTTAATTTTAGCTTGGCTAAATTTTGGAGAGAATTTCGTATGGAAACTAAAATTAAGCGCGATCTGCGTACTAGGTTTAAAAGTTAAAAAAAAAAACTCCCAAAAAATGGGGGTGGTAAAAACCTTTGTGTTACTGAATTTCTCAAAGAATAAACTCTATTGTTTATCAATTTTGACGACGATATTTAGTTTTTTTTCAAAAAGAAACCCTCCTAGGCATCGGAACTTAATTTTATTGATTTTTGGTCCCTTTTACCATCACGTCTGAAAATCAGATCATTTCAGTTTTGATTGAGTTTTTTCCGTAACACAATCTCAATGAAAAGAGGACATCGAAAAAAAAACTCAAACGAAAATTAAAAAAAAAAAAACAAAATTTCTTTTTTGATTTATTGGATCAAAAAAGATTTGTTCATATCACAAAAACTGTTTGTTTTCAAGAACCTTTTAACCATTTGTTTCAAATTTCACGCCAGGACGTGTTGCCAATAAAAAAAAACAGTTTGACAGCTGAAAATTGAGGGTTTTTAAAAATGGAGCTCCACTCGAAAGAACAACGTGTTTTCATTATTAAGCAGCAGTTTGAAATAATAATTAAGGTTTGCCGGTGATTTTTCGAATAAAATCATTTTGAACGATGGAGCTCATTTTCGTCTTGATGGCGTCGCGGTCGTTGGAAATTGAGCGCTGTATCAAATATATTCAGTCACATTTATGGTCATGAAAAATATCAATAAAAGAGAACATGTGCCAAAGTGGAGGAGGCCACTTAGAGGCCACTTATAGCTTTCCTTGAAATTCATCATTGAAAAATTTAATTTCTTATTTTGAGGCACTTTCACAGCAAAATCAGTGATTATTTTGATGCCAATAAAAAGCTGATGACTCTATTATTATTTCTAGTCAAAAAAATATTTCATTTTGCCCGTACCTTTCACATAAAACGATTTCTAAGATTTCAATGATCAATGATAAGGTAGTTCAATCATTGAAATAAAGAAATTTATTTCCTGCGATAGGCTGGGCCAAAACGAAATATTTTTTTGACTAGAAATAATAATTGAGTTATCAGCTTTTTATTTGCATTAAAATAATCACTGATTTTACTTTTTAAGTGCCTCAAAATTAACAATTAAAATTTTCAATGATGAGTTTCAATGAAAGCTATAACTGGCCCTTAACCCAATACTCATAATTCTATATTGCATATTTTATGAATCAATAAAAAAGATAAAAGCCCATGGTTTTTATCAAAATTATTTGCGTACATTTTTGGGACAACTCTTATTTGTCATTAGACCTCATTTTCATTAAAATGTCGGACCTCTTTAAAACCTATAGTTGTAAAACTGTGATTTAAGAATGAGAGAATTTAATTCATTTAGTTTTTAAAATACTTTTAAGACCGTGTTCACACCAAAATAAATTTGTTATTGGAGTTAAGATCACTTGAACTTATTAATTGAATTATATTCAATCGCTCCACCTAAACAGAAGTAGTTTTTTAATTTTCTTCACCTTCGTTATAATTGTTGTTTTGTTTCACCAAAAATTTTGAAAATTAAAAAACCTAAGAAAAAAGAACAAATTGCTTATTTTTTTCAAAAAAATACTGGACAAAAGTTAACTAGGTCGAAAAGAGGACTTGCCCTCTTAAAAGAGGACGTCTGGTCAGCCTAGACCAGCTAGAGCCCTGGATCTACTAAATATAATATTCTTTTTATTTTAAATCAGGTAAATAGGAATTAATTATTTTAATATATTTAAAACATCCCATGGTTATTATAAAAAACATCATTTGATATTGATTTAAATACTTCCACTTATTCATATAATTAACGTTCAATTCTAATTATTTCCTAGAATATAATATTATTATGCATTATGCAATTCTGATGAACCTTATTTGAATTACATGCGATTTATAATACATACCAACTATATTCATGCATATAATTTAGCTATAGTTATATGAAAATTAAAATTACATAAATGAAATGTTTTGTTTTGATGTTTGCATACAAACTACGCTAACACAAATAGATACTACTTTTAAGTTTATTTTTTTTTTTGTTATGAATATGATTAATGATATCTACGCCCGTACTGTGTATGTTGTATACCAATTATTATTATAACTTCAATAAAAACCAATTAAACACAGTTTGAGTGATATAAATTGATTCCAGTACATGAATACTCATGATTGCGTAAATTGCCCGTAGTAGTAGTCCATGTCCGCTTGTCACATATGGAAAATCAGTTTTCCTAAAATCGAATAAAATTGCAGAATGCGAACAATTTTGTGGCTTAACAAAATCTCTGTTTGGATTTTTCCCATGAGGGTGTCACAGATTGCGGTCTCATCCCTCAGCTTAATACACACTGGACGTATTATCATAATAGTGCGGCCACATAGTGTATTTCTCAATCGATGTGTACTCGGTATAGTCGGTAGGTACTCCAGCTTGGGCAATTTAAAATCATATTCTCACAGTTATTTCAAAAAAAAAAAAAAAAAACGCATAGGAATAGCCACTCTACCTACATATTTGAGGCTCACTTGATTCCTATTTTGTGCGTATATTGAGAGTGCGTTTCATTTACCAAGTATGACTGTGACTGTGGGTATCTTAATTGGAATCCTCTTCAGAGGACTATAGAGCTGAGGAGACCCCAGATACACACAATGACCATTCGGAGAAAGATTATTATTATTGTTATCCTTTTGATGTTATGGAATGGAAGGAGAGTTTGCTTGTCCTTGGATGGGAACATTGATGACGATGATGATGTTCACGACACTGAAGTAGAGAATGGTATATTGGGACGGATATCACATGGAAGTTTAGGTATAATAAATCTTTTTTTTCGAGGTATCGGTTATCGGTTCACTGCGGACTGTATTCGCTCAAAATGTGTCACTCTTGAGGGTTATTGATGTTTTACATCTGCTGCTACCATATATACGTATATATATGAGGGTCAGTTCTAAATCGAAATCTGCTTCGCTTTCGTGCACAGGATCCACATATCAAAATCTCTTGATTTCCTCGATTATCCCTTTTGATGCCAAAATAATTGATGTTTTCCAATCTGTGCCAGCAGTGTGCTTCTGTATATAAAGCCCTCTGGAGAGATTGACTATATATCTTTACACTGTCGTATATTTGTATGTAGTTAGGTACAAGGTAATCTTTTTTGGGAAGTAAAGAGACGTTTAACGTTTTTTTTTTTTTTTCAAAAGCTGATTAACTGTATTTCCTATATAAATGTCTTAAGTACGAACGTCTCCATTTTAATGATGAAGAAAAGAGAAGTTCTTTGAAAAGTTAATCTTCTACAGGATGTCCGTTGGTCATGTTAGACAACCATTTTTCAGATTTTGTTTGTTATTCTTCGAAAACATAAGGAAAATAAATTAAATGTACCTAAATATATGGTTTCATTTGATACTTACTTAGTTATTGGACACGTGCGTTGGATATTTTTTTGATCTGAAAAATAAATTTATCTGCATGTAAAAAGTTTTCTCATTCAATAAATTTACATAAGTTCAAAAGTATTTAAGTAGATCTTTGAATTTTTAAGAAAAAAATTAAAATTAAAAATGGCATGAAAGAGTGTGGATTTGTAATTCATAACTTGGATGGCTGCCTAAAGTTAGACAATGTTTATAAATACGATCGTAAGTATGGCTAACGGTTATTTTTTATTATAATTATTTTTTTTGTCTTAAATCTGATATACAGGGTGTCCCGAAATCACCGCCAATTTCCGAATATAGCTGACCTTTTATGAAGATTAAGTTACCTTTCAAATGATATATATATTTTTCGAATATCCCATAAATGAGGTGCTAAAGGTACACGTGACCTTGGGACAAAACTTTTAAAAAATAATTTAAAAAAATCCAAGGCTGACTAATTTCTGAAACTAGCTGACCTTTTATCACGATCCGATGGCCTTTCAAATGGTATACTTTTTTTTGAGAATATCCCATAAATGAGGTGCCAAAAATCGCTAATGACCTTGAAGTTTTCTAAGCCTGACCAATTTCTGAAAATAGCTGACCTTTTATGACCACTTATTGACCTTTTAGATGGCATACTTTTTTTGCGAATATCCCATATATGAGGTGCTAAGATCCCGGAGCCCATTTTTTTACCTAAAAATACATTAAAAATTATTTAAAAAATTAAAATTAAAATAAAGGAAAATCAAGAAAAAAAGTTTTTCGACTTGGAATGACGTCAGGAACTCATGGTTTTCTTCTGAGGCGGTGATTTTGGGATACCCTGTATATGAACATATACTGTATGGCAAGTTATGGATTCGTAAAAAGAATCGAATTTGTACATAATTTTATAACCCCGGAATAATTATTTTTATATATGAATTCGGGAAGGTTTAAATCCGATGATTGTCTTTATTTCAGGATTTGATCAGGTTTTAGGATAAATATAAATCAGTAATCAGAGCTTATAGTAAAAAAAAGGTTAAACCAGAAGTTAAGATCACTGCTGTAGTGTGATAACCTTATTCAATAATTTTATTTTCTTAAGCACAGCCAATGTAAAAAAAGCCACATGTTGCATTCTGTCGTCACATTAAAATAATTAATTTCATTGATACTGCGCACTGTGCGGAGTGCAGAATGCGCACTCTGCACTCCGCACTCCTCACTCCGCACTCCGCACTCCGCACTCCGCACTAAATTATTTATTTCTAAAGGACCATGGGCAACATTGTATGGAGTTTGAGCCCACTTTTAACATTGCTCAACAGTGATGAAACTTATGTCATATGAAATCGTATGGAGAACACTTTATTTTTTATTTTTATATATTATGGTAGCTAAATTGAAATCGAGCGCAAAAGATGTGTTTTGGCACATTTTATAAAAAAAGGATTTAAAATGCAAAAAAATGGCTCTTTTAAAAATTGAAGTAAAAAAATGTTTGATCAAAATGTCGTATTATCAATTAATTTTGAGCAAAATGGTGCAGGATATCTAAAATATTTTAGTGCAGAAAATTAATTTTAATATCATACAATATTTAAGTGGAACAAATTAAGAAAAACAAGAATCAATTATGGACAGGGTGACCAAATACCTGGTTCAAAGTAGGGGTTTTTCGAAATTTCCAAAAAACTGCCATTATTCGAAAACCTTTATGGTGGGGTTCGGCCAAGTTAGTAAATTCTGAGTAGTCATGACCTGCCCTATCACCAGTTTCAGTTTGGACCATTGTTTATGGGACATCCTATATACAGAAAAGTATTAACTTTCTTTTTCAGCTGTTTGAGTTTGAAAGAAAATTTTTCGAAAACTGTTTATACAAATAAGTTTATTTAAAAATAAAATGAAAGAACAGACTTCAGGCTTTCAGAAAAGGTGAAACACTTTTAAGTAAGTGTTGCCACTTTTTTAAATATTTTTTTTGCATTTTAAATATTTTTTTTTTATAAAATGTGCCAAAACACAACTTTTGCGCTCGATTTTAATTAAGCTGCTATATAATGAAATAAAGTACTCTCCATACGCTTTCATATGACATAAGTTCCATCACTGTTGAGCAATGTTGAATAGTGGGCCCAAAATGCCCATGGTTCTTTGTAGAACATGTGTCTGAAATCAACTCTCCAATTGCTATAATGTAGAAGAAACAAAATTGCAAAAAATTTCATCAAGACTTTTCCTCCAAAAATGACCTTATAACAATCTTTTGATAGGTATATACCTACAAAATGCTATACCTACTCATCAAAAAAATTATTTTCTGGTAGCTTGAATAAAATCCTTCAGTAAAAAAATGCACATTGACTTGTTGATAGGTACAAAATGTTCATCCAAATATTTTAGTATAGTTTCAACGTCTTTCATACCATAGACCCTTAGAAAATAATAAAAATTTAATAATTCTCCACTTGTATTAACTAAAAGGTAATACTTACAAACATACAGACAAATTTCTCATTAAAGAGATTCAAATTTACAAATTCTAATAAAAAATTGCATTCATTTGTCACTGCGGCAATTCCATAACAACCCAGTTGTTCAAAGAGAAAAATCTATAAATCAAACATCTTATTGGCAGCAATTAACACTTTACTATGTTCTTAAGTCATTTGCTCTCATCATGACACACCAATCACCATCATTCCGCAGCTACTCCATATAAACTTTCGATCTTTGGCGCCATTAAAAGCACTTTAACTAATAAAATTTATTTTGGCAAAAAGTCAGGTTATTCGTATATATATGTATGTGTATGTTGTGTTATTAAAAATACATAAAAACTTGGAAATTATTGCCAACTCGACAGACGTCGTCGTTGTTGTCGAGCAATTTAAGAACTTGTCGCCGCGACACCGAATTAAGTGTGTGATTTTTATTGATTGATGGAACTACATTGCTGTTTGCTGTTGTCACCTCTTCCTTCGTTGCCGTCTCGCTTCCTTGGACAAAACACCATAAGATGTGAGAAGATGAAATCTTTTCAAAGGAATCTGAAAAATTATAAATCCAAGAAATAATATTCCTTTATCCATTGGCAAGAGAGACAAGAGACAACCAAGACGACGACGATGAGTCGACTCGACAGCATTCGACGAACGACAATCACGATGTCGAGTGTCGACGAAAAGACAGCTACGCCCGCCCGCCAACACACAAATAGTTCTTAAAAACCCATATAGCGCTCGGGTGACTTTCTTAATTAGTATCTGCATAAATTTACATCCTGACAGCACTCAGGCGGTCATCAATCAAATTAAATTTTACACTACACAACTGTTCACGGGGTTGTTAAAAGTTTTATTTTTAAATGTTTTGTTTTTTTTTTTTTTTTGGTATGACGAACAATGAAGTTCAGCAAAACGTTGATTGGCTATATCTTAGCAGTCAGTGTCCTTCATAGTGACGCTGACCTCGTTCCTAGTTGGTTTTAAGATGAAATGACAACATGAACATTGACATTTTATTGTAGGTTTTAAATATTTATTGGCGGTGTGCTCAGGTGCGAATAAGGTTTAAAATAATCAGATTATTTTGAGGAACACTGTAACTTCAACAATGCCACCATCTGTGTAGTTTACACGACACCTTATCAAATCAAACCTGTGTCAATGTTATGCTTGCAAGTTAATCATGTTGAATTAGCACTGAACAATTTAATTTTAACAATTTCGAACTTTCTAGTTTGTCAATACAAAAATTATGGAATTTCAAAATAAATTTAAAAAATTTTTAATGCCTACCAACCAATAGAAAAAATTGAATATTAACGTAAAAATTGGTCTAGGTTCAATCCTCAGTTAAGGCAAAAGGTTTTTTTTCTGAAGTTTGGCCTGCCACAGTGGTGAAATGGTTTTTCGGTATGTTAAAAAAAATGTGATAAATTTAAAAAGTGATAATCCGAAAATGTAATAATTTACCTGAGCAGATCAAACTTGGGAAAACCAAAAATAAGTGTTTTTCTTGGAAAAAAGTAGGTACTTTTCTTTTTTTTTGATTTTTCAAAAACGAAGATATCTACATTTTACCATCCGGTTTTCTGTTTTTCATTGAAAATTAATAAGAGCATTGAATTTTGAAAACAAAAATTATACTTAATGACTTATACTTAAAATTTTGAAAAAAAAAAAAAGGTTTTCAAATCTTGTTTTAATTTTTTTTTTTCTTCAAAATTTCGAGTTTGAAAATTAATTTTTCAAAAACTATTCAATAACACAAATTAATTTAAAATAAAATTTAAAGAAGAGATCTATGGCTTTCCAAAAAGGTATGGCTTGGCATTATAAGTTTTACCGTTGTTTTTAAATAATTTGTGTCTGTTTTTAGTCAATTTTTTAGAAAACTGTCCCACCCGCCTAAACGGGGGGAAAAAGACCCCCCTCCTATACGATTTGTTTCTTGTATTTCAATCGCTTTAGCTTTTTGGTGCACCTAATATACAGATCACCCTGTACATTAACTATGTTTGTTATTTAACTTAACCGAGTTTTACGTTGTTCTAGACCGGTCTTTTTTCTGTGTGTGTTGTTGTTTCATTCAAAACCTTCAACATTAATTCGATGGAGTGAAAGCTTTCTAGTCTACTAACTACGAGTGTTTTATTATAAAAAAAAAACCACTTCAGAAAAAAATTGAACACTGGTAACACTTTGTATATATCATCACATCCATTCATAATGCACTTAATTTACTTAAATCATATCAAAATCGAGTTTTTACTTCGTGTGCGAGCTGTGCTGTTGATGATTCTGACACATGTTGATGCCATCTCTCGCTTCTTGCATCAATGAGTGAGGTCTCTTTGCTTCTGATGTATATGATTTAGGTATGCCTACTCTTGTATTTTACTCCCTTCTCTCTAATTCAGTTATTAATATAAAATTCCAATGATCACCATCAGTAAATCATGCATCCATTAGTAAGATGAAAATTATTGTATATATCCATACCCATCAAAGAGCTCTATACAATTTACCCTGAAGTAATAATATATGATGGAGTTGGAGGTGCCTAAACGCTTAATGTCATCACTTTATTAGTCAACCAAATAAATGCCGTTTAACAGCACATCATGTGATGTGCTATAAGGCTATAAATATTATCATACTTTTAGCTTCAACTTCAAAGATGCGCTTGAAGTAAAGATTTACGAGCCTTTCATATGGATGTCTGTATATTCTTTATCTGTATAGGCAGCATTTTCCACGCATCACTCGGTTCAGTGACAGAGTGAATGAGTGGGATCCATCTAGAATATCCAGATGTAAGGAACCACATGAGATAGGTTATAATATAGGTATACCTACCTCAACTGAGTGTGTTAACCGATTGAGTTGACATTCTTGCGGAACCTACACTTCGAGATAACATTTAAAACCTTTTAACTTCGCACTTCGTCTTGTTCCATGCGCAGTCGGCCGTTATCCCTTGATGTAGGTAATTAATTTAAGTTTTGAAACGTTCAGGGGGTTAACATATTTTTTTAACGTCATTTATATAAAACGCTTAAATTTTTTATAAATATGTTTTACTCATATCAAGCTGAAAAGTGAAAACGAAGAAATTTAGCTAGCTGTAAAAGTAGTTTAAGTTGGCACAACTTTTATTAGTTACCACAAATTTCTTTCTATACAGCTTCAACTTTTTAAATGCTAGTATCGAAATTTTAAAAAAAATGTAAACACAGTTTGTTGAAAATATTGGCGCAAAATTTTAAACTATTTATTAAAATGTTAAAGCCATTTTAGTAAGTTACAAAGTTAAGAAGAAGATTTTGGTAATTTTAAACGATTTTAGCAACTTACTATCTCTTAACATTTAACTAAAGATAAAATCACAAAATGGCTACTTTTAGTAACTTGCTAAATCCTTAATCCATATTACGTCTGTAATTTTCAGCGAAAACAATTTCTTGGTAATTTTATTTGAATTTATTTTTTATGATTCGTGTGCTGATTGTTTTTCAAAGTTAATAAAATAATATAAATGTTTTCGAAGACGAAGATTTCGATGTGTTCGAAGACATGTCGAATTCCTTTCAACAAAAGAATCGAATTTTTTTCTAAGAGAATCGATTTTTTTCTGAACAATTGGAATTTTTTATGTCAAAACAAATCTTGCTAATTTTGCAAGATTCAAGAAAGATTTTACACCGATTTGCATACATACATACTTGCAAGATTTGAAATTTCTAAAAATGTCAAATTCAATGCCGCAATGTTTTAAGAAAACAAATTTTTTTTATGAAAACAAATTGTGTTTTTGGTTGCAACGAATTTTCGGTGAATTTTATAGTAAATATTTGTGCGTTGTTTTTCAATTAATAACATTAATAATTTCCAAATTGTATATTTTCTGGGCATTTTACTTCAAAATTTGCTGCTGTCAAGTGCCACACACACAATCACAAAAAAATCGATTCTTTTCGTCTTTTCGTATTCCTTTCAACGACAATAAAATTCGATTCTTTTTAGAAAAAAATTCGATTCTTTTGTTGAAATGAATTCGACTTTAGCTTTGTGCAAAAAAGAGTGTTGTTTTATGTCCAGAGCAAATCCTTTTGAAGAGCTGGGCGACGAATAATTTTACTCCTGGTATAGGTTTGATAAGACAACAATTCGATTCTTGATTGAAAACCTAAACATCAAAGACCGAATAACATATCGTGGGCATTCAACACTTTTTTGGGGCAAAAAAAATAACAAAATAAATTTTAGGTTGTCACAAATAAGCAAATATCAAAATAAATAACTTTGACTTCTGAAATTTCAAAATATTAGGTTTGTTCCCTAGATTTAGGCAAACAAAGCTTTGTTTTTCTTTCACTGTCATTGTTTGGACGTGTTCAGATGCACCCTTTTTAATAAAAGGTTATCAGTATTTTACTAGTTAGTAAAATGAAAAAAATGGATTAAAATTTTCGAAGAGCTAGTAAATTACTAAATGTTTAGTGAATTGCTAACTAGTAATATGCTAAGTCCTTAACAATAGGTTGTTTAAAATTTTGCGTAGTGTCTTCAAAAATTATTCTGCCATATTTAGCGAAATAATGTATATAGCAGTTGGTAGCCGCACCGAATGTCGATTGGCTGTAGCTTGTAATTCCACCTATAAATAAAAATGTTTTTTAGGTAACTGTCTTTTTGCGAGAGAATGAAAAATTTGGGTGAAAATTGTAGGTCCCCTCCATTTCGGCTAACTAACTGCCTGAACACAATGCCCTGCTGCAACTGGAATCGGAGCCGCGGTTCCGTCGCATTGTGTACAGCCAGTAACAAAATGCTCACCAGAAATGGTTCAAGAATGTTGTAGAATGCGACGAGAAAACGAAACGTCAGCGCGACTAGATCTCTTCGTTGTTGTCCGCTCTTAAGGACTATTCACATGAGAGCAACCAACGACCGACGAATGAACGAACATTCGTCCATTTTGACATTTCGTTAACATAGCAATTTTTTATTCGTCGCGAATGACGTTTTCAATGTTTGTTTCAGCCATAACCAATCACTAAGTCAACAAAACAAAAATAATTTTCAGGTTATTCGTGGGCAAACAATTCATTCGTTGCATTGTGGATGGTATGTGGAATGCGAATAAAGTTTGACAGCTCGTAAAGACCAAATTATTTTCTCAAATTTCTCTTATTTTAGTAATTAAAACGCAAATTTAAGTATCATTTTTTTCTAAAAGTTTTCTACCATTTTGTCTATTTTTTGTGAAGAATTTAGGCCTATTAAATGTTTTAAATCCCATTTGTTCTTTTATTGTCGGTCGTTTATCATTTAAATACCACTTTTAAACAATGAAATATAATAGTCTTGTTCAACAAATTGAAAAAAAAAACGGAACTTGACGACAAAAATTGGTTTATTATATGTTATTTAACTAGGTATTTAAAATTCGTTTTTAAAAGAGAACAACTATGAAGAGATCTCGTAAAGCTGACGTCTCGTTTGCTTGTCACATAAGGCGTTTTTCTTTTTTTAGCCCCGAGCGTGGCACTGAGCTGTCAAAAAGAAAACTATGTTACTTTTTATCTCGGAGAGCTCTCAACTTGCATTTCTTTTTTAGCTCAGAGCTCGACCGGGGCTCGTTCGATGAGCTCGGAAAAAAATGACCGAGCACATCGAGCACAAAGCTGAGCGCTCAGCGCGCCTAACTTCATACAATTTTCATGTAATTTGACAGATTACTAAGCATATGAGAGTTCAGTGCTCAATTGAGTTTCTTAGATCGGTGCGCTCAGGTCACGCTCGGTTCGGAGCCAGCTCTATTCGCTCAGCGGCCGCTCTGTGCCCCGCTCGGGGCTATAAAAAAAAAAACACCTATTGGTGAATCTTGCTTGAGACTTTTAGACACTGGACCATAGTTCTCCACTAGCTGTCGTAATACCAATTTATTATAAAAAGAGTAGTAGTAGGGTAGTCATTCCTAAAGCTCAAGATCAAGGACGGACCAAGCGCAAAAGGTGAATGTCAAAAAATCGGACTTAATTTCTTGTATGATACATTTTTGTCATTGTTGAACGATTTTTCTTTCCTTATAACTATTATGATGAATTGGAAAAACAAAATCCAAACCGAACTCAATTGGGTCTTAAAATCTACTTAATAGAAATAGCATTTTTCAGCAAAAAAAAATCAATCTTTTACAATAATAAAGTCGTTTATAAGGTCAACTACATTTGACTTTATTAAGTTCAAAAATAAATATCATTTATTATCTACTGTCAAGAGCAAAGAACACATAACCAAGATGCACTTTATATAAAGTTGTTGCTTTGGGCTAAATTAATGTCTCGTAACCCACAGAGTTGGCTTTGCTTAAATTGGCCACAAGCTATATAGTTGACTTTTTTACATATATTATGTCATCAGAAGTTTCAAGAAATTTATACGCCTTTTCCGTATACATAT
This sequence comes from Epistrophe grossulariae, assembly GCA_929447395.1. Lineage (NCBI taxonomy): Eukaryota > Metazoa > Arthropoda > Insecta > Diptera > Syrphidae > Epistrophe > Epistrophe grossulariae. The sequence continues at coordinate 25,684,992 of OV839566.1, read as the reverse complement.
GTATATACACTTCTTGATAATAATATCTCTATAGCGTAGTTATGGTATTTTATTCAAATGTTATACCCAAACTTCCAAACAAATAATACCACGCCTACCCTACGCCACCATGCTGACAAATAGAATATTCCAAAAACCAGCAGGAGCATAATTCATTAAGCAATATTATCATATGTTTCCCTTGTTGTCTCTGATTCAAAGCCCCCACATCCTTGTTGTTCAAGAAGAAATCCTTTTGCCAATTCAAATGCCCACTCTCCTTTGGTGCACTATATAAACATATCTATAGCTATAATAGTACTGTGGATTGGCAGGATGTCGGATCAGCAACATATTTGTCCAAGTCGTCGTCATATAGTCGTCGCAATAATAACATTCTATTCATAAATGGCAATCATGACGTCCTTCAGATTCCTGATCGTCTGTGAACTCGCATATTCAAAGGGTTTCGGTTGCACATGCAAACAAAACACACACAGAAATGCGGAAGCAAAAAACAAGAGAAAAATTATTAAATATGTATCTAGTAGATATTGTTGTTGAGAATCCATCGACTTGCTTTTGCTTTAGTCGGCTCTCGGCTCGGCTCGACTGGTCTAGATCTAGATATATTTATGAGCATTCTCAGTGTGGGTCCTGGTTTTTAAATACATTTTTTTGTTTACATTTTAATATGACTCCCATATTACCCATTATATAGTGTCTCAGCAAAAGCGGCAATGGCAGCAGCGTCATATTGTCGTCGGACTGCATCAAATAATTTCATTCTGTAAACACACTTCAGAGTTCCATTTCCATCGAAGGCAGCCGAAAAGAGGCGGACAGCCTATAAAATGAGACGACAACGATTCAAATTACGACAATGTTTTGAGGAATATTATTGCTAGTAAGCGAAAATATTCAAGTGAAGTACTTATATGATTATAAGTCAGGGACGGATTGATATTTTTTTTTTTAAGCAAAGGAAGAAAGCATACATATATGTATCTACAGATACCGATAAAACGTGTTGTTTTTTAAGATTCAGGAATCAGGATTATATGATGCGGCTAAGTAGATATTGTAGATATTAATAGATTATGGAAATTCAGTTTTCAATGAAGCTAAGCACATTTAGGGAGAAACTGTAAAAAAGTCAAATCTGACACTCAATTGTTTGATAATTGACGTAACACCACATTCACAGGGGTTTTGAATATCAATACCCTTTAAATTTTAAGTCTAGTCAATCGCACACTCCTTACATCCCTATGCAAACCACTGAAGCCAATATAGTGGTAAAGTGCATTGAAATTAGTTTTGTCTGTAAAATTATAATTCACACTCGGTTTGACCAGAATTTTAAATAAGAAACCGTGGAAGAACACACTTCCCAGTCTGCACTGGACAACCGGGATGGAACAAACCGAGATCATCAAGTCAACCGACTCTTAATCTTAAGCAAACCATCCATCTATAATAAATATGTATTATTATTTAATTTAAGTCAATGTATTAAGTTAGGCCCCCTATGTGCCAACAAATTTGTATCACCATTGTATTTCTTAGTTTTAAGCTTACCAATTGTATATATATTGTTCAATAAAAATCGTTAAATCACTTCCCAGTCTGGTTTTCAATCTCGAAGACAGCCATGAAGGAGCTCCAAGTATTCGAAAGGAAGATTCTCAGAATTTGCACCGGTCTGTACTTTGACCGGCAGCGGCGGAAACACTACAGGAACAAACGTCTCTGCTCTGAAGCCAACATATTCCTTCTCGACAAATACCTTCTCCTTTCAGCGAAGAGACTAGTACGGAACATCATCGACCACCCGAATCAGCTAATGAGAAGGATGACCACTGAACAACGACATCCAGAGCCAAGGTACCTCAGTGTGATGGAAACTCTTGATGACAACATAATCATTGACAACGAGGAAGCAGTCTCGTTCTACGCTGACATTGGGTCAGCCTTCTACCGCGGCTAAACGGCACTTCCTCCAACCTATACACCATTGACAACCGGGAATGAACATCATGAGGACGATTAAGTCAGCCGACTTTTAATTTAAATTTTTTTATATGTAATTTATATATCTATAATTTGTTAAACTTGAAGACATTGTATAACGTTAGGCCCCTTATGTGCCAACAAATGTAAATTTATCATAGTACTGTAAAACCCGCTTAAGAGAAACCCGCTTAAAAAAAACCCGCTTATCTGAAACACTTTTTTTATCCCCGAGTATTTGTCCACCAATTACCTTTATAACACTCCGCTTAAGCGAAACTCGCTTAAGTGAAAAACCCGGATACCTGAAACATATTTTCAGTTAGATTTAATATTTTTCATTGAAAAAAACTCTCTTAAGTGACAAAAAAAATTTATAGAACAGAACAAAAAATTTGCTGAACGCTTTTACTTCTTTTTTATTTTTCACCTCCACCAAATTTTCATCACGAAAATGACATTTGAATTTCTGATATGTCAGAACCTTTTTTGGAATTTTTAAATCCGCTTAAGTGCAATTTTTTTTTCACTTATCCGGACTCCGCCTAAGTGAAATTTTTTTTCTCTTAAGCGGGGTTCGTTTAAGTGAAAAACCCGCTTAAGTGAAAGAAAGGCTGTGACATTTTGCAGTTTCTCTTAAGCGGGTTTTACTGTATCATATTATTTATAAGCCAAATCGTATATTATGTTCAATAAAACATAATCGAAATTGAATTGAAAAAAATCGACACGCACAGCAAGTCTATATCACCAATATTTGCTGCTATAAGAGTGGAAGCCCACATCAGACGAATCTACGAGTACTGCAAGCGCTGTGATTTCAAAATTAACTCAGTTAAATCTCAATTGATCTGCTTCAGGCGACCAAGAATCTCGGGGAAACGGAAGAGGAAGCTCAACCGCTAACTGCAGGTATACCAAGATCACCCTACAAGATGGAACTCAACTGTACGCCAGAAACAACGTGAAATACCTGGGAAAACACTTCAATGAGCTATATTGGTTCAACCCTCACACAGCAGCTATATTGAGCAAAGCCAATTTTGCCTTCCACCACGATCATCCAGTGATGCAAAAACAAAACGGACTCAGCCAGAAGACCAAGCTTCTTCTCTATAAGCAGTTCATCAGGCTGTTCATCACGTACTGTTTTTCCATTTGGTTCACGACGACAAAAACTCACATGAACAAGCTGGCAATATTCGAGAGGAAGATCTTGCGAATCTGCACCGGGTTGTACTACGACATTAATCGTAGGAAACATATCAGTAACAAGAGGCTTTATGAGAAAGCTAACATTGGACAAGTAGACAGATAACTCATCCAATCCAACCGACCGACAGTGACTTCAGAATCTAATCAACCACCCGAACCCTCTGATAGGAGTAGTTGTAAACCAGCTGAGACATCTTTGAAGCAGTAGAACTACTAGATGAGAATTTAATATCAATCAACGACGAAGAGTATATCCCCTTCTACGCCGATCCAGTTTCAGCTCACTACCGCGGCTGAAAGTCTAACCTAACCACCACAACGACAACCGGACCTGAACAGAACGAGACGTGAAGCCGAAATTAGATTAATTTTAAAATTAAATATAATGACAATTAAATGTAAATTAAATGTAAATTAAGCAAAAGCACTCAAAGTTTAAAATCAAGCCCCTATTGTGCCAACATAACTTTAATCAATGTGTACTTTAAGATAACTAGCGTTAAGCAAATTGTAAATAATAAAATTGTTCAAAAAATATCGTTAAATCGTTAAAAAAGAAAATCGAGTTAGATACTATAAAAAAAATCCTAACTAATAGACTCTTTTCTGAACACGTTCTGAATGAAAAATCATTAATAAGGCACATCCGGGCAAAAGTAACTTAAGGATCCAAGCTTGGACCATTTCACTTCACTATTTATACCGCAGATCAATAGGAGAACACGTCAGGAAAGAGAAAAAAGTTATATGCTGATGTGATAACTCCATCACATATAACACCAGACTATTTCACCAACCTTAGGAACTACTACCTAAAAAGGGTCAATACCAGCAAATTTCATCATATTACATCAGCGATGCAGAAATGCAACTCTTCGATAGGAAAATCTTGAGAATAAGCATAGAAATGAATCGAAACCCCCTCGAAAGGTCCAAATAAGATTATCTACGAGGCAGCAACCCTGATGCCCATTGGCCAGCAAATGTTGGATCTAACCAGTTGAATTCTGAAGAATCTGAAAGGACATCTAAACTCAGAGGAACAGCGATTACAACAGGTGGAAATTCTACCCAGCCAGAGACATCTGAACCCAAGAGCGATCATGTACATTACAGATTCCAGGAATACCTACCTGAAATATATTTTCAGTTAAATTTTATATTTTTCATTGAAAAAACCTCTCTTGAGCCGAGTAGGTATACAGTTCTTTTGAACAAAAAAAAAAACATAAGTGGTAAGAATTTTTTTCTTCGGAAGAAAAAAAATCTGAGTTGAAATAAAAAATTTGTATTCGTTGTCCTCTTTTTTTCCACAAAACAATGTCTCACCAACATTGTTTTGCGCGAAAAAGTTTCCGTGGTGAATATAAGTTGTTTTCAACACGTTTGGTTCACAGTTCGATAGTAAAATTTTAAACGTCAAACATTTTTTTTTGCGATAAAATCACTCCCATAAGAAGTACATGTATTTTTTTTTCGAGGAGGAACTGTATACTAGGCTTTAAGTGAAAAGAATTATTTAATCGAACAGAACAAAAAAATTGCTGAAAGCGTTCAGCAACTTCTCTTTTATTTTTCACCTCCACAAAATTTTCACCACGGAAATGACATTTGAATTTCTGATATGTCGTTATTTATTTTTTTTTTTTTTTATCCGGACTCCGCTTAAGTGAAATTTTTGTTCACTTAAGCGAGATTCGTTTAACTGAAAAACCCGCTTAAGTGAAAGAAAGACTGTGACATTTTGCCGTTTCTCTTTAGCGGATTTTACGTATTTACTTTCTATAAATAACAGGGAAGCCCAAGTTTTAAGTAATTAGTGACTTAAAAAAAAAACTAAGAACAAAACATAACAGTTATAATAGTACAGAATAATTTTCTATATTTTCTCATTATCACATAATGCGATTTGTAATTTGTTTATGCAGAATTGTTTTAAAAAAACTTCTTCGGGACGAAACGCCAAGTTTTGTAGGACTTAAAGGCCGTTGAAAGCTATTTTGAATCAATAATTCAACAAAGTCCATTAAAATAGTGCCAAGTCTTCTACTTGGCTGATGTATTTCAGTAGTATAGTATATAGAATTTGTATTATTAAAAAAGAAACCTTTTAATAACTTCTTAAAATTTAGATTTATTAAAGAATTTCGAAGGAAAAACGACGAAGATTAAGTATTTCCTTCCACTGAATTCCAGTATATCATTGGTAAAATAATTTTAACCGAACAAATGGTTAAATATTTCCCTGGATTAATGAACCAAACCATGACCATGTGGTTAAAATTTTTAGCGAAGAAACACATCCAATGGTCACCAGCTGATTAATTTACTTTCATGTGGCATTTCAAGTAACGTATCAGGTAAAGAGTTTAATGTCTACTAGACAGCTATCAGCACCTCGGGCCTTTAAATCACAAATAAAAATTTAAACAAAAATGCTGCCCTGTTTAAAAATATGGTCCTCCTGTATGTAGCATCATCAAGGGGGTTGTATAAGTTGCTTAAGTGGATATGAAGTGCCCCTTTGAGATATTCTTAACCCCCATCTTAAACAAAGATACACTTTAAAATTCGATTTAGATGAGATTTTTTTATCATTTCTTTTCGTTGTAAAAATGTACATAATATTGTTGTCGATTTGAAAGTGTGATTAACGACATTTGCTTGGCCCATATGGCGTATCCTTTCGAGTATGCACATACACCATGCAGTATACGCACTTATACTTACCCCTGTCAAGAGTCATGCAATTTCTATTAAAATATTTCTATTCAATGACGTATCGCGGTAATTTTGAAGTAATATCGGAAATTGCCCATTGCTCAGCCATTATATTCAAGAGTATACATAGGTATATTTTGCATGCATACAATTTTTATGACTATTCAAGTTTATATATATTTTACATTTGCGCTAGCTAAAAGGCCGTTTATTAAAAATATTATACGTAAAGTTGAACATAACGATCAACCCTTATATTAGAGGTTAAATTATATCAGGGTAATGGGTATATATAAACCCTGATGTCATGGTCCACGCAACTTTGCATATGAATTGGCAACTTTTTATTTCAAATTAATTTCAATTTTGTAAGACCAATGTTTACATTGTGGAGGGCTGTTCAAGTATGAGAAATTTATTTGATGTATTCGTATACCTATATGACATTGAAGAGAAGAGACGAACGTTTATGCTAATATTTGAATTTTAAACGCAACGAAAAAGCACACAATCGAGATGATGAGACGATGACAATTTACATAGAAGAGTTACCCTTTTCATAAATTTGCCGTGCATCAACATTATATAATTTCCCTTTATGTGCAAAAGTTCACCCCACTTAAACGACAAGCTGCAGAGGTACCATTTGGTTTTTTTTTTCTTCTTTTTTTGTATGCTTGCTGAAGGGTTGAGGAGGACAAAAATGTTGACTTTTCAAATGACTGCATTTGACAGAAAGTCAATTGTGGATATAGTAGTACCTTGTGATATTGTTTGAAGAGCTATATCATAGCAGAATATACAAAGAAAAACCAAGTCTGTTTGGGTTTGTTTTAAGCCTCAAGAATTAATGTGAATGAACAAAGCGCACCTGATATTCGTAAATATATCGTATGCCAAAAAGATACAATTTACATTGTGGAAGCAATCACTTGAGCTATGTGTAAGAAGAAAATGATAACAATCTTGAAGATTAAAACACAACATAGTTCTCAATAAAAACAAAATAAAAACATACAAAAATGTAACGTCATGTTTCTTTGACCCAAAGACCTCCTTTCCAAAAAAAAATCTCCTATACTATTTTCTTCTTGAACTCTGATCGGAAAAAAATATGTACATTCAAAAACTTTACACGAATACATAAATAGGCTATACTCGACGGATTACGACTATCACTGTTTCAGAATAAACTGCTGTTCATTTTATATGCTCTTTTGTCATTTTAAAATCTAAACAATCAGCGATTCTGTTTTTTTCTGTGAAACTATAAAACCATTTTAAACATATGAAACACATCATGGTCATTTGAAAGATCCTTTTTTTTATAGCTTTAAAACGTTTATGTTATTCCGGGTGGGTAGCTAAGCTATATAGCTGGTAGCACATGTCAAAGTCATAAAACAATAAAAAAAAAAAGAAAAAAAATAGGTTTGCCTACATGCTACAATTAATTTTGTCTGTTTGATCAAAATTCATAGTACATCAGAGCAGAGTGAAGAATATTAAAAATAAATTTAACATTTTCTTCCTAACCCAGGTTTATATAGGAGCTATAGTCTAGTATGTAATACATTTCTTTTTTTATTTCGTTATGTTGCCCAAGAAAATAAGAATTTTACTGAATTTTTGGTGCAGAACTATATGTACCTATGCTTTTATGTCATATAGCAATAACCTTAATTTGGAACAAGGCTTTTGATTTTTAAAGAGAAAAAACTCATTATAATAACATCTTAAAAACTATAATTGCTTTTGATGAATTAAGGTAAACATTTTTGCTTATATTCATACATAATTTTTTCACAAAAGGACTGCATCACTTTTTTCGTAGGAACAATAGATTTTAAGAAAAATTTGAACAAACGAACCTTTTAATTCACACCGCGTTGATGTGGAAATGGAAAGTACAAAACATTAAAAAACGCTTTTACAAATGTTATAATTGTATAATTTCCATTTCACCCAACAAAATCAAGAGCTGTTTTTTCCAAATTTCAAAGTTTAATTTTAATTGACAGAAAACTTACACATTTTTTATTCATAATTTTTCAAAAAAAAATAATGTTTCGTTTCCGCAAGTTTTTCTAAAATTATGATTGTATTAAGCCCGTATGACACTACATTTTTTCTGCATTTTTAGCTCATTAAATCATACTAAAGTCTCAGCCAAGAGTAAAAAGGAAACATGTTGTTCTTATGAAAGGAGAAGCACATATCTGGGAAAAAAATAATATGAATTGTCAACATTTTTTAAAAATCATTTACTTGTTTTCTCTTCTATAATGATGCAATATTTGATTAATTTATATTGACGGCAACACAAAACTCTTTCCGATTGAATTTTGTCCGAAATTTTTATTAATAATTAGTTTTATAATGTTTTTTGAAATATCTTTTAATTTTCAATTCTGAACTGTCAAAAAAAAGCGGTTATAAGCTTAAAATTGTAAATCGAATCACATTTTTAATACATTTTTTCTGACATTCTCAAATTTTTTTGTAACATTTTCACATTATTAGGGTTTGATGTGTACACACTCGATCATATGGAAATTTTCAATACACGGTTAAAAATTCTGGCATTAATTTTAATATTTTCAGGGTTGTATATATGACAACACCAAAAATGTATTAAAGTTTAATACATCGCAAATATTACATTTTTACTTTTAATACAAAAATTATTACATTTTTTAATAGAACTTTATTAGAAAAAGAGAGGAAATAAATTGAGGAAATTTCTCACAAAGAAATTTCTCACAAGAACATTTTCTCTCAAAAGGATATTTCTTTTGAGAATTAATGCAACACAGAAAATATTATGAATACATACTCGTAATTCGTAATAGCTATAATAATGGATGTGTATTTTTGCAAGAGTACCTATTTATCTTTGTATGTCAATTTATTTCCATTTGGGAATAATTATTCTTATTATTTTTATTAGAAAAATAACATTATTTTCTCCATCGTTTTTCAGAAATGAGAATAGAAATCTTATTGCGATTGAAATTTTGTCTACTAATTAACATATTGTGCCTCGAAAAACTGCAAAGCGCCTTAAAAATAATGCATATTTAAATTTTTTTTATTTTTATTATTCTTGCTTTTTAATACAATATTAATAAATTTTAATCTTGGGTGTATTAAAAAGTGACGCAGTCTGTTCAAAATGTTCATATTCAATATGGCTGACAACAAAGAGGATCGAAGCAAAAAAAGGGCGAGGAGGTATTAGAATGTAATCAAAAATTATTAGAAAAATTCTCATATTTGAAATGGCAACTGAGAGAGAAATTTTCCCTCTCTACAAGGGATATGTTTTATTCTTTTGGGTTAAAATCGACTCTTTTTTGTATTACAAATGATATTTTAATACAAAAATATTAGAATGTAATAAGAATTGATTAGAATTTTTTTTTAATATTTCCCTAGTATTAAAATGTAATATTTGCTGTATTGCATACGGCTGTAATACAAGAGCTGTATTAAAAAATACCCCAGAATTTTTAACCGTGTAATGAATCCTTCGTGCTGCTTTAGTTTCATTTTCAATGAATTAAAAATGAGAACAAAATGTAGTATCATACGGGCTTTAGCTATGCAAATATAATTTGTATCATTCATGTATCACTTTACTCAGATGACAGCCAACCAAAGGTCTTAAAGTGTCCAGCAAAAGGACAAATCAAAAATTTTTAACATCGAGACTCTATGGCATATTGATTGTCAGTCAAAAGAACGTCAAAATTACACCTTCGTAATACCATACTCGACATTATGTGTATGGACTTAATTCTGTATTTCATTATTTTGTAAATCATATTGTGCTGCATTCCAAAATTCTGTAAAAATCCAGAATTCTGTATAACAAAGTTCTGTAAATCCAAAATTCTGTAATTGATTGTAAGATTGAGTAATAAATAATGTTTGTCTTTTCATTAATCTAGCATTTAAAAATTTTTAAACGGTCGATGCGAAAGCTTTTTTAGGCTTTCTTTTTTTTGTATCAACAGGTTTTGCATACTTGGCACACTTTATAGGAAAACTTATTTTCTGAACAACATCCACATAAATAATTTGAAAATTACTTTTGAACTAGAAATAAATAATAAACATTCCTATACATTATAGTTAGTGTGAAAAGTGTTATAATTAAAATGTAATAATACAGAAAATAAATTTTCGGAAACACAGGTGAAATCGACTTCAAAATTGTGGATTTTCATGAGAGCTCAGAAGGTAGTTTAATGGGACTCCAAAATCTTGAATTTCATAATTCTGAAAATTATAAATAAAAAATTGTTTTGATAATGTAATGAACAAATCTGGGCATTTTTTTCATTATCAAAACAATTTTTTATTTAAATGAAATTGATAATAACTGATAATGAAAAAACCTGAGCATTTTTTTATTATAAAACAATTTTTCATTTCAAATTTAAAGATTTTGAAATATGTACACAATTTTGGAAATTTTGTCAAAAAACAAAAATAAAATAAAAACAAAAACAAAAACCCTCAAATGGCAAAGTTGCCAATTCAAAAAGGCAATTTTTCGGAAAGATAGGTTTTCGCAAATTAAAAAAAAAATAGTTCAAGTTTGTATAATTTTTATAAGACAGCATCATACAAATTAATTTTTACAAAAAACATAAAAATAATATTTTCATTGTTGTAGCGCAATAAGACCCGCGGAAATAAAGTCCTTGACTCTTATTTCGCAACGTAAAATGAAATAACACTATGGCGCTTCTTTTCCTATTTGAAGGGTTAATACAATCACCATAAAAATCTTTAATATTGTCTTGAGTTATTGATTTTCCAAATTGGTATTAAGACCCTTGCATTTAAAATTGTTATTACGTCAGTTGCATTTAGAGGATATTTAAAATGCTACCCTTTAAGGTTATTGTTGAAGCCTTTTGTTGTTCAGTGTGATTTGACGATAAGAAAAATTACTTTTTATTAAAAAAATAATGAAATAAAATTTATTTATGGCTTGCTTGGGAAGTTAACATTTTTATCAAAACAACAAATAGAAACAGACAAAAGAGTGTTTGAGATTGAAAAAAATTCATTGGCGCAAAATTTTAAACATTTTAACGCTGCTCTAAATCTACTTTAAAATGTGAGTCGGCTCTAAATATGTAATAACTTTAGAATGAGAGTTGGCTCTTTATAAATTTTAAACGTAATAAAGTATCTATTCTTTAACACTAAAAAGGTCTTCTAACTTTAATACCAGCAAAACGCTTCTCTATCTTTTTAAAGTAAATGCTTTATCCAGTTGACGCATTTTATAATTAAAATAATAAGAAAAATGTTTCCTGAGGAGCAAAATTTTGCAATTTTTGAAGATTTTATTTATTTATTTATTTTGGAATGATTCTTTGATGTCACCCCAAACCGATTCCAGATCGGCTCCCAGTCATCTGAATGAGAATCTTATCTTTGGTTGCAAATGCCGTGCATCTTATCATAAAGTTGCTCAGCGAAATAGTCTACTTTTGATTTCCAGCACTTAACAGAAGTCCCTTTTGGATTGGAAAATCTATCTGAGTTGTTGGTATGATCTTGTGATCAGGATGCAATTCAAATTCGATTCATCTGTAATCCGATCGGCCATCACCAGCTTCGAATAAATAAGTGTCATTAGCGACGGCAGCTGCTTCATCAACTTCCAGAATTCCATCACGATTGCTTTGGTCCAAGAAGACACACAATCGCTTAAAGTGTCCACTTAATTGAGTTAACGAGTTCATTTTCGTTTTTTTTTTTTTGAAATAGAGTAAAATAAAATGTAAACAATTAAATTTTTATAGATATTTTATTAATTGTACCTTTTTCTGTGGGAAATTATCACTTTGTTATTTGTTTAGCAGAATGTAGACAATTTGACGTTTTTTTTCGTTCTGTTTGATTCATTCAGCTGTCAAAATTAGGCGTGTTTCACAAAAGTTTGCTGACGTTTTGTTTGACGTTTGCTGACGTTTTGTTAATTAAACAGGTTCCTTAGTAAGCAGAGTTGTTTAAAGTGTTTAAAATTAAGAAAAATTTAAACAAGAATTTTAAAATAAAGAACTGCTTTAACTAAGGTCGGTTTTCTTGCTTAAAAGAGAACTGTTTAAAATTTTGCGCTATTTAATTTATTAGTTTGATATGGGCATTCTGTAAGAATAATGAATAATTGTCAAAATGTAAATAAAAATTAAAATTAAACATTTTTGAAAAGTGAAAAACTTTGTTTTTATTTTAAATATTTGATACGCGTTTTGGATTTAATAATCCAACAACATTTTTTTTTAAATCGACATTCTGTTAGCCTTGGTGGAGAGGTCTTAATTTTATTGAGCTGCTGTAGTTATAGATTCACGAAAGTATGAATTTTAAAAATGTTTAAATTTTTCTCGACCTTTTGTTGCATGTTTTATGTTTTTGATTATTTTAAATTATGTTTATGAAAAATAAAGTTAAATACATATGTTCCTACCATAAAATGTTTTTTTTTGAATTTTTATTGTTACATTATTATTGATTTTTAACATAAAGATTGATAATTTAAATTTTCTTGACTCTTCATTTGTAACTTATTATAGTTTTGATGTTTGTTACCTTCCAACTAAAGTATTTCAGAAATTTATTGCATTTTGTACAAAAACTTAAACTTTAAAAAATGTAATCATCAAACGAGCAATGTATGCTATAATATTCTCATTTTCACATAGATAAGACTCATAGTTGGGTATCGTGTAGGTATATGTATCTATATATGTACCTACTTGAAAATCTCATGATCCTTATACATCCCGATTATCGCAAATTCTGCGAATCGCCTTTTGAATTGTGTGTGAATGAAGCATAAAATAAATGTTCCACTTTAGATTTTTGCACTCGACCTCATCTATATAGCACGCTTTCGGATATCCGAGCAATTGCGGCTGTTGTATATTTGTATAACATTCATCCAGGCAATATAATACATATACCTAACCCCTCAAACAAAAATTCTCGACAGCAACCAACGTACGATGCAAAAACTCGAATCAGCTTACACACGTAAAATGGTCGTAATTCTATATGATTGTATGGCTGACGTCCAAAATTCCACCACCATTATATTCTAGACGATTTCTCTCAACTTAAAAGTGACGAAACTATATATTCACTATTAGCGTTCTGCGTGCATCATCGGCGGTATTGAATGGAATCATTACGTTTGGCAAATTCGGTAGAAATTTGAACCGGCTATTGAGAACAGATTTCGGGGGAGAGCATTGTCGTGTCGGTCTCGGTCATCCGAATGGCAGAGAACACTGCGATTCTGAACAGCAAAATACCTTATCCCTTATATCGTTTGTAAATATTTACGCACGGGATAAAATCGAGGATTAATTTGTGAATTTAAACTATGTGTCCCATAGAATGTCCACCTCCCGCACATTCAATACGTACGTACTCCAGAGCCAGAGCCGGGTGCATAATCGCAATGACACGGCTACATTGCTAGGGCACGTGTCACCCGACGAATGCAACACTAATCATACTTTTTTTGGACACTCCCTTTTATGACTGAAGCTGGTAATTCAGTATAATGGGTCGAGTTCAGCTATCGATCCTTCAAAATGTTGCACCCCTTGTTCTGATTTTTTGTCATAATTCTTTTGCACTCTTTTCCGAGTTTGGGGTGACACACTGCGTGCACACGGTGACATTTGGCTACACATCTCAAGTATCGTAATTATAGTTCTTCCTGTTTTCGTAGAACCCATAGAAATTTTCAAAAAAAAAAAAAATGAAACAATACTGATGATTGTTATCATTTTGCATCATGTTCAATGTTCGTGTATACAGATGTTATCGAAAGGAATATAGAATTTCTCATCAGCCAACAAATTTGAATTTATCTATGTTATGTACATAGGTAGGTACACCTAACCTATAGATTATATATTTTTAAGACTTTCGATTCATTTATGATAAGCTATAAGATGTTAAGAAAATACAAAAAAAAAAGTTGCTGGACAGGTTTGTATACTTGATTTACGCATGAGTGTCAAAAATCTATATTTCGGCCACATATTTATGACTTGAAGTACTGGCTTTTCATGGGTACCCAAATTAAAGATTCGTAAAATATATTAATATATAAATGTTAATGTTCGTTTGTTCAAAAATCTCAGAATTTTTGAGATTTTCAAAAACAGTGCCATCTATTGGACGTAAAAACAACAAACGTTACACTAAGATCTTAAGCTTCTCATGTTTCATATAATCAGGATTATTCAGAAAATTTCTATATTTCAGCTAAAATACCGAAGAAAAAAAGGGAATCGCCTATTCAAAACTGAACTATTTATAGGGTAAACACAAAAAATTGCATTCGTTTTTTTAATTTACTTTTTTGTTTGAAGGGATGAAAATAATGGCTTAACCCTTATCTTAAGTAGCGAAATTTAATATCGTATCTATAGACGTGGGTCCACTGGACCCAGCAATTTTAAAATGTTAATAAAAGCGAATAAACTATTTCACAAATTTTTTTACTAAATTTCGTCATGACAAAGTTTATTTAAAGAGAAATCAACATTAAGAAATTTCACTTTACTACAAATTTAAAATTTCACCAATAAGTTGCAATTTAATTTACTTAAAAACATGCAGTCATGTAAAAAAAATTATAAAAAATAAAAAAATAATTAAATTCAAACAAAATATATTAATTCTTCCCTTTTAATGCTTCGTTTTTAGAATTATTAAAACAAACACTTAAAATGTTCTTCTTCAACAATTCTGACATTGATAAAATAAATTACACACTGGCTCAGTACAATTTATACAAAAAGGCATCTTCACTGAATTTCTTGAGTATCTGCAAATTTCGTTCCCAATACTGGACAATTGAGCATTCAACCATAGCCCCCAACATGTCCTCTTAATTCTTAAGCTAAGTACAGACGATTGTCAGATCTTACAATATTGTCAGATCTGTCAGTGAAAAAACTGTTCCAAATGTCTTACAATCGTCTTTACACACATTTTTGTCTGACTATTGTCAGACGACAATCTGACAAAATATTTGTCAGGTATCTTACAATCGTTTGAACACACAATTTTTATCATTGTCAGTCGATTCAGACATTGTCAGACTCATTGGTCATTGTCAGATGTTTTAATTTAAAACATCTTACAATTGCTGACAATTTCTTCATTGTTCGAAATGTCAATTAGTTGGTTAAAGAGAGATATAAAAATATCTGACAATCAAATTGGGAAGAAATCTACATACCAACCGTGTGAACGGACAATTTTTTATTGTAAGAAATATGTCAATTGTCAGCTTTAAACACAAAAATTTGAATTGCCATTAAAAATATTTAAATTAAAGCAATAAAACTGAATTTATAACAAAAACAAATTAATCACGTATCAATAGACGTGGGTCCAGGTAACCCATGCTGCATGCATTTGCTGAAACTGATCTTAGGAGCGGCGCGGCGTGTAAAATGAATCCTTTTCACTGGCGTACTCTTCGGCTTACTGCAGGAAGGTACCTAGAAGCGGGGGGAGCTGCGATCACCGAAGCGTTTTTTACACACGTCCAAAGATTAAACATGGGTCAACTGGACCCACGACATCAGATATGGCCTAATACTTTCCAGAATTAAACTGTTTACTGTATGAAATGGGGTTAAATAAAAGACACCATCAGATTTTAAAAATTCATTTTGTTTTAGAAAAGTTGTACCTATTACATTACAAATTAAAGGCAAGATATTTTTAAAATTGTTCTATTAAATAGGGGAAATAGGAAACAAACAAAAAAATTAGAAAAAAAACAACTGAATTAAAAAAATACCGCTTATAGAAATTATTTTTGGAGGATGGACTTCGAGGACCACTTAAGGTCTATATTATAATATTTTTTAAAATAAACGAATAGCTTTGATTTTAAAACAAATTTTTAGTATTTGAAATTGGTTTAACATTTAGAAAATGGAAGACAAAGTGATCTACTACAATACTATATATTTATAAAGTACAATGGGGTAAAAATATAACAAATTACAATAAGAAAAAAATACATAAATGTTTCTTCAGATTTTTGCTATTTTTGTGAGCAAGAAGAACTGTTAAATTCACTAAATACTAATTTTCGAACACAAAAAGAATTCTAAAATCGGGTAGGTAGACACAAGTTTCTTTTTGTTTTACCCCATTTTACGCATTTGAAAAAAAATGTGACCTTATAAACAACCCTCGAAGTTCAACATTCATTTAAACTTTTTAGACACAAAATTTAAAAATTTTGAAGAATAAAATATCCCTACAGACATCCCTTAAAAACTAACTTTTCAACATTAAAATTGTCCCGAATTTTTTATCACCTCCAGAATAATGACTCCCGAATCCGAGCTCAGAAATTATTGCATTTGGTGAGAGAGTTTACTAAAAGTGCAAAAAATCATTTAACCATATTAACTTATGAATGTATGTTTGACTTGAAAACTCAACCTGATTTTGTAATAGACGTTAGATCTGAGGTTATGAGTAATGGGTTTTCATCTATTTTTTCGTACAGACAAGTTTATATTATAAGTTTAATACTAGAAAAAATACCGTTAAAAAAAAAAGTGTAGTCTCGATTCAAGCTCTCAAATAATATTGATTCATAATATGACTCTTATATTCGTCTTTTGGTGGAATTAAAAACTATAAAGTTCCTCGTGGCAAAAAGGTCTCCCAAAGTGTCGTCCATTTCAATCAATGTCAAGTCAATCCCATTTCTATGGAAGGAAACATCAAAGTGAAACGTTTTTGTGTTCATATTAAGATGATGACTGTATTTGTGTGCATGTATCAACATATATACGTATCTATTTAACGAAAACATAATAAACCATTAATTGCACACAAATATTGAGATTTCAACAAACGAAAAAGGGGGAATATAAGAATCTTATTGAAGGTCTAAGATTTTGATGTTTTTTTTATTTTTTTTTTTTTCTACGTAGGTAAACAAAAAGTCACTCTACAAAATGAGATGAGATGTAAAATAATGAGTCTCAGTGGCAAGCCAATTTATTTACACTTGTTCGTTTAATTTGTTCCGTCTTATTATATACCAAGTCGTCTTCATATAATAGTCGCATCCTCAACATCATCATCATTATCATCGTTTTCAAAGTAACCAACTATAGCACCAATTCCAAAATTTGAATAACCCACAAGGTTGTTTCGAGAGATACCCCAAATGAACGGGGGAGTGTATAAAGTATATAAACAAAAAACACGAACTCATAAAGTCATTTAATCACAAGAAATGATTGATCTACTTGAAATGTTTTGGATACAAAATGCTGGCGGTCTAACCAGACGGATTTAGTTATTATTCGTATTTGTTTTTTTTTTTTTTTTATTTCATTTTTGAATCTGTGTCGATGAGCACGTTTCGGGTCGGTCGGTCCTTTTGATTGTGGCCAGGAAGCGCATGGTTTTACTGTTTTCCCTTTTTCTGAGACTTTGACTAAATGTTTATTTAGATGTAAATATAAATTCAGATATTTTTAACGGAAACTCGCAGTTCCATGATATTGCGCTTTGGGAACATTCAGATGTTTCTTATAATTTTGAAATGAAAATTTGTATGTTTTTATGTAAACATTTGGGGTTTTGGTCAGAAACAAAAAAAAAATTCCCAATTAGAATTGGATAATAATTACGTAGCTCCTTGTACACCCACTACGATTTTTTTTTTCAGAAAGTTTATACATTTTGATTAATTTGTTAAGTTGTTGATAATATTTTCAATTGCAATATATTTAGACTTGGTCAAAAGTTATTTGTTCTTAAAAATCATCTCAAAAAATTTGTTATACCTTAAAAAGAATGTAAAATTGGAAAATACTAAGAACTCAGGACTCCTATGAATCGTTAGAAATGACTTTTGATTTAGGATGAGAAAAGAAATGCCGTTTTCTAACAGCTATAACAGTTTATAGCCACGAGTAGCATACCTACCCAGAATTTTTTTTTTTTTGCCGCGTAAAGCTTGTTAATAAATTTAAATGGAGAATTACTGGGTATAACTGTTTAACTGTTATAAATTATCCTCGTTCAAAAATTATATCTGGTTTTACAGCCTTTGACTTAATTAATTCCACTCTTATTTCAAAACTATACTTAAAGCATTACTATAATTAGATCTCTTTGACAGTTTAAAGCTCCTCAAAACTACTTAATTGCACTGTACACAAATCTATGGTAGTATTTTGCACAGGTTGTCAAAGTTGAATGTGTCAAAAAATTAAAAATGGATGTTCAAGTGCCCGCAGGAACTTAACACGCATCGTCGCGTCGTTAGAAATAACAATAAAATATTGAAGTTAGACAAGCATGGACACTGGATCCACCTCGATTTTGGCAGATGTGCAGAACTGAACAAAAATAAAAACGCTAATGATATTTAAATATGTTTACTTTGATTTAATTGTAATTAACTTTGATTTTTCGGTAAACGAACGAAATTTTAATTAAATATTTTTAAAACTTCCCTAAGTTTGGACAAGTCACAAGGTTATAATATTTTTGGGATTTTTCGAAATACAGTGTGTGAATTGTGAAGTCCAGAGTGCGAAGTTCTGAATTAGAAGTGTGGGGTGCAAATGTTGGAGTGCAGAGTATAGAGTGTGAAGCTCCAAGTGCGAGGTTCTGACTGTGGGGTGCAAACTATGGAATGCAAAGTGTGCAGGGATGCGAAGTGTGGAGTGCGAAATGTGGAGTGCCAAATGTGAAGTATGAAGTGTGAATTCCGAAGTGCACAGAGCGAATTGTGGAGTGTGAAGTGTGGAGTGCAAAGTCTGGAGGCGAAGTGTTCAGTGCGAAATGCGAAGTGCGGACTGTGAAGAGTGGAGTGTTTAGTGCGAAGTTTAGATTGCGAAGTGCGGAGTTCATAGTGCAGACTGTGAAGTATGCCACTGATAATGGATGCAATCATTTCATGGTATTCCTTTAGTCATTTCGTTGTATTCCTTTAATCATTTCATTGTAGAACCTTTAACCAAGAATTTTGTTTGCAAAATTTCCACTGCTGTTAAAATTAATTTTTAAAGGAATGAAAAATTATCGAAAAATAAATTATTTTTAAAATTTAATAAAAACACACGACAATATTATTCGCGATCTTATTTCACACGTTCGAGTTTCCATCTACTTCAATTTTGTTACGGGCCTTGGGGCCCACATTGCACCGGGCCTCTATGCCATGTTGCTTACATTGCCTCTATTGATAATGCGGCACTGATTACAGTGTCTACCACGTATAAACAACAAACGTGTCACATGACAGATTGATTAAACTTTCTTTTGTCATAGACAACAAGCCCACAATAAATATTTCGTTAACCTTTTTTTTTTTGTGGAAACAAAACTTTTATTCAAGGACATGTGTTTTTGTTCTATGTGTATAGATGATGCCCTTTACCAAACTTAAACTCAAACATGAAAAACCAAAGGGACAACAAAAGGGAAAAACTTCTCACAACACAGGTAAAATTTTATATACAGGACCTACGTATGCATGGAACCTATATATACGTGCTTCCAAATTGGTATAAGCATCACGTGTGGTGGTTAAATCCACTGATCCACCTGGTCGGTTGGTCGGTGGTGAAAGCAAACTCTCCATTTGGCCTAAGTGAGACTTCATCCCGTGGATTAGGACATCCCCATATACCTTATACATATACACCCCAATGGTCATGTTTAAGCTTTGTTTGTTGCTTGTGTGTAAGTAGCAGAACATTAGTGGATATAAGGATCCTGTTCATTGTTACTATATAGGTATACCAATACGGCCAGCGAGTTTTGGCATTAATTCTTTAGAAAAGAAACGGTAAACTTTTCGTTTTATTAGAAACCAACAAAAAATAAAACTTTATTTCTTCTTCTTCGCTTGGCTAAGATTTGGGGTGGCTTTATGAGAGTTTATACTTTGCACAAAAGGTCGCTTTTGCTGTTATTGTTATACTTTTTTTCCGATTTTAATCTTCACATCAGTCCCTCCATATTATATATTATATGTTAGGAGTAAAGTTTTTTTCATATGGGGTTATATTATAAGCTATAAGTTTTGTTCCGCATATGCTGACCGTCTTATTTGGCTTAAAAGTCTTTTTCGAAAGAAGAAATTGTATGTACATACATATATATGTGTGTATACTGGAAGCAAGCGGGACGAGAGAATTATTGGATAACTTTCAAAAGTCGCATATGGTTTTCGTTATTTTGGATTTCGGTTAAGGCGACTTTGTTTAAGTGCAGAAGAACTCTTAAGTGGATATTTTACAAAAATAAAAAAAAACATAAACACTGCACAGGGATTGATTATGAAGAAAAGAGTTTTTGCTTTTACTGCTATTTAAGATCGGGAGACCCTTCTTAAAAAAAATCACACAAACAATTTAAATGCTTTGAAGATAAAAGAACATTTTTGAAATGCAAAGCAATTTTTTTTTCGATAGAGAAATCACCGAATATGAAAGCAACAAAAAGTGGGGTATAGGTGTAACTCATCATGATTCTTATATTTTTTGTTTTCTTTGGAATTATTTACATTTGTTTGTTCCTTCAGATTGTATAATATAGCATATTTTCCAGAAAATGGGAGGTGAGGGTTAACGGGCCCATAGCCCTTTGCTTGGGCCTTTGGGATTGACACAACAATATTGGAAATGGCAGCAAAAGTTCTTATAGATCAAAGCTTAAAAAATGTTTATTCAATTTTAATTACATATTAAGTGCAATCATTTTAAAACTGATTTCCTTTTTGCATAATTCGATTTGACCTGAAGTACGGCTACCATTTGACATTAACAGCCGTTGATTATAGAATACACGCAGAAAAATGATCTTTTAACCGATCAACGTAAAACTCGGGTAAATTAAATAACAAACATTGTTATCTTACAAACTCACCTATGTTAAATTATACAAGTCAACTGGATTAACCAAAATTATTTACATCTACACACTGATTCGGTTAAAGTGTACTAAATTTTATTAAACAACTTCTGGGTTAGTTTTCCCGGTTTCAATATCCAACTAAGTTACTTAATGAAACATATTAAATCACTCATAGTAACCAATCTACTCAGAGATGTGTGAAATTAACTAAATATAATTATTGCATTTAAGCAAGCTACTTGTTTAATATAAACGATCTTCAAAATTGCGAATCCCAACCAAATTTCTCCATTAATATAACCTTTTTAGGTTCTTATTTTAAAAAAAATTTATTTAAATCGAATCAACTACGTTAGAATTAACATAGTGAACTATGTAATTTTGATCCTTGAATATATAATATTTAACACATTTTTTTTAACCCACTGAAAAACGCTCTCGGTTAGTAATTATTTTTATGCGTGTATTTCTGAAAACAGTCTTGAACAGATGACGGATAACATAAAAACTGCGATCAATTTAAATACATTAATATAAAATTATAGGTGTATTTTTATATATTAACACGGTGATTTGATTGTTTAAGTTGATATAAGCAGATATATATATTTTTAAATCAACACCTGCTTCAAGGAAGAATAAAAATTCAAACAATTGTTAATTTCATAGCTTGAAATAAGAAGACATAATTTTAAGTCAAGTAATATGAAGATTCTCACTAACATACAGACATTGATGACATTTGAAAGTCACTTGACTAGGTGTGTTTTATTCATTGCTGCATAGCCAGCGCAGCACAAGTCTGAATACGATCACTCACTCTATACGTTCATATAATTGAAAACTCTATCGCCAGCACAGCCATCTTTTTTTTTACTGACTTCTTTTTCGCCAGCAATCAAATTGTTTTTGTTTGCCAAGGGAAATTTTGCTGCGCTGGCTATGCAGCAATGAATAAAACACACCTACTATAGGCCCTAGTTGCAGCCGTTTGATCATAGATGTCATTAGATTATAGATGCGAACAAATTTATTTTACAGATAAAACATTACAACAACGTTCTTTACTTATATTTTAATGAACACAAAATAATAGGTTAATATACAACACAACACAACACAATATGTTTAAGGTTATATTATACAGGTAAACAAGTGTTAAAATAAATATATGAATGGTTAATTCAACATGCTAAAAACCTATATTATTTTAAATTTACATGAAACCATGTAAAAAAAAGAAACAAATGCTTGGTAAAAGTTGACACTGTTGTCTTGTCAATTTTTTTAACAATAATTCCGTTATAAGAATTTAATGTTGGAAAAACATGGCTTCTTTTTAAATCAACCAAAATATCATCTAGAATAATGTCTTGTTAATTTAACCATAAGTATAATGTTATTAAAATCATATAAATTTCTGATTTTTCTACAAGTGAACCTATACCTTTTAAATTTAAAAATAAAATGTTGTTAAATTTGTACCTATATTATGTTTTCTGATTGTAATTTTTGTTTTACTTCCAAGTAATATATAATAACTATATAGCATAACTTGACATCAACCGAGTTGCATCAGGATTTTTTTGGTTTTATATTGAACCAGGTTAGAACACAACGGAATTTGGAAAATTCGATTGAAAAAGTGTGGAAGAAGGTGAATGGTGGCGATATGTGAAAATTTAAATTTTGTTTGGGGAGGGGAAAATGTTGATTCTTATGCATGGCAAACACTAACAATTGATTTAAAAATTTAACTTTTTAAAATTTTCCGGAATTTTTTGTATTTTTCTCTTATATTCAAAAATGGTAAATTTAAATCTACCATCCGTTTTAATCCATCAGCTTTAGTTTGGCCTACAAAGCTTTATTGTATTTTAAATAGAGTAGTAGCACATTTTGCAGTTTGGTACAGTGTAAATATCCAGTTATGAAGAAATTATAACAATGTCTACATCACGGAGAAGTTGTTTTAATATCCCATACTGTTTTTGTAACATTTGCGGTGAATGAGGCTTAAATTGTTTAAAAAATTGGTGACAGAATTCGTGAAACAGCTTATTTTGATTACTTCAAAATGCAAATGTGTAATTTATACAAGCTCTGGGTGCCTAAAACTGTTTGTCGAAACTGTGTTGTTAGTTTGCGACTATGGTCAAGTAGAACAAGACGTTCTTTGAAGCTCAATACGCCAATGAACTGGCGAAAATCAAAAAATCCCCATGATGATTGTTATTTTTGTCTTTTTTAATTTAAATAGTATTAACTCATCCGTATTAAATGGATTTATTCTAATGTACCATCTGCCAAACGACCAACTTTCAAGGAAAAGATCATTTTTGGTTGCTTCTGAAGTTCGCCGCATGGCAGGTTTTTTTCTATAGGAGAATCCGTATGTCATATCTCAAAAACTAAAGCTGATGGATGAAAATGGGTTTCATTTCCAGATTCAGGATGCCGATTATCTACATAAAATATATTTATTTTCCCGGAAAAAAATCTTTGTTGTTATGTGTAATTAATCGGCTAATTTTGTTTCTTACGAAAATGGGATCGCCAACAGATGGCGTTATACTCTCTCAGACTACAAGTTTTATGTTATTTTTTAGCAGTTACAAATATTTACAAAACACTTCAAATTATATTGTTAGTTAAAAATCGGTAAGTTCGAATTCTCGCCAACAAAATCGTTCAACTATAGCACCAACACAAAAATAATATACCAAAACCCTATTTCCGCTAACGAAGTTTAATCAAAATCGTTAAAGCAGTTTATGAGAAAATTAAAAAAAAAAAATATTTGTATGGGAGTTACACATTATAAACAAGTTAATTAAAACAAAAATTTAAATTATTCTTCCAAGGAATTACATGCTTTAAACAAAACAGCAACAAATCATACCTTCAGGCTTTAGCTCCATGTACCTACACCTGAGAGAAAGACTCACAGACAAACATACTGACGAAGGACAATAGGTACCTACATAAAACTAAAACCCCTTTTTGGACTTTTCATCAACATTATATTATTTGATTTGGTTAAGAACTCATTTTGTATGCTTGAAACAAATAGGTATACTTGCCTAATGGAGCAAATAAACAAGGTTATAGAAAATTATTTTAGTTCATTTAGGTCATAACAAATTGCATTAACCACATCTGACGCACGCCCTTATCCAATAAATCGGAGTCATAGTACCACCTATAAGCTTTTGGTTTAATATCTCTGCATATCGTGTGTGACATTAAAGTTATATCTTAAATCCACCTTCAGTCAATTTAATAAATTAGAAATAATATTGAAATCACTCAGATGGCACATAAAGTTCCACATCAGGGTTTATCAATCTCAAGTCCCATTAAAATAAAAGTTTAAAATTTAACGGGCGTTGAAATTCTCGGATGTACCTATAAATACCTATCTGTCTTAAGCATAAAAGGCGTGAAGAAAACTGATAAGAAATGCTCTTAGTCGTGGGAATATTAAAAGACAAGCCTGTGCAATAACATCAAAAAAAGGGTCATCCAAAATAAAGATAGGTAGGTAAAAAAAATATACTAACATATAAAAACTTTAATAGAGTCAATGATTTTATGGTTCAGATTAACTTAAATTCACTGGAAAAAGCACAACATAATCTTGATACACACCCTCAATCGTCTGTTTTTTCTAGAGGAGAATAACACAATTCAACCATTTAAACATTATTATATAGTTCCGGTTAAAACTTAATGTATATGGCGCGCTCCATACTTCAAGTCTATCTATCGTTAATTCCCTTGGGGCATCAATCCAACAACACAGATGAGATGCACTTTGCATTCCTAATGCTATCTCAAATAAAACAGAATTATAAATTCATTCATAGGACTTACTTTAGCCGGAATTCAGAAGTCGACACTTCGTGAGTCCGTCATTTTGTTTGCCAACGTGATTGCTTCAAAATCGGATATATATACTTTCCGTCCGGAAGAGATGGTTGCCAGGTCTATTTTAAGAGAGCAGAAAAACTAAATAATAAAAGAGAAAACAAATTTGGATCATAGCGAAGAAATATAAAATTTTGATAGTACAATAATACTTTTTCGGTAAATATACGATAAAATAGACGATCGCGACGCAACGAGGTGATCAGCACATTCTTGGTCTAAAGTTTTAAAACTAAAAAATGGTACAACTTTTTTAAAATAAATTGTATATAAGCTAAATGATCTAAAAAAAAAATAGAAAAATTTTGAATAACTTGACAATTAAAAAAAAATTAGCAATGCATTTTTGTTCGTTTCTCAAAATAATATATCCTCCTCGGCAACCATAGCCCATAATCATGAATCCCTCTGGTGAAGTTCAAATGTATATATTATATTCCACAGCCAGAGGGCAAATGGATTTAACATTAAAAATGGTAAAAATTTTATCACATCCTTGAAACTCTTGTGATGTAATTCTTCACTTCCTAGCTGCTCTGCTGATGCTATGTATAAGCGTACATATAGAATAGGTATAGAGACTTGAGTGCGTTTGGGATAAGAACATGCAGAAGGAGTGTGCGATTGATAGCATATAAATGCATATAAGCAAAAGCAAAAACGGGTAGAAACTGAAAATCCCGAATTATTGCTCGTATAACGGTGAAATTTAATGATTCTCCGAGCTGCTAATTCTGATAAGAACATGCACACTCGGAATGAGATGCTCATATACCAAACCAACTATACAACGGGACCCAACCTATATATATAAAGTTGGATAAACGACCGTAGTGTTAATCCGGCAACGTAATTTTGTCCACAGCGATTATTCAGTGCAAGGGCACGTGTCATGCAGAATGCCCTTCTCATTTTTCATCCTAAGAAATCATATCTTGCTCGCATAGAGAAGGGATATACAACTATACGTTCCGGGATAACAATTTGTCCTCCCCCATCACGGGCTATAGATGTACAATGTTTCGACTTTAAAACTCTTTTTTGGTACAAGGTTCGTCGTGTTCAAATTTGTGCAAGTTAACTGAATAATGCATTAGTGGGAGGATATGGTTGGTGGTGTGGTGCCATGATGGTGGTGTATTCGCCCATGGGGTGGTACCCACAAAATGGCAGAAATAACTCCTTTTCCTTGCATACCAGCTATATAACAGCAGCAATTGTTTCATTTCTGATTTTCATAAAAAAAGAAAGGAACTTTTTTTCTATGTTGAGGGTGCTCAACGCTCATGCTGGAGGATATCGTAGACGCGCTGAAGGCGTTCAAAGTTTTTTTTTTTTTTTTTTTGAGGTTGCAGAGTCATCGTTATTTGCAGGAAAATTCTAGTGCACTATTTAAGTACCTACCTACGTTGATAAAGTATTTTGTTTTTTTTTTTTATGTTTTAAATGTTCACAATTCAGATGTTTTAATTTAGATTGATAATATCCTTGACGGGTAACTCCTTGCACAAACTCGTTGCAGAACACTTCAATGAGAGAAACTTAGTTCAAAAAATTACACCTACCGCTATTCATGTATATGTACGTTCAATTACCAGGTAAGAGACCAGGTGGGTTTTTAAGGATTCATATACATATATAAAAAGTAACCTCAAACTAGTGAATAATTTTAAGGATCATCATCTGGAATTGTGTGTTGGATTCTTAATTGTGCTTATTTATGGTAATTTTTTACTGATGAACTGAGTTTTTTTTTATTCGTGCCACTATATATTTTGAATGAAGTTGTTGAACTATAATAGACTTATAAATAAATTCAGGTCAGAAAATAAAAGCGACTATAAAAAGGAATGATCGCAAAGGTCGTGCTATCGAGTTAAATTACTGGGTAAAGGAATTTTTTATATTACCTATACTTAAAAGTATATAGGGGTTATCATCAACTCCTTGATTATTTTTTGTAACCGTATAATTACCCTGTCAACGCATTTAGTATACATCGAGAGGCTTCTTGTCAGCACGTTGACTGTTTTTCAACGTTGACACAACCGAATTTTCCACAGCAGCGTGAACGTAGCCCGCTTTGACCTTCATCTCAATCTCAAACATTTACCGCCATATTATTCACTTGATATATCCAGACTAAAACTTAAATCCGGATGCATTTACATTGAATTTGTATAGTTTACATCCGGATTTAAGTTTTAATATGGATTTATCAAGTGAATAATATGGCCGTTTAAGTTTTTAGAAGCTTTTTAATCCATCGAAGCCAATTGCTTAAATAGAATTTGATACAATACAAAGCAAGTATTCCCAAAAGATTGCATTCAATTGATTGTTGTAAAATGAATGGGAAACAAAATTATTACAAACTTTTTGATCCAAGTGAATGGTGATTGCATAATTTGAAGTCTGAAGTCTCAAAGTAAAATCAAAGAATGCAATCTTAATATTAAAGTCATTAATAATTGCATTCACAAAAGATTGCATTTGCCTGATCCAAAAACCCCATAAAGATAACCTTTTCTAGAACAAAAAATGTATTCTTAGCAGTTTCGGACTTTTTAGAGGCTTTTTAATCCATCAACATCAGATAGGCATCCTTCAATGGAAATGGAATATGACAGTTTATAACTTGACACTCTTTATCAGTCGTAAAAAATCACATTGCCTTAACATGTTAACGTAATATAATCGTCAACGCGAAAAAATGTTAGATTTTTGTTCTTGTCAAGAGTGCGTGAAGTTAGCCCCCCTTTTTTGGAATTTGCTATTTTTGAAAGTTGTTCCAGGTTGTTCCCGATTTGTTCCGCATTGTTCCAAGTTTTTTTTGAAAAATATTCAAAAATGGGGGTTTTAGAGCCAAAAAACCGTTTTTGACCTAGCCCCCCTTTTTTCGAAAATCAAATTTTTGAAAGTTGTTCCAGATTGTTCTAGTTGTTCTGAACATTGTTCCAAGTTTTTGGACCCCTATTGTCAAAATTTCAAAAGTTATGGGCAAAATTCGAAAAAATTCTAGCCCCCCTTTTTTCGAAATTCTTGATTTTGAAATTTTTTTCGTGTTTTAAAAAGTGTTCCAAACATTGTTCCAAAAACTCAAAATTGTAGGACGTGTATTTTTAAAGATAAAACCTTCCGAAAATTTTTTCAAAAATCCATAAAAACGGCTCTCTAATATTTTATTTTTTTTTTAATGTATTGACTTTTGAAATCTAATGGTAAATGCATGTATTGAAAAAAAGTTCTGACCTTACATTCTTACTATCAGCTTAAAAACTAACTTTAAAAAAACATATCCGATTTTTTTAACTTTTCAAAAACACCCCTGACCCCCTATTTCCAAAAATCCAAAATCT